>JANAVB010009376.1:0-85696 GCA_029216955.1 Iris pallida
ATATATATTATATATATATATATGTTATATATATATTATATATATATATATATTATATATATATATATATATATATATATATTGAAAAAAAAAAAATATATATATATATGTATTGAAAAAAAATATATATTTGAATATATATTGAATATATATTGAAATATATTGAATATATATTGAAAAAAAAAAAATATATATATATATATATATATATATATATATATTATTGAATTGTAGGTGTAAATTAAGCTCTAAAATTTATTTGAGAATTCTACAAAAAAAAACCCTAGTAAATAATGGGATATATATGTATATATTAACTCAAATATATAGAAATATATGAGTAAGGAAAACCTACGGCACTGTTCAAATGAACAGTGCCTATGCAAACCAACCCCCCTTAACCCGAACCTAAGCACAACATCAGCGGAAAATTTTTATGTGTATTCAAAATCCGAAACCAACCCAATCTCGTTCAATTCACCACCAAATCACTCCAAATAAAATTAGATCTAATCCTAAGGTGATTCTCTCCCACCTGGACACAACCTTAACCTAAACAAAGTAGAAATCTGAGCGAAAATTAGAGAAATCCATCTCAAAGCCAAATATAGGCGCGGGTTCCCTTCTGACTTCCAAACCGTCGCGCAATTCAATCTCTCCTCCCAGACCCTAACTTCTACCCAGCACGATCCTGGCTACCAGGCGACTTCGTCCAACTTCGCCGTACTGCTCAAACCGACCGTACAGAGACCACCTGTTCTCGGCGACGGCCCAAGTATGAAAGTTTTGAACCTGATTTTCTTCTTTATACTCAATCAATTTCGATTTACAACTTCTTGTAGATAGCCAATATAACCCACTTTGAATTCCCTCAAAGGGATTTTGATATCACCTCCTAGATCGGCAGCAGAATCGATGCGAAGTTAAGTCGATTCATCCCAAAAATAGGGCGTATGAACAGCCTGAACCCTCAACTTGAAAGGGAGATTCTGATCAAAACAACTTAGTAATTTTGAAAAGTAATTAAAAATAGTCATAAACAAACATAATTGAGATCAAAAACACACTTCATAGAATTTCTTTCGTTTATTGTACAGAAAGTTACATGATGTTAAACTTGTGCGAAAAACTGTGTTAAAAATATTAAAAACTTTAGAAAACTTCCCGATACGACGTGCACCCCGACAAACGGGCGACGTGGTCACGCACTATACGTAAAGGTGCATATGGATGTTGTCGACATGTGGGAACTGACGGAACCCAATTTTGTTGCGGTGCGCGACGAAATCAGTGGTATCCGTCGAGACACCCCATATCGATGTTTGTGAATTTGGCCAAACTTCGTGCACGTCCGTCGGATCGACACAAAACTTGTGCCATTACGACCGTATCATTTTTCTAGTCCTGTATGCCAAGTTTGGTCCGATTCTGAGAAGGTTGATCGAAATACCAATTGGCGGGCCACAACCCGACCCAACGGGCGATTTTGTGCATGGCTCATCGAAATCCAAAATTGGACATACCGTTGAGTTTGTCTCTTCAAACCGGATCCGTAAACATGAAGTTGACGACTTTAGAGACCGTAGATATTGGCATACGTTTCGGTGCAAAATGGGTCCAATGGCGGACATTGTTTTGACCTAAAATTATAATTTTGCCCCTGTTCCAGAATTAGACTTTTGGACAGGCGTTTCCTAGGTATATAACTTATTTTGAGTACATTCTTGATGTTTGTTTCAGCATCCGGAGTTGTTTGGAGTTTGTGACATTTCTTTTGCTGACATTGTAATTCTTGGACTTAGCACCTTCGCACCACCAGGCAAGATACCTTGCCACCTTACTCTGTGATTTACATATTCTTATTTTCAGTTGTTATTTTCAACATTTCTTATTTATTGTTATTATAAACTGTATGTCCAAGTCACACTTAGGTGCAAGCGACTCTATCAGTCGTTTTCTTGCTTTTATTTATTTCTCTGCATTGACTTAGTCTAGTGACCACCCATTGTTGATGAGGTATTAGTATATCTCATACGGCTTTGACACTTACTTTACCACGTGTTGTGAGTCACATGTAGGACACGTACTCGCGTAGTCGGCTGGCCATCGATACGTAGGGAGCGTGCGACGGATAGGAGTAACTTCCAGTAGAAATGCATACTAAAAGAATTGGCAGTTACTAGGGGTTCTTATGGTCATGGAGATGACGATACTAGGCATTAAGTGGGGAGAACAATACCTGATGTATGGGCTCGATTACACTTTCCTTGTAACCCGGAAGCTGCTAGAGATACGGGTATGCTTACCCCCTCAGGTTGGCCACTAACGTTCTTGAACGTTATACGCTTGGTCACTGGTGCCCAAGAGGGGACTATACCGGATCCTATATTCATCCAGGGCTCATGCATCGAAGGATTGTTTCTCAATTGCATCATAGTAGTAGAATGGTCAGGAACCCTATTGCATGCATCCCTTTATTTATATATTAAATATCAGTTACATGGCATGGTATTTTCTTGTATTGTTATGTCCGCTGAGGAGCTGGTTATCTCTCCAGGGTTAGACGAGTTTCCGCAGGAGTACGGAGCGGCACTGGATCCATCCTATATTGATGACGAGGCATCTCCGGCTGATTTCTAGATTATTTTTATTGAGACATTAGTAGATTTTTTGCATCTATTTTCTTTCTATTTTGCGGAGGTGGACCCTGTTCTTGTGAGACCATTTTATAGCTGTTTGGAGTGGGTATGTCCACCCGGCTATCTTTTGATACACTCTTTATTATCTAGACTCTATTATCTTCTGTGTTGAGCTATGATGAGATTAGATTATATTATTCTGGCCTGTGATGATTTATATACAGCTTATGTACGTATACAAGGATTCCTTATATTGGAGTATTCTTCGTATATGTGCAGCCGGCATGTTCACGTACTTGGTCCCTATATTTTAGGACTGGGACATTACAGGCGACATCATGTCAAGGAGTATCGACAGCAGGGTGGCGATACCAGAGGAGCAACAGGGTCAAAAGAAAGACGTCCGACGGGAAAGAAGGAACTGAGAGCAGCAGCAGTAGACGGACCATGAGCAAAAGAACCAGGAGCAGACGGACCGGAAGCAGATGAACCGGGAGCAGACGGACCGAGAACAGAACAACCGTGAGCAGTAGAAGGACACAGATAGTACGTGGTTATATGCTCTCGTAAGGACGACACCACCTCGGTTAGATTCGTAAGCTGTGTCCTCACATCATCGCTTGTCGGGATCGCAGGAGGAGGAGGGGCGGGGTAGAGCTCTCGGAATCGATGCCTGCAACGACGCCAGGTTGCCGCATCCATAGAGGCGCCCTTTCCTAAAGTTGCCGAGAGTATCTACGAACATGTCGTCGTAGCGAGTGGCCATAGAAGAGGACGACGGGGCGGGCATCGTTTTGTCGAGATCCTCTCAATGACGGCAGTATATTGTAAATCTACAATATCCCGAAGCACTCCATAATAGTCAAAGTTCGGTTCGTCGTCATAGATGGTGCATCTTATGCAAACACCAGAATCCTTGGTACTGAAGCCGTCATTGAGAAATTTGACATTTATAGCATTCTGAGTTGCCTTAAACTTGAAGCCATTAACGACATAGCCTTGCCAAGACTTGCCAAGACTTTGCATGCTTATTCGGTCCCAATGCCAAATAACGAATACTCTCATTTGTGAGTGTTGTTTCGGTTAATAAAACCTGTAAATAAATATTGATAATTTAAATGTTTAAGATGCATATATTTTAATGGTAGCCGCATAACATATTATCTAAGTTACTTACGTATTTGCAAAACCAGGACGGAAAGGTAATCAACCTCTCTTTGAAGTCCATCATCGATAATATCGGGTGTCCTCATTTTGACTTCATCTCTAAATACACTATTAGAGAGAATAAAAATAAGTATAGTCACTTACTTCACCAAATTAGAGATTATAACGAGTGTAAGTGTAGTCACTTACTTCTCCAAATCTTTCACTTCATGTGTGTCATAATTTAACAAGACATATCGGTGAGCGGCATCATACTCATCGTCAGTCAACCACCGTTTCTTACTAGCCCCAACAGGCTTGCCCCTTACATTAAATATACCTCCATCCTCAATGTCTTCGTCATTCTTTTGAGGTCTATTTCGATTTGTCTGGACATGAGTATCGAAATAAATGGAGCAGAAGTTTGATACCTCCTCGATAAGATATGCTTCGCATATCGAAGCCTCTTTATGAGCCTTGTTGCCAACTTTCTTCTTTAGATGGTGTAGGTACCTAGAGAGACAAATTATCTTGAGAATTAACAATGAATTATAAAATCCATTTAAATTCAACTTAAATTATATCGATTTTTATTTACCTTTCAACTGTGTACATCCATCGATAATGAACAGATACACCGACACGGGCTTCGTATGCTAGATAAATCGTTAGATGCTCCATGCTGTCGAAGAAGCCCGGTGGAAATATTTTCTCTAACTCGCAAATTAGTAAGACAATCTTTTCCTCAAGTTCAACCATATGTTGGACCATCAATATAGTTGAACAAATATCCTAAAGAATGTAGATAGCTCCGCCAACGGAACCCGTACAGCAGAAGGCAATAACTCTCAAAGCAATGGGCAGTAATTCCATAAACACATGGCAGTCGTGACCATTCATTCCCGTTAGCTTGCGTTCATTGAGATCAACGCATCTAGACAAATCGACACATAGCCATCGGGAAATCTTAAAGTAGATATCCAATTACAGAATATTAATCTATCCCCCTTGCTCAATGTGTATTATGCTATTGGCTTAGTTAATTGTCCACCAGCTCGCCTTTGTATCAAGTTCAGATAAGGACGCTTGCATATCTTGGCAATGTCTTGTCTTGCTTTTGTATTGTCCTTCGTCTTTCCTTTAATATCCATGACGGTATTAAAGACATTATCGAACACATTCTTTTTTATATGCATGACATCAAGATTATGCCTTATAAGATTATATTTCCAATAAGGCAAGTCCCAGAAGATACTCTATTTGGTCCAGTTATGGCTTTGTCGGAACCACTCGACACGATTGTTCGATGGATCTTCAATTATCCTTTACATCTTCCCAAATCGTATCCTTACAATCTGGCAGACGGATGAGAAAATTCTTATTTTTCAGCTCTGAACGTGTCCTTATTCTTTCTCCAAGGATGACTCGCAGGCAGAAATTGACGGTGACAGTCAAAGAAAGAAGTTTTTCCTCCATGCTTAAGGCAGAACACCTTTCTATTTTTCATGCATATCAGACAACACATGGTGCCGTGAGTACTCTATCCAGATAGCATAGTGTATTCTGGAAAAATATTGATTGTCCGCATCCGTGAAGCTCTCATCTGAAAGTTCTGTTTCCTGGAAATATCATAAGTCACGACGTCGATCTCCCACAGCTGTTTCAGCTCATCCCAAGCAACGGTGTAAATATATATCAATTTTTTCGTCGAATTTTGGTACCCGATATGATAGCTGTTAAGAACATATAAGGAGTCTTCATACACATCCATGGTGGCAGATTGTAAGGGGTAAGAATGACCGGCTAGCAAGAGTATTGAGATCCCGACTGCCCGAAAGGGGCGAGGCCATCAGAACATAGCGCCAGACGTACATTTATAGGCTCCGTAGCAAAATCTGGATGACGCAGATCAAAATATTTATACGCCTCTCCATCGAAGGATATGACAATTCTCCATCATCCTTTGTGTGTTCTTCGTTGTATCACGTCATGTGTTCTGCTGTAATAAATTACAATAGTAAATTACACACCAAGATAATAATAAATTACATACGGTCATATAAAGTAAAACTATAACACATGTAAAGTAAATGTAAGCATGAAAATAATCATGTAAAGTAAACAGGAATAATATGTGATTATAGGATATGGCGACGAATAACTAGATAACATAGGCACTACTCTGGATCCAATCCACAAATCATAAACTAAATAAGGATCGGGGTTGTAGACCATTTTCCGAGAAGAACTTAGCCCCTCATAATTCAGTGACACAAGTCGAACATAGACAAGACAAGAACATAAGCAGAAAATGGGCTACCCATCAATCACGACCAAGCAATAAGTACAACTTTCTACATTAGCTAAATAGGGTTATCACAATCCTAGTTACTAACATATGCAATTTGAGAGTTTTTTAACGGTTACCTACCTTGCAGTCGTCGTAAATTACCCAGGCCAAACGAATAGTATATATAACATATACACTACCCGAGAGACGTGTATCCTTAGAAAGAAGGCATGACACAATGGTAAGCTGAGTATGCATCACACAACGAGCCATGTCTGCTCCACACGATGATGAGCTAATAATAAGTACATGATATGCCCCACTCAATAGTGTACTAGAAATATCCCCCGCATGGCAGAGAGCTCCAACTCAATCCATGATACGGCCGGAATAATGAGACTACAAGTAAGAGGGAAACCTCTTCTTCCAATAGATATAGGTAAATAGTTTGATCAATTATCCTTAACATATTTGTTTAGAATTCCAGGTCGTGGTATCCAGGAATTCTCTATATACATGATACTCCCCTCAGGGATATACAAGACTAGACATAATTGAAAAAAACAATACAAAGGATAGGATAGCAAACCACATGCTATATTCACTATGATCTAGAGTGCGCTACAACGAGCCACAACGGGAATCGATACAAAAATCGAATTTAGTACATGTCAAGAATAGCAGGCAATGTACGGTACAAGTCAGGAATATGATGGACAACACCAAATATGATATCAATGCCTTGCTATCATAGACAAGTCAGGAACATGTGTTACCATAACAGGCCAACTCCAGGAAGTAGCGACATAGCACAAAGGATACCAACGTATTTGGGTACGAGTACTACTATAAATCAAGTCCAAACAATTATCAATCACAGGTAGGCATGTCAAAGAAATAAGCATGTAAAAGTTCGAATAAAAGAAGCTAGAAAAAAATAGGAAAAAATATGAACTTGGGTACAAAAATGGTATGTCGGCAGAGCAGACCAGTGTGGCATTGTTGATCATGTTCCTGACTGTGATTGATAATTGTATGCTGATTTTATGCCACTAGAACTCTTTGTCAATAGAATGGATCAAAACTGGCATACCATCGTTATAAAATAGTATGTTTGTGGTATACCTTTTATATATAACAAAAATTCTCTACCAAAAATCGGTATGCAGGCGGTACAATGTAGTATAATGGCGGTATGCCATTTTCTCATAGAATTCTTGGTAAATCTAGGAAATCAAAATCCGGAGCTGAAATCACATCCCAAAATCTACCAAAAATAGTTTAGTAGGAAATCAATACTAGGGGTAAGTCTCATATAACACATAGACTAGGTTTTATAGTGGCAACTCCTGTAACACTATCGATACCGAGTTTTTCAACTAAATAAATATCAATATTTTGTTGGAAATCAAAATCTAGTTCAAACCAAATTCAGAAACATGTATATAGATGGAAATCATATAGGAAACAGATTTAACAAAACAAGTTTTTGACAAAAGTAGTATTTAATACTAAGGAAAATAAAAACGACAAATAAAACGATATCGTTAAAGCATTTGGCAAGATGTACTTGCCTAAAAATGAGCTCGGAGTCTAACTCCACCACCAAGAGGTATTTAAAAACCGTACACTTAGGCCTCAAAACCAAGCTCCAGGCTCATAAGTAAAATAAAGAGATAGAGAGAAGAAGAAGAAAAAAGAAAAGAGAAAGAAAGAAAAATTAAAATAAAGCGAATAGACATATATAGAAGAAGAAAATTAATCGTGATCGTTGGATCTTCTATTCAGCGATTCAACGCTCAATAATTCAATCCCAACCGTATATAAAGAAAACTAAGAAACCATTGGATAATAGAGTGCTTCAGAACAAAGAAACCAAAGAATAATATAATAAATTCGTTATTAACCAATGGACGATAGCGTGCATTGATGACCATTCGCAGGGCAAAATATTTTTGGACAATATACCAGTGGCACAGACAAGTGTACCAACAATACATCATCCAGGGCAAAATTCCCAAGTTAGAGAAATTTTTGGGTTCTGTTCTACGCACGGGTCCTAGCATAGGTCTATGACAATATAAAAGGATATTCTACAAGTCACTGTTAGTCTAGTGATAAACATAGTTGGCACATAATAAGAAAAAAAATAATATGTTGCATAAGATCATTAATTTTTCTTAAGAACATGAAACAAAAAAAATACAATAAATAGTAACTATTCATGTATCCGGATACGAATATCGATACTATAAGACGAGTCTTATAATAGCTTTACCTCTGAACCATTATGTTGTAATCTCATTCCCTACATAATATTTGTACATTTTGTGTAACAGAGAAACAATATCCACCTCTCTTATCCCCAAAGAGTCATTGTCAAACTCTATAGCTGATATTACCTTTGATAAAGCTCGTTCGTTATGTTAAACCAACTTATTTTTTCCAAAAATATGTGATCTCAGTTAATGCCACCGACTTTCCAACCCAAGTCATTAAAACTTCTCAAGTTACAGATTACCTTAGATGATCTATTCCGTAGTGGATTTTCAACTATCATGTCCTGATAGTTCATTTCTATCCCCAATAGTGTTCGAGATAACCAATCATAGTTCATTCCATAGCCGTATGACTTTGAGCTATTTCGATACCAAGTTTTTGGTGTTATGGATAGTATATCCATAAAAGTCTCCTAGTAGAACTATCTTCAATATTCTTCAAAAAAAATTTGTTGAGATCAAAACAAAAAGTGTGTAGTGTCACATCTATAAAATGTATATTAATATATTTTATTCGAGCTATCATTTGTGTCCAGAGTATTGGATGTGCCATGGATAATAGATCCACAAAAGTTCCTTGATGGGACTATCCTCAGATCCTAGGTGACGTTCTTGTTGAGATCATAAACATGTTCATCTATAAAAAAAACATATCTTTGGATCACAGTTAAACAAAAGATTTCTATTCTAGTCCCCAACTGGGTTCGAAATAATTCCTTTTACGAGATAATCTCGTATGAATTCGATTACTGATCTCTAGTTGAGTTAGTAATATCCCTAGTAATCAATTGTTTGTTACATCCAGTTATATCTCTGAACGATCAATAGTCTTAATTTAATATTTAATTCCTAGGGGATTAATGCATTTTAAACCTTTATGTCTTCGACACCTCTGAATGGTTCAATCTCAATTTCTGAAAGATTTTATCTGATCTTCCTTGTAAAATCTCTTTTGTTTTCATCCTCAATCGAAGGTTTGGACTATCAAGTTTATATTACCTCTGATAGTTTAGCTTCATTCATAATAATCATAATTCACTATATGTACCAAATTTCGGGTATGCCATAGGTTGTGAATCATTTAATGATTATCCAACAGAGTTATCTTTAACTCATGTCACTTCCATATTACCTTTGACAAACCCATGCACTCTTACACAAGTCCTATCTCTAAATCCTAGTCGATTTAGAGAAATTTTATTCTTAATCCCTAGTTGGATTAAGAATTATCATCTGTCACGTCCATAATACCTCTGATAAAATGTTACTAATTCTACTGGTAATACCTAGTTAGGTGAGGAGTATTTGTTTAATCGCTATGTCCTTAGCATCTCTATCACGACCCGTACCAGAAGATTTGGTTATAAGTATGCTGGCATGCCCAGCCTACGTCGCAGATTCGGCGGTAGAACTTGTCGAACTAAACATCTAACAAATCACATAAGTATATGAAAAGTAGATGAAACTGCAAATGTGTACTCAATCACAAAACTAAGGTAGTTAATGGAAACAATCAAATAATGTCGTAGAATGTCATAGAGTCATAAGTCTGAAAGACACAAGTCTAACCAAATAATATATACATGCCAAAAGTAAAATATAGGAGACAAATTCGATAATAATAAATCTAGTCTAGCAATAATAGGTGGTGTCATCAGGAATCTCAATTGTAACATCCATCTGGCCCTCCGGAGGGGCAAGACCAAACTCATCTAAACCCTCTTAGGCCCTATAATAGGTGGGACACCAGTCTCAAGGTCATCGCCTAATATATCAACATCCAGTCAAGATAGGAGCAAAGTAGAATCATTAAAAGCAGTTCCAGGTAAATGGTAGAGACTATAAAACAAGAATGTAGTAAATGTACCAGATGATGAAAGAAGAAAAGTAAGAAATAATTGGTGACAAGTATTATAAAATAAGCACAACTAGAATCATGGCAATAAATAGGGAGAATAAGAAATCAAGATAAACATAGTATATGAATAGTATCTCTGAGTGATTTGAAATATTAGTTTGATATTTGATCGGCTTGGGCCTAACACGAAGCATAATAAAAAGGGAGCTAACTCAACCAACGTGAAGTGTATGATCAGCTAGTTGCTACGGTATACACTACTACATGGTCTACAGGGCATGATCACTTATCCAACTAATACTTTCCTTACCCCGACTAATACTAATGGATCTGAATCACGATATGTCACAACATGTAAATCACAATGCGCAAAAAAACACGAGCACGATTATCACGATACAACAACAACATAAAAGGTATATCTCCTGACAATGAATCCATGAAGTACCAGTTCGTGTAACACACGTGTTAGGAATCAAGTACACATTACTAAAATATGTAATATAGAAACTATTATATACTAAAAACAATCAGATAATTGTACTTACCTTTGCTCCTGAGCTTGAAAGTAATAATCTGAATCTGTATCGATGTCCAAGACCTATAATATATATATATAATATATAGATATTATATAATATATATATATATATTATATATATATATATATATATAATATAATATCAACAACTATCCTAGAGTGGGTATACTACACAATATCATTTCTATATACAGATAAGATAGACGATGATTCACAAGTTAAAAAGTACTAGTTGATATTTCGTCAGCTAGCAACTTGTTAACCTGAAAGTTAAATGTAGAACTAGGTTATCATGGTTTCTGTCATACTATTAACTATGTGATATTTGTGTAACACTCACTATAACTAGTTTTAAATAATTCAACTAATATTCCTATAAACAATTCTAAGACAATTGTCAAATGGGTGTTTTACTATATGGTTATAGTCTCAAGTCGCCAACTAAGCAACTAATGTCGTAAATCATATTAATCCCAATCATGTAACACATGAAATGTGACATAAAAATAGAGGGTTGGCTAGGTTCAATCCTAGAACTTGTTAGGTTGTCTACATGTTCTAGAGAACAACATCTATAACTTGTCATTTCGAAAGTACCAACCCTATGTGATATTGCTTATAGGTTTCTGACATATTATACATCATTATAACATATTAAAATATGTTAATAAATAGTCCAAAATAAAATATAATCTAACGATGTCATGACATATGTTCTAAGGTGAAATTGGCATATTCTAATATCAACGTACGCTCTAAAATGAATCATCAAGAACGCCTAATTTAGAACATTAAAACCATGATATAAAATATTCGTAGGCTGGGTTTTGGGTGGTAATAATGAGTTAAATGTTTCATATGTGTTAGAGGAAAATTTATACATAAAATGATAGCGTTTGTATTGTTTTTACACTAAGTTTCAAGTATGTCATTTTATGTTTTTCTTGACAATCCACCCTATTATAGCATGCAATTATCCCAAAATAAAATGTTTGCATGCTAGGGGTTTAAGTTAGGGTTATAATTTTGAAAGTTTCGGTCAAAAATAATAAAAATTTACACATAAAATGTTGTGTACAAAAAGATGTCACTATTCTGGAATCTTGTTAAAATGCGACAAATACAATGTTTCCACTTCTATAAACACATTTCTAACATGCAAAAATTATAGAAAATGTTAGGGACAATCATAAGTAAATATTTATGAAGGTTTCATGCACAAAAAGTGAGTATAACATATGTAAATAGGTGTACGAACAAAAAATGATGAAATTGAAACTACGAATAAAAACTTGCGTTCATCATCTTTTAAATTGGTTTTTTTTTCCATATTTTAATTATGGTTTCTACCAAGAGGATGATGGAACTGGGGATTCCCAAGACCCTTACTTTGGTGTGCATATTGATCGATAGAAAGTTAAACAGATTTAATACGTGTTCTAACCATTCATAGGCGGAAACTAGGGTTCACGAATTATACCTGCGACGGGACGAAGACAAATAGTTCCTGGCAATCTCGAGCGGACGACCCCAAGATCTTTTGCGCGTATTCCTTCCTCGAGTTGGACGTCGTGTTGACGACGATCGCCCATCCTTTTCTTCTCCTTGCACTACCAAAATACAGTAAAGTGGCAATGGAGGTTTAGTGACGGATTATGTCGGACAACCGACTAATTATCGACGGTTTGCCGTCGAAAAGCAGCCAATAATTTTTTAAATTTTAAGGGCAAAACTTGGTCGCCAATTCGTCGCTAAATCGTCAGAAATATAGCGACGAAAAATATGGCGTCGCTAGGTCGTCGCACTTTTGTCAAAATTTGGCAGAAAAATATTGAAAAAAATTAGCGCAAAATTTGACGACCAGGTAGCGACGGATAGTCCATCGGCCAACTAAGGAGGGGTATAGCAATGGATTAGCGACGGATATATCCATCGCTAAATACCCAACCCTAACTTAAAATGAACCGAGGGGTGAAACTTTTTATTCCTCCCCAAAATTTTCTCTCACCTCTCTCTCTCTCTCTCTTGTGCGCAGGTCTCTCTTCATGCAGGTATTCCCCCCTCTCTCTCTTGGGGTGGGGGTCGACAGTAATGGGGTCAGCGGTGGTGGGGGTCGACGGTGGGGGGGTGGGGGTCGAAGGGGGAGGGGGGGTAGGGGAGTGGAGGGGGGCCGAGGGTGTGGGTCTAGGGTGGGGGTCGGCGGTGGTGGGGGTCGAGGGGGGTGGGGGGGGGGGGGGGGGGGGTAGGGTGGGGGGGGGAGGGGAGAGGAGGAGGCGGGGGCGGGTGGGGTCTCGGGGTGGGGCGGGGTGGTGGGGTGGGGGTGGCGGTCGCGGGGGTAGGGAAGCGTAGGGGGCCGGGGGTGTGGGTCTACGGGTGGGGATCGACGGGTGGGGGGGTGCGGGTCGCGGGGGGGGGGAGAGATAGGGCAGCGGTGGTATGTTTATATTTTATTCTGTATGTTCTATCAGATAAATTGGCTGTTATCACATATATGTAGCTTTATGTCAATATAAACTTTTCTGATTGCAAGTTCCGTGTCTTGAACTTGAAGCCTTAAAGTGTCTTTGTGGTGTTAATAGTTCCTTATAGCATGTTGTGGCCCTGTATTTTTCTGACTCCTGTATTAGACAATCTTGGTCTCTTGTCACTTGATAACATATTTTATTATATGGTATGTTGTAATTAGATATTTTTACTTAATTGGTATCTTTTTTATACTATTTATTATGACATATTGCTGTGTTGCTAATACAATTGTGTGCTTTAATCAGTTCATGACTCTAGCACTAAAAATGTCTTATTATTTAGCTGACTAGATTCTGTGATGTGTACTGATTCAGAATAAATCTACAGTACTGGGATAGTTGTCTTCCTTTTTTGGAGTCCAGGTTTGACATACCACTTGGTTTAGTTTTTGTGGTCTGTTTCATGTAGTATGATGTTAGCTTCACGCAATGGTTTGATATACCACTCGATATCGGACTATTTCTATGAGTATCGGTATCTGACTATTTCTATGAGTATCGGTATCGGTATCGGACTATTTCTATGAGTATCAGTATCAGCATCGGACTATTTCTATGAGTATCGGTATCGGTATCAGACTATTTCTATGAGTATCGGTATTGGTATCGCACTAGTTCAGAGTATCAGTATCGGTATCGTACTATTTCTATGAGTATCGGTATCAGATCGGTATCAAACTATTTCTATGAGTATCAGTATCGAATCGGTATCGGACAATTTCTATGAGTATCGGTATCGGACCGGTATCGGACTATTTCTATGAGTATCGGTATCAGACTATTTCTATGAGTATCGGTTTCGGTTTCGGTATCGGACTATTTCTATGAGTATCGGTATCTGTATCAGACTATTTCTATGAATATCGGTATCAGTATCGAACTAATTCTGTTTAGTTTGTCTTACGATACAGATTTTCATATCTAATCTGTGATGGATCGTTACTTCGTTGATAGTACATGGATGTACAAACGACAAAACGAGAGCAGAATAGATGTGAGTGACAATTTTTAGGCAGGCATGGAAGTGTTTCTTAAGTATGCCATGAGCAAAGCTCAGTACATGGACGGTAACAAAATCAAGTGTCCATGTGGTAATTATCGCAATAGACTTTACGAAGAAGTGGTGACTGTAAGAGATATTTGACCCGTAAGGATTTCGTACGTGATTACGGCCTATGGTCATCACAAGATGAACTATATACGGAAAGACAGGTTGCGAATGCTGCTACTTATGCTTTTGATGATAATGCTGCAACGGATTTTGTCATCGAAGATGACGGATGCTCTGTTGATTATGGAGACCTGCTGAACCTTGCACGAGATATGGTGTACGATACGGCAGTACCTAATTTTGATCTGGAGGATCTTAATCCCGAGGCGAAGGAGTTCTATAATATATTTCAGGATGCAGATACTCCTCTATATCCTGGTTGTGAGACTCATTCCGTAATGTCAGTGATGATGCGGTTGTTGAACATAAAGTCTAATTTTAACTTGCCACAAGCTTGTTATGATTGAATTACACAACTAATCGAGAATGTGTTGTCGAAGGAATCAAAAGAGCTCCCAAAAAACTTCTACAAGTCAAAGATGTCATGCCCCGCTCCCATAGGAGCGATCGTCCTTGCTAAGGTGCGATGCCGCACGAGCCTAGATTGCGCTCGTGCAAGGCAGTTTCATAACGGCCGATTACATCGGTGGCGAGCGGGGTCGTCGTATAGAAGTCCCAAGCAGAAACATTAAACATGCAGCAGAAATTTAAAGACAAGACACAAGTCATTCAAAAGAACTCTTTATTAGTATTGAATACAAGATTACATTTGTGGGCGCAAGGCCAAATTACAAGTCTCTCTTGCTCACTTTTTTCATTTACAAGTCACTTGCTCTCTCATCTCTCGATTACAATGCCTGAGCCAACAGAAGCTTCGAAAGGCGATGTCCATACATTATGTCCTGTATAAGTCTTCAGTCCATGCGGTCGTACGCTTCGAATCGCCAAGGAACTCCGTGCCTCGACACATCCAAGCGAGCTCCGCGCTACGAACTTCTACCTGTGCCTGTACATGAACACTGTGTGGGTGTCAGTACTCAACTACTGCTGGAGTGAGCTCCTCGCCCACCCAAACAAAACCGACACGTTTATTTACTTTATGCAACTTACAAGACCCTTTACAATTGTCTTTCTAGTCTTGCCTTAGGATCAGTTTTAGGACCGACGCCTTGGCCTATTCTGTGTCGCTAGACCATCCCGTGCTTGCGTCAACAATGTTAACTCATGCTTTGCCTCTAGACCCTCCTTGTGCCAACAATGTTAACCTATCAAGTCGTGTTTGCCTTTCGACATAAAATTAGAGACGCAACTACGCGATGAGCTCCATTTCCGTGTGACCGTGCTACAAACCCTTGCTGAGGACGTACCTCGTAACTCAGTAAGACTCAATTATATCACCGTCTCGCAGCCCTTGCAGCCTCACGGCCCTTCGCTATTAAATCATCAACAGACCCAATCAAGACATGTGAACTAAGAGTCACTCGACCAACTTTGCCTTGCGGCGTTTCCTGACTTAAACTCAAGACAACTCAAACCAACATATGCAACTTATATACCGATAACTCAAGACTCGATGCCACATCTTGTGCCGAAGCACGTCGCCTATGTTGATGCCAAATCTTCGGCCCAAACACTTGTGTTCCAACCATACACACATTCAACTAGACTAAATCCAAAGGCACACACACGCGGATTGCCGCTCGTGCCGACCCATCTATATGAATTGGTCACTAATATCACAAGTTATCCTGGACTATAGCCTTGCCATTCGGCGACCCTTTTAGTGTAAGTAGCTAGCCCCGCTGAAAGTTTCCGAATGACCCGAGCGGTTCGTCCAACTACGGCTCTACCTGTTTACCTCCGGAATGCCGCGGTCCCATGGCTCCCAGGGTTGTTGCGCGTGGAAACTCCTTCTTGTCGACAAGTTGTCCAATGACCATGCAAACTCGACACAAACTGACGTCTCACACAGTCATTCCTCTTCCAATGTTACCATCTCTTTCAAACCAATCTCAAGACTTCTATCATTTGAGACCCCTCGACGATCCACGGTCGCGAGCATTCTTTCTATCATTTGAGACCCCTCGACGACCCACGGTCGCGAGTATTCTTTCTATGTTACTATATCATTTCATTCAACTCAATGCCTATTTGATAGTCCTTTCTCCATAACTCATTGAATCAACCGTAGTTTCTGTCTTAAAACTAGGTCCGTGTATCGTGCCTCAAACCGACTCGTGTTCTACGCAACACTCCTACCCAAGTGATACTTTATATGACGGGCCTTGAGACCGTAAGACTTTGTGGTCATACCCAACCGAGGAACTCGTAGGGCCGTGCTTGCTACCAGTCTGATAGCCTAACATAACTTGCCTGACTTAAACGCACAATAACTCGACGAGCAAAGGCTGCGTCAAGCCTCGCATTGCAGAAACGTGCCACGTATGCGTTCGTCTTCTGAACGACCAAGTCATTTGGGTGCCTAGACTTATATCATAAGCCGTGCAACACAACTTAACTCATGGTGCAAGCCAAGGCTATGCCAAGCCTTGGATGATAGGACCGTGCATGTTTTATGAAGCATTTATGCGAGCGACGCCTATGACTTAGGCAACGTTCATGACTTCGTCTACTCAACCAACTTTCCTTCTCCCAAGCCACGGGACGAAGGACTGAGTGTCATTTTCAAAGCACGCCGTGTATCAACTCTAAGCCGATCGTTGGACCTTTCTATATTCTAACTCAATTGACCCGTCGAGATTATTCCCTTTTGCTATGTAGATTCGTCTCTTTTATTATCAAGCCTACTTGTACAAGTTGAAAACATGCGATTTATTATGTGAAGGCAAAGATGAGGCAAGTTCACCGAAACTACCCCACCTGAGCGAGCGGTCGCTTTGACCGAGCGATGTCTTCAAGCAGCCGTTGCAAGGCTAAGTTAGAACGCCGTCGGCGTTCCTATTCCTCCGATTGACTGAGCGGGATGGGGTACTACATCATACACCACTCAGAAAAAGTTTCGTTCGCAAAACTAACTGAGTACTTACTTACTGACTTATCACTTTACTCAACATTCAAGAACTCTCGCGCACACTACGCCTATACGTTTCCCAAATTCGAGCCACGCTCGTGCTACTATCAATCTTTTCTTTAATACGATTTCAACATCCTCGATACTTCCCCGTTCCTCAAGTCTCATTTGATTCAGCGTATCACTTAGTTTGGATCGTGCACATATTTCAGGCGTCCCCAAAATACATGCATTTCAACCAAGCCTTGTGATAGTGATTCTAATCCCATTTATCGATCCATCCACTCAATCCGAAAAATTAATCCTACTGATGCAAACTCTCGTAACATGGACATCTCGCATAGCCGCTAGGCAATCTCTTTAGGCTAAAGTCTATTGTCAGTATTGGAATCATAGTTTCCAAACAATAATATCAACACTGACCCCATCCTAAGGTCAAACCAAGTTGATGGTCTCGTATCACTCTGATTTCTAAACATCGAGCATCGATTCCCTACACGCATCCCTATATTTCGTCGCACGGGGTCGGAGCCGTTCAGCAAAGCCATTTTACGACAACTCACGTTCAACCAATTTCACGACGTATCAAAATTGCTCATTCATCAAGCCATTTCGTATAGTCTATCTCTTTGAACACGTTCGACGTAGATCGCCTATCAATCTTTCTTAATTCAAGCACGCTATGACGCAATTCATTGCTAACCAGAATTTCACATTCCACATTTTCTAAGTCATATTCTAATTCACGTAATCGATCATGAGGTCGTCTAGCTTAACAATATGTTGTGCCCCGATCTCACACGAGTCAGATTTTCTACGGTGGACATGAATCACCATGCACGCTCCCGCGGGATAATCATCCTCATCGGGACGTAACTCTTGTTTTGCTTCTAGACTAATTCATTCTCGATGCACGGATTGGACCTACTCAATCCTCAAGTTTCTTTCATTCATCAGTCACAAGTCCAAACATCCTCGAATTTTCCTTCGTATCAAGCCAACAAGTCGAGACAATCAAAGTTGCTGCGTCCTGATTTTCTGAGTTCGATCATTCCCGCGACATGAATCACCATGTCAACGCTCACGCAGAACGATAGCCCTAAATCTGATGCAACGCATGTGCGAGGCTAGAGTTGCGCTCGTGCAAGACAATATCGTCGACGTTGTGGTTATCCGCGTAACCATCAAGACAAGATCACTTTCATCCAACATTCATCTCAATCAAAATCCTAAGTATAGCATCCAATCGAACAATAACACTTGCACGATCGTCTTTCGTCGAGTCAGAGTACCCCCGAGTTATCGTATATCGATCTTTGATACGCCTCAATACCATCGACGATATACGTAACCTGACGATCTTCCTTTGCAACCAAATTTTGAGTCGTGCGAATGATGTTATCATCCGACTGGATAATCTCCTCGACATTCAATTCAAGTTTGATTATTATCCCTCGAATCATTCACAACATCAAATTCCTCAAACCAAAATTTGCGTATTCGTTCATCCCTTTATCTTAGGTCATCGACCAACGTATTTTCTCAATTCGCATCATTCCTTTATCAATCGATCGACATCCCTGAGGCTATCGCATACACCACTCAGGGATGAAGTTATTCAACAAATCCTCAACTTATCATTCGAATCAAAATGACTTCTTCAAATTTTTCATTCGAACCATTCCTAAAATTCCAAGCACGCTCATCTATATCGCATCGACGTTATCGTCGCTCGATAGCACCCCTATCGATAGTCGACTCACTTTACTCAATCGAGTTCAACTCATTCTTGCTCGACATTATTCAATTCCCGCACTCGACTTTTCTAAGGTCGACGCAACTTTGGTGTATATGCCCAGCCCGACTTAGCCAACCATGCTTACGCGAACCATCTTTTCGTTTTATCAAAAACTGTTCTCCTATGTTTTGCAAAATAGTTAGACTTATTGTATGGACATCCGGTAGGACAATTGAGAGAGAGCGTACCAACGATATCAACTTGCGAAAGCACAATCCAGAGTTTACGAAAATAACGAAGTTAAAAAATTCAATCGATAGTCCAAGGACGTAAAGCCGTGCTCTGATACCATTATGTCACGCCCCGCTCCCATAGGAGCGATCGTCCTCGCTAAGGCGTGATGCCGCACGAGCCTAGATTGCGCTCGTGCAAGGCAGTTTCATAACGGCCGATTACATCGACGGCGATGGGGTCGTCGCACATAAGTCCAAACAGAAACATTGAACATGTAGCAGAAATTTAAAGACAAGACATAAGTCATTCAAAAGAACTCTTTATTGGTATTGAATACAAGATTACATTTGTGGGCGCAAGGCCAAATTACAAGTCTCTCGTGCTTCATTTACAAGTCACTCTACTCTCTCTCATCACTCGATTACAATGCTTGAGCCAGCGGAAGCTTCGGAAGGCGATGTCCATACATTATGTCCTGTATAAGTCTTCAATCCACGCGACCGCACGCTTCGAATCGCCAAGGAACTTCGTGCCTCGACGCATCCAAGCGAGCTCCGCGCCACGAGCTTCTACCTGTGCCTGTACATAAACACTATGTGGGTGTCAGTACTCAACTATACTGGTAGAGTGAGCTCCTCGCCCACCCATGCAAAACTGACACGTTCATTTACTTTGTGCAGCTTACAAGACCCTTTACGATTGTCTTTCTAGTCTTGCCTTAGGATCAGTTTTAGGACCGACGCCTTGGCCTATTCTGTGTCGCTAGACCATCCCGTACTTGCGTCAACAATGTTAACTCATACTTTACCTCTAGACCCTCCTTGTGCCAACAATGTTAACCTATCAGTCATGCTTGCCTTTCGGCATAAAATCAGAGACGTAACTACTCGATGAGGCTCCATTTCCGTGTGACCGTGCTACAAACCCTTGCTGAGGCCGTGCCTCGCAAAACAGTGAGACTCAATCATATCGCCGCCTCGCGGCCCTTGCCGCCTCACGGCCCTTCGCTACTAAATCATCAACAGACCCAATCAAGACATGTGAACTAAGAGTCACTCGACCAACTTTGCCTTACGGCGTTTCTTGACTTAAACTCAAGACAACTCAAACCAACATATGCAACTTATATGCCAATAACTCAAGACTCAATGCCACATCTCGTGCGAAGCACGTCGCCTATGTTGATGCCAAATCGTCGACCCAAACACTTGTGTTCCAACTATACACACATTCAACTAGACTAAATCTAAAGGCACACACACGTGGATTGCCGCTTGTGCCGACCCATCTATATGAATTGGTCACTAACATCACAAGCTATCCTGGACTATAGCCTTGCCATTCTACGACCCTTTCAGCGCAAGTAGCTAGCCCCGCTGAAAGTTTCCGAATGACCCGAGTTGTTCGTCCAGCTACGGCTATACCTGTTTCCCTCCGGAACGTCGCGGTCCTATGGCGCCCAGGGTTGTCGCGCGTGGAAACTCCTCCTTGTCGACAAGTTGTCCAATGACCATACAAGACTCGACACAAACTGACATCTCATACAGTCATTCCTCTTCCAATGTTACCATCTCTTTCAAACCAATCTCAAGACTTCTATCATTTGAGACCCCTCGACGACCCACGGTCGCGAGCATTCTTTCCATGTTATCATATCATTTCATTCAACTCAATGCCTATTCGATAGTCCTTTCTCCAAAACTCATTCAATCAACCGTAGTTCCTTCCTTAAACACTAGGTCCGTGTATCGTGCCTCAAACGACTCGTGTTCTACGCAACACTCCTGCCCAAGTCATACTTTATATGACGGGCCTTGAGACCATAAGACTTTATGGTCATACCCAACCGAAGAACTCGTAGGACCGTACTTGCTACCACTCTGATAGCCTAACATAACTTGCCTGACTTAAACACATAACGACTCGACGAGCAAAGCTGTGTCAAGCCTCGCATTACAGAAACGTCGCACATGCGTTTGTCTTCTAAACGACCAAGTTATTTGGGTGCCTAGACTTATATCATAAGTCGTGCAACACAACTTAACTCATGGGGCAAGCCAAGGCTATGCCAAGCCTTGGACGATAGGACCGTACAAGCTTTATGAAGCATTTATGCAAGCGACGCCTATGACTTAGGCAACGTTCATGACTTCGCCTACTCAACCAAGTTTCCTTCTCCCAAGCCACGGGATGAAGGACTGAGTGTCATTTTCAAAGCACGCCGTGCACCAACTCTAAGCCGATCGTTGGACCTTTCCATATTCTAACTCAATTTGACCCGTCGGGATTATTCCATTTTGCTATGCGGATTCGTCTCTTTTATTATCAAGCCTACTTGTGCAAGTTGAAAACATGTGATTTATTATGTGAAGGCAAAGATGAGGCGAGTTCACCGAAACTACCCTACCTGAGCGAGCGGTCGTCTTGACCAAGCGATGTCTTCAAACAGCCGTTGCAAGGCTAAGTTCGAACGCCGTCGGCATTCCTATTCCTCCGATTGACTGAGCGGGACGGGGCACTACAAAAGATGATGGTCCGACAACTGGGACTGGGATACGAAAAGATAGATTGTTGTCACAACAGATAAATGTTGTACTACAAGGAGAATGAGGACATAGAAAGTTGCAGCTTCTATAATGCGGATCGTTACAAGCCAGTGCAGGAAAAAAGAAAGTCAACTAGAAAACGACGTCCTTACAAGTATATACATTACTTGTCGATCACGAAGCACTTGTAGAGGATGTATAATAGGGCATATCATGTACTTATTATTAGCTCATCATCGTGTGGAGCAGACATGGCTCGTTGTGTGATGCATACTCAGCTTACCATTGTGTCATGCCTTCTTTCTAAGGATACATATCTCTCGGGTAGTGTATATGTTATATATACTATTCGTTTGGCCTGGGTAATTTACGATGACTGCAAGGTAGGTAACCGTTAAAAAAACTCTCAAATTGCATATGTTAGTAACTAGGATTGTGATAACCCTATTTAGCTAATGTAGAAAGTTGTACTTATTGCTTGGTCGTGATTGATGGGTAGAGTCCATTTTCTGCTTATGTTCTTGTCTTGTCTATGTTCTACTTGTGTCACTGAATTATGAGGGGCTAAGTTCTTCTCGAAAAATGGTCTACAATCCCGATCCTTATTTAGTTTATGATTTATGGATTGGATCCAGAGTAGTGCCTAAGTTATCTAGTTATTCGTCGCCATATCCTGTAATCACATATTATTCCTGTTTACTTTACATGATCATTTTCATGCTTACATTTACTTTACATGTGTTATAGTTTTACTTTATGTGACCGTGTGTAAATTATTATTATCTTGGTGGTTAAATATTGTAATTTTATTCTGCCTTTATTATGCATACATGTTGGACTTTAGTTCATAGTTGTCTTCCTTTATGGTACTTGCTATTTGGGCTCTGACTCCACTGGTTTTATTTGGCTAAATCTAGTAGCGGAATCAGAGGATCTACCGTACCTCCTACTTGATTGACCACTCGAAGTACCAGAGTTCTTGAGTGGATGTTCTTTTTTTCTTATCCACTAGTTTTCTTTTTTTCCTTTGTGACGTTTAGCCACCAGGAACTTGTTTAGTTCGTACTTTTGGACCTTCACATCTAGCTAACGGGCTTTATATAAGATGATATATATATATTCTCGATTGCAGCTAGAGCTGATCATGTATGACTTACAGTTTTGCTAGTTCTTCATTTTGTAGTACTAGCTTCATGATTATCTATATATTATAGTTTGTGACTCTTTAATGTTATGTATGTTTGATGATCATATATCTTATAATTTAACTTTTGCTAGTGATTGAGGCACCAAGGATTGCTTAACTTAGTTTTGATTGTTGGATTGTACAGAAGGCCTCATGTCTTATATAACCATGACCGTATCTCGGACTGCTACTATACTCAAGTATACGTAGCTGGACAAGCCCTTCCACAGCTCTCCAGTATTCTCGTTTTGAGGCATGACATAATTTAGGTGGTGATCCATGCAAATTTGTCTGTATTTTCTGATATATGGGGTTTGTTATTTTAACCTATTTTGGGGAAAATCCAAGAATAATATTTTAGGATTTGTGAATAGGTTTGTTAGGTCCTAATTATGATTTAGAACATGTGGGTATGCTTTGGGTCAAGTTTGGATCCATTTGAAGTGTGTATCATGGACGTATCACAACATACCCCGATACGCACGCCAAGTGTTTGACAAAATGACCAAAAGAATAACCAATGTTCTAAACTTAGATTCGGCACTTGTTTCTAGATGTAGATTATTTACATTATCATTGTATAATCATTTGGTGATATAAGAGAGTAAAATATGGTTTTGCATAGCATAGGGACAATGTGGACTATTTTTAGGATTGAGTGAGGGTGGATTGTTTTTGAGGACTGTTATATACTTGTTTGTTAGTAGAGAGGCCTTGATACTTTGAGTATTTAACAGTTGGTTGAAGGAGAATGAATGGCACTGATATTTGATATATAGTGTGTGTATACCCTATATTAACTATGTATGTTAGGAGAGGACTAAATATATATCAGTCATATAGATAATATGTATCAGTCATGTAGTTTACATGTATCAGTATATAGGGGAACATGTATCAGTCTATAGGGGATGGGCCATATGTGTATTAACTAGCTGATATGTAGGGGACCATCTATACATATCAGTTAACTGATATTAGATAGGGCTCGGGTAAGGTAAAAGTTAGGTATAACTGATATGGAAATAAGTGTGAAGATGGGTGCATGGTTCACTAGGAACTAACAGTTGGTAGTGTTAGGGTTATATACTAAAAGTACCACTTTTGTATTAACTTTATTTCCTTAAATTTTGAACGAGAATCATATGGGCAAACGTTTGCATATTGCATTTGTTGCAAGTGTTAATGCAAGTGTCTGATATTCTATATTGTAGATAATATGGTGTGTGGTATCACACAGAAGATGATATTATTAGTTCCCTATGGAATGTATAAATAGTTCACAACCTAGATGGACTTGGATAATTCATTGGAAAGGTTGTAGTATAATCTGGTATTAGTCTATCTTGACTATAGGTTTACACTAGTACACTTTGTGTGTATTGAACATGACCACTTAAGGTTGTTCTCTTTGTACTAAATACATAAGAGAACAAACACCTCTGTTATTATGGATGCTTGTGCTCTTAATCCGGATATATAACATACACATATATGCATTGTGTATTACTTTGACTCGTAAAAGAGTGAGATTCATAATTATGGATAAACAACCTCTATGAATTGGATAATAACATTTTATGTATGATGGACTGTTGATTATAAAAGGAATCCATGTCCCGATACGTCGGATTGATGATGTCCCCTTAAGGAGATCATAAGGATAGTCATGTAAACCCTGTAGGTGAATTATATCCAACATGACAAATAAATTTGAGTAGTACTACCTAAGGATAAAAGATGTCGAGCAATATAGTTGTTAGTAACTTAATTTGATCGACGGACATTTGATATTTTAACATGGGGAGCCAAACGAGCATATAATAAAAGGAGACCACAATCATAATTTGGGATTAGGAAGGTAGTACAATACACTACAACAAAAAAGTGTTTTAATGACATCTGAAAAGTGTCGTCAATGACTTTCTACGGCACTTTTTGAGTGTAGTCTAGAGGGGGTGTCATAGAAAGGTTTTTTTTCAACGACACTTCGTAACTGCCATGCAATATATTTATGACGACATTTTATGAATGTCATGTTAACATTTTTTATGGCATGATCTCGGTGCCATCTAAACGTGCTTTAATGACACCTGATAAGTGTCTTCATAATTCTTTTGGACTTTCAACGGCAAGAAGAAAATGCTATGTAATACTTTTATGATGACACTTCTTGAATGTCGTTTAATACTTATTTCACGACAGTTTGCTAGTGTCGTCTTAATGCTATAAATAATTTTCACAACATTTTCTATGTGTAATCTAAACATCCAATTTATAAATACCATTGATGTCACGACACCTTATATGTGTATTTAATTCACTTCAATAACACATTTTAAATGCCTTCAAAATATCATCAAAATATATGAAATGTAAATTGATTTCAGTTGTATATTTATTTTTATATAATAGACCAAAATCAATTTCACAAATAATAAAACTTTAATGTAGCAACAATAATATATTGCAATATCTCAAATCCATACAAAGTCATATTGTAATATCTCAAATCCATACAAAGTCTCAAAAAGAGTAATATTGAGAACAATAACAAAGTCTATTACATAACATATTAAATTCCTACTAGCACTAGTTAGCGTCCAACTCTTTCCAGCATCAAACTCGAATCTAATCCAAACTCATCGATTAATCTGCACACAAAAAGATAAAAATTCATGCATATTTCAACTTTCAAACATATAATAACTGATGAAAAATTAAGAGTGAGATACAGAACAGTACAAAAATACTTTGATGAAAAATTAAAATGAGTGAGATAAAGAACAATACAAAAAATACTTTGATAAAGTAGCCTTTTGGAGAAGTCTCAAGCTCATGATTCATTGTATAATTGAGGACAAAGGCACAATAGAGAAAAGTAAAATATTAGTGCTACTACTTTAGAGTTAATCATTTACAGTTTGGATACTAGACTGTGTACCACATGATATTCTTAGTTCATGCAAAAATGTATCCATGCTAAAAATAAATGAAAGTAAGAATCCAATTTATTACCCAAGTGAAGGTTCGGATGCCAAACTGTGAAGAAAATGATTGGAAAAGTCTATCCCCAAAACTTTTTCACCCCTTTTAGAGACCACACATATTCAAATTCCATGGATAAGAGTTAAGCAAACAAAAATAACTGTAAATTGTTCCCAACAGAAAGTCTATACTACAGGTTACATAGAGTAAGTGATCCCACCAATAAATTTGCCAAAATAAAAGTACTCCTCTACCAAGTTACTCCAAGTGTATCACTAACTTGTACATATGTGAAGATGGCTACTACCTGAAACACTGTAGTCCAATTGCCAAAATAATGTTGTTGTTAGAGTGAAGAGGAACAATCAGGAATGGTGTCGTTAAAGTGTTCATGAGAAAGCAATAGGGAAGAAGGCTATATGTGTTTATCTTAAGCTGCCAAAACAATGCAGCGCCAGTTGACATGTGACTTGCTCCTAGCGCTTAGGTTCTTAGTTACAGGGCAACTGTTGACATGTGACAATCTGAATTCACAAAAGCTTCAGTTATTTTTTGTAGGATGGTGTCGTGAAGAACCAAAATGATGAATTACCACCCAAGGATAAAACTTTTTCTTTATGTTCAGTTATTTTTATGCCCATTTGCACAATTTGTTTAGCACAAGACAAAGTGATCACATGGGTTTTTGTTCAGCACTTGTGCACACGACTCTTTCTATATAGAACCTAATATTGAAGATCACGACCTTGGCTAGAACACCTGCAAAAAGACAATAGCACACACCTAGAGAGATCACCAGGTCTTCAGAGGGACGTAACAAGATACATAATATCATGCCATATAAACTGAATATAAACTGCTCAATAATAAGTCAAATCGGATTATAACATGGTCCAATACTCTACCCTTGAACAAGCGGACCATCCTCCCAACCAAACAAGCACATAAGATGACACCCTAATCCATGATGAATTATATTCCCATGCCATGCACCCAATATTGTATCCGGACCACAACAAGGTTCAGTACCTTCTCATCGAAGCGGTGAACCACACCTACAACCAAACAAGGACAAGGTGTGGCAAACTAGTACGCGACAAGTCACTGTTCCAAGCCGCGATCAGATATAAGTACCCAAACCAAAGGTAATACACCCAACGGATAAGGGTCACCTAATGTCACGACCCGCACCCTAGAGTAAGGGCACGAGAAGTCGGTACGTCCAGCCTACGCCGCAGTCGGCGTATTTAACGCTGTCCTAGGTCACAATATCTAACAATATATTGCTAAACAGTTTATACTCTCCGAATGGGGGTGACATAGCAGAAAGTAAACTCAATCACAACTAAGGCAGAAGATAAGATAGAAAGATAGATAGATAAATACTGTTGAAAGGAAAGGAAATCCACAAGTACAAACAGAGAGTCTAAGTGACTAAGATAAATACATATCCCAGTATCAAATATATACAATCATCCAGAGAGTAATGTAAATAAAAAACATCCTAGTCTAGAGGAGTGTCATCCACTGCTAGTGGGACCTGCTGCTGGTACAGGTCCAAGCACTCATCGAAGATAGCACCGTAATAGGTATCCACACAGGCCTCCTCCTCATCCTTTGTAATATTTTCAACAGGTCCAGCTGTCAGGACAGGAGCGAGCACAATACATCTCAACAGTTCATAGCAGGTTAGAAAATATAATCATACAGTAAAGTAAGATACAGGAACAAAGAAAGTACAGGATGTAAACAGAGAAAGCTGTAATGGAAATATATTCAATAAATAGAGAACTATCAGTGGCTAGTGAGTCAGAGTACAATATAAACATGTGAATAGCATAGGAGATTCTGATGAGACACTACGGAGGTGATCAGGTGAGATACTACTTGGATATTATTCACATGTCTACTTCTACTCCCCCCTACCTGTTACGCCTCGATTAGGGGAATCACTCGCTTTGCTTCGATTCACGCCGAATCGATCGTCCTCGCTAAGGCAGATGCCGTACAAGTCTGGAGTTGCACTTGTACAAGGCTAGAACATGCACATTCATATCATTTTGAAACATTTTAAAGATATAAACTTATTAGGGACATGCAACATTCAGAGTAAATCATAATAAATGTAATATGGAATAAACCATATTTACTTTACCGTTGGTCGAATCCAGCTTTCCTGCATAAGATACAGGATAATAATAATATACTTACCGCCCCTGCATAAGACATTGATTAGCATACATCCTTACCACATGACCACTGGTAGTTGTGCACCATGTCGACGTGCCATATAGGACTTCGTATTGGTATGCGGTTGACCATTCACCAGGTTGCGAGCCCGAATGAAGGTTCCGATACCGTGCTACCAAAGCATTAATTCCTCCTAGGCCGACTCGATCCTACCGCCGCAGGTACCGTTCGAGGAAATCCTTATATACAAGTACGTCTATGGTCATGCAAAAGTGTGTCCGACTCGATAAACATTGTGTGCATAGAATATTAAGTACTAAGCAACATGTTTATTCCCAATATTTCATATCTCATCATCATAGGCATCAATTATCTCAATTCAATGTTCAAGCGACAAGCACAATCTCAATGTTTTTCACAGTGTAATCAATTCTTTCAATGTTCAAGGGACTAGCATTCATTTCAATGTTCTATTGACTAGCATTCATTTCAATGTTTAAAGTTCAATCTCTAACTTCTTAGTGGTATTGACTTGTGGCATTAGCAACTTGATATCGATCAACGGATGTTGCAAGACAATTAATTAGTTGGCATGAAGGAATAGCGAGAGGGACAATACCACCACAGAGATCCACACTCACCAAATTAGAGAATCGTCGAGAGAGAGAGGAACACTTGCACGCTTAGCCTTCCGTCACGCGTCAGTCTGCATTGGCACCAAAAGTTTGGTTAATATCCCATCTTCGTTGTGTTCTCTTCTCTGAGAATTCTCAAGAATGAATGCTATGCAAATCGATAAAAATGGGCAAGAATCAAATCATCAAAAATCATTCAGAAAAGCATCCATCAAAACCAAGCAACAAAACCAGCAGCAAAACATCCAGAGAAAACCCTTGGACGCATTTCAAGAGAAACCAATCCATTGGTTGGAAAGGTTCTTATGCACTTGTCCGTGATCGATTCGGTGCCGACGGTAAGTTTCCCCAATACTCGGTTCCGACCGAGTTAGCCAAGCCACAAGCCTTACATAGTGAACCGCTAGGAGCGAGACACTACATAATATACCACTAAGAAAAAGTTTCGTCCTCGAAACTTAAAGCAAAAGTCCTACCTCAAAATTATCAAACAGCGAGGGGTATTTCACCCGCATCTCCTCCTCTAATTCCCACGTCGACTCCTCGACAGCATGGTTCCGCCACAGCACATTGACTAAAGATACTGTCCGATTCCGTAAAACATTCTCTTTTCTGTCCAAAATTTGGATAGGGTCTTCCGTGTAGGATAGGTCAGCGCTCAGCTACAGCTGATCGAAGTTCACTACGTGACTTAGATCATGCACGTACTTCCGCAGTTGGGATACATGGAAGACATCGTGCACATCAGCCAGAGCCGGAGGTAGTGCAAGTCGATAAGCCACTGAGGCTACCTTCTCCAAAATTTCGAAGGGTCCATGAATCTCGGGCTTAACTTTTCTTTCATCCCAAACCGCATCACACCTCGCATGGGTGTGACCTTCAAGAAGACATGATCTCCTGCCATGAATTCCAAAGGTCGTCGATGAACATCCGTATAACTCTTTTGTCGACTTTGAGCAACTCTAAGTCTTTCTCGAATTAAGCGAACTCTCTCGACGGCCTGTTCCACAAGTTCTGGTCCGAGTACTTGCCGTTCACCGACTTCATCCCAGCATATCGGTGATCGACATTTCCGTCCATACAATGCTTCGTACGGGACCATTTGGATACTTGCCTGATAACTGTTGTTATAGACAAATTCTGCTAATACGAGATGCGCATCCCAATTTATCTTTGAATCAAGCACGCACAATCTCAACATATCTTCAAGAATCTGATTTACTCTCTTTGTCTGTCCATCAGTCTGCGGATGGTATGCCGTACCGAAGTTCAACTTTGTGCCCATTGCTGAGTACAGACTTATCCAAAATCGCGACAAGAATCTCCCGTCTCTATCCGACACAATAGAAGCTGGCACCCCATGCAATCGGATAATTTCATTTATGTAGATCTGAGCCAACCGTTCTACTCCCCATGTAACATTAATTGGAATGAAATGTGCCGACTTGGTTAATCTATCCACGATCACCCAAATCGCATTATTCCCCTTCTGAGTTCTTGACAAACCGACTATAAAATCCATACATATATTATCCCACTTCCACAGTAGAATAGCCAAATTTTGTAATTCCCCGCCTGGCCGTTGGTGTTCGGCCTTCACACGCTGACAATCCATGCATTGTGACACAAATAGTGCCACATCCTTCTTCATGCCATGCCACCAAAATGTTGTGCGCAGATCTTTATACATTTTCGTGCTTCCCGGATGCAAGAAATACTCGCGAAATGAGCCTCGGTCAGTATTTCCTTCCTGATATTCTCATCCTTAGGGACGCACAATCTTCCCTTGACATGAATAGTGTCATCTTCAACGATAAAGTCTGATGCCTTTCCTGCTAGAATCAACTCGTGTATCTTCTGCAGAAATGGGTCATCCTTCTGAGCAATCTTAATCCTTCCCTGGAGGCTCGGCTCAAGTTGCAACTGAGCCAACTGTATATTTTATGGACGAATCCTGAACTCGATGCCCATCTCTTCAAGATCTCGTTGTACCTCCTTTGCTATTGTTAGTGACCCAACAAACTTCCGACTCAAGGCATCAGCTACCACGTTTCCTTTACCCGGCGTATAGGAGATTGTCAAGTCATAGTCCTTGATCAATTCTAACCAACGCTGCTGCCTCAAATTCAATTCCTTTTGCGTGAATATGTACTTTAGGCTCTTGTGATCCGTAAAGATCTCGCAGAACACACCATAGAGATAGTGTCGCCACAATTTCAACACGAACACAATTGCCGCCAGTTCCAAATCATGTATTGGGTAATTCTTCTCATGCTGTTTGAGTTGTCTCGATGCATAAGATATTGTCTTCCCACGTTGCATGAGAACACATCCCAAACCAAGTTCCGATGCGTCACTATAGATCTGAAATCCCTCGGAGCCTTCCGGAAGTGCTAAAATTGGAGCTGTGATGAGCCGTTGCTTGAGTTCTTGGAAACTACTCTCACAGTCATCGGTCCACTTAAATACGACTCCCTTCTGAGTTAGGCGAGTCAAAGGCGATACGATTCTCGAGAAATCTTTTACAAATCTACGATAGTACCCGGCTAAACCAAGGAAACTCCGTATCTCACTAGCTGATGCAGGCTGCTTCCAGTCCACAACTGCCTCAATCTTCTTTGGGTCGACGGCAACACCTTCCGCCGAAACAACATGTCCAAGGAACGATACGCTGTTCATCCAAAATTCGCACTTGCTTAGTTTTGCATAGAGCTGGTTGTCCCGCAGCGTCTGAAGTACTTCTCTCAAGTGCTCGACATGAGTCTCCCTATCCTTTGAGTAGATCAAGATGTCATCGATGAACACAACAACAAACTTTTCTAAAAACGGTCGAAACACTCTATTCATTAAATCCATAAAGGCTGCTGGAGCATTAGTCAAGCCGAATGGCATGACCAAAAACTCATAGTACCCGTATCTCGTACGGAATGCTGACTTAGGAACATCTTCGGTCTGATCTTCAACTGATGGTATCCTGAACGAAGATCAATTTTAGAAAACACGGTCGCCCCTTGAAGCTGATCGAATAGATCATCTATCCTTGGCAAGGGATACTTGTTACGAATGGTTGCCTTGTTTAGTTCTTTGTAATCGATGCACAGTCGCATCGTCCAATCTTTCTTCTTTACAAACAGTACTGGAGCTCCCCATGGAGATACACTTGGGCGAATGTATCCCCGGTCTAATAATTCTTGTAGCTGTACCTTTAGTTCCTTCAATTCTGCCGGAGCCATCCTGTACGGCGCATTCGATATCGGGCGAGTACCCGGGAATATATCAATTGTGAATTCAATTTCTCTATCCGGAGCTAATCATAGCGAGGCATTTGGTAGGCTTGTTGGATGGGATCAGAATGTTGGACTGTGACTTGTGTTGGAGATCAAGAGAGAGTTGAGACTGATGCAGTCTCTCTTAGCTGGCAAGACGGACTAAGTGTTGGAACCTGGCTCTGATACCAACTTGTCATGCCCCGATTCGGGGAATCGCTCGCTTTGCTTCGATTCACGCCGAATCGATCGTCCTCGCTAAGGCGTGATGCCGTACAAGTCTGGAGTTGCACTTGTACAAGGCTAGAACATGCACATTCATATCATTTTGAAACATTTTAAAGATATGAACTTATTAGGGACAGGCAACATTCAGAGTAAATTACAATAAATGTAACATGGAATAAACCATATTTACTTTACCGTTGGCCGAATCCAGCTTTCCTGCATAAGATACAGGATAATAATAATATACTTACCGCCCCTGCATAAGACATTGATTAGCATACATCCTTACAACATGACCACTGGTGGTTGTGCACTATGTCGACGTGCCATATAGGACTTCGTATTGGTATGCGGTTGACCATTCACCAGGTTGCGAGCCCGAATGAAGGTTCCGATACCGTGCTACCAAAGCACTAATTCCTCCTAGGCCGACTCGATCCCACCGCCGCAGGTACCGTTCGAGGAAATCCAGGTATACAAGTACGTCTATGGTCATGCGAATGTGTGTCCGACTCGATAAACATTATGTGCATAGAATATTTAGTACTAAGCAACATGTTTATTCCCAACATTTCATATCTCATCATCATAGGCATCAATTATCTCAATTCAATGTTCAAGCGACAAGCACAATCTCAATGTTGTTCACAGTGTAATCAATTCTTTCAATGTTCAAGGGACTAGCATTCATTTCAATGTTCTATGGACTAGCATTCATTTCAATGTTCAATGTTCAATCTCTAACTTCTTAGTGGTATTGACTTGTGGCATTAGCAACTTGATATCGATCAACGGATGTTACAAGACAATTAATTAGTTGGCATGAAGGAATAACGAGAGGGACAATACCACCACAGAGATCCACACTCACCAAATTAGAGAATCGCCGAGAGAGAGAGGAACACTTGAACGCTTAGCCTTCTGTCACACGTCAGTCTGCTTTGGCACCAAAAGTTTGGTTAATATTCCATCTTCGTTGTGTTCTCTTCTCTCAGAATTCTCAAAAATAAATGCTATGCAAATCGATGAAAACGGGCAAGAATCAAATTATCGAAAATCATTCAGAAAAGCATCCATCAAAACCAAGCAACAAAACCAGCAGCAAAACATCCAGAGAAAACTCTTGGACGCATTTCAAGAGAAACCAATTTATTAGTTGGAAAGGTTCTTATGCACTTATTCGTGATCGATTCGATACCGACGGTAAGTTTCCCCAATACTCGGTTCCGACCGAGTTAGCCAAGCCACAAGCCTTACATAGTGAACCGCTAGGAGCGGGACACAACAGTACCCCCAATCAATACACAAGGATCCAGCCAGGTTATGTTATAATTCCATACAAAGGCCCATAAGAGGTGATACATGGATGGCCCAAAAATGGGTAATTCTAGGAATGCCCATAAATAGGTGATTCAAGGAAGACTCTGTGATCATGAGAGTACATGTCACAAGTAATCAATGAACCGTAAAGCAAAGTGATATACCATGTAAGTGAAACGCACAGAACATGTATTATACGATGCTCCCTGAGGAGATAACATCTCAAGAAGGGATCCATATAGTACTAATCCGTGTGACCAACGTGACAGTATCAAGTAAAGTAATTTAAAGCAGGAAAATAATTCTAAACAGGATATAAAATGATCAGAGAATGTACTCGCCTGCTATCTGAGTGTCCAACTTAAATGTACTGTCCGAGAAGAGGTGTCTGAATCCTAATCAGAACAGCACAAGTCACAATAAGTCTAAAATGATAACAAGATGCAATTCAATGCATTCTAAATGAATCTAGGTCAAACTAGGCCAAAGTCAACTCTTGGTCAACCCTGGTCAACCAAGAAGTCAAACCTAGGTCAACTATGGTCAAACTAGGTCTAACAAGTCTAAATTAGGTCAAACAAGTTATTCTAGGTCTAAACTAGTCTATACTAGTCAACATGATCAAGCTAGGTCTAGTCTAGGTCAAACTTAGACTAAGGTTTTGGTCAACATAGACTAGTCCACACGGTAATTAGGCCAAGGGTTAACTATCTAATCAAACTCTATAAGGCTAACTCAATCAACCATAGGCTAACATGTCTTAGGATACCTAAGATACTATACCACAATGTTAAGGTATAACCAATCTCCTATAAATCTAGATCACACAAAAATATATAGCCTAACTACATATATACCAATATCTATATACATGACCAACTAAATATATATATATATATACACATATATATATATATAGCTAACTATATACATAACATATAATATATATATATATATATATATTTTTTTTTCATAACATAACATATAATATATATATATATATATATATATATTTTTTTTTTTTTTTTTTTTTTTTTTTATATATATATATATATATATATATATATATATATATATATATATATATATATATATATATATATATATATATATATATATTTATATATATATATATATATTTTTTTTTTTTAATATATATATATATATATATATATATATATATATATTATATGTTATGTATATAGTTAGCTATATATATATGTGTGTATATATATATACACACATATATATATATTTTTTATATATATATATATGTGTATATATATACACATATATATATTTTTTTATATATAGCTAACTATATACATAACATATAATATATATATATATATATATATATATATTATTTTATATATATATTATTTTATATATATATATATATATATATACACACACACATAGAGATAGGAAAGTGGAGAGGTGTCAAGTATGTGTGCATGAGTGAGAGGGTGAGAGCTAACTGTGTGTGTGTGTTAGTTGACAGTGAGTGATATTAAGAAAATCAGTGAGTAGCTCAGCAGTGTAGCAAGTGTCAATGTGTGTTCAGTCTAGTGGACAGTAGGATGTGTGTGTGTGGAATAGTTGACAGGTTTAGCTAGGGAGTGTGTCAATACTTGTGTATGTGAGAGTGAGTGAGTGATGTGTACAGTCCAATACTGGACAGTAAGTGTACATGAATGAGCGTGTTGCTAAACGGGGAAGAAAAGGAAAGGAAACCAATTTACGTTTTCAGTTTTCAGTCCCAATGGTATGAAATCCCATTTTGAATCCTATACTCAATGAAACCACCCCAAAATTCACACACAAGTAGATTAGATGTAGGAAAACAATATTAGGGTTTTAAATCATGCTAATAACAGTTCTAATGAGGTTAAATCAACTGCCAAAGTTCGAATATTAAAACTAGGAAAAAACTGGGAATACTGAATATTATGTATCAGTTCACAAATAGGGTAAATGGGACTTAATGGTTTAAAACATTCTAAGATGTAAATCAAATGGTTGGTAATGTAAAACCAACATGTGTTCGTGTCCCAAAGAGTGTCTTGTGTCCACCACAACATAACATAACGTGTCCACATCAATTAAACCCAAATCGACCAAACTGGGCACTGCACAGCAGTGCAGCCTCGTGAACAAGTGCACGCGTGTCATGCACCCGATACAGGAAACTTTGTATCTCGTGCACACACCCACGAGTTTGCCCAGTATAGGTCTCCGTCTGACACAGCCTGACACAGGTCCACGTGTCACGGTGTCGTGTCTAGGAGTGCGTATCAGTGTACGAAAACTCGATTGAACAGTCAGTAAAAAACCCAGTACGGACTAAAAAACGTGTCCCACACGACACGAGAGCGTCTCCAACTTGGAGGACCTCGTGTCAGTCATTACCCCTTGGCCCATGCCAAGTGGCATGACCTGAGTTGCCGTGTCCAACGAGAAACAGCACCCGAGTAGCAGGGCAACGTGTGCAGTGTGTCAACCCGCATGTTCGTGTCTAATTTCTGACACGACACGACACGAAAACAATCTCAGGACCCTTGAAATCAATAAGCCCCATCAAAACAATAATTTCTATTCAAACATAATTCAAAAATCAAAACGAAATGCCCATTGGGGCATTTCATCAAACACTTAGGTCTATGGTCGGATACGTATCCGATACGGACACGAAATGGGTCCAAAATGTTACAAAAATCTAGGGTTAGCGAGGGGACACCTAGATCTAGGTCTCCATACAAAGAAATCTAGAATTTAATAGAGTTTTGGGTGATTTACCTAGTGGTGTCCAAATGCAAGAAAAGCTTCCAATAGGGGAGTTCCTCCTTGCTAGCAAACTTCTTCAAATTGCTCACAAACTGAGAATAAAATATACCAACAGCAAGAAAACCTAAATTAAAATCTATTGCAATTTGTTTGAGGGAAAAATGAATTAATTTAGATTCTCTATGAATTAATGAAGTTGGTACATACCTCTCTTTTCAAATGAAACTTTCCTAAAGAGGCTAGCCCTAATGGAAGAGAGTATTTATAGGGTGGGAATCCCAATATAGGTGTGGCCGGCCATAGAGTGAATTAGGGTTAGGGTTAGCTAGTGGGTTGGGCTTTGGGCCCCTATGTGCCAAGTTGCTAATTAATGGTTCAACCATAAGTCATGGCTTATGACTTAACTATTCTAACTTAAATTCTAATTGGCCTATTAGGAATTAACTTAATGCTAGGTTAGGGTCACATGACCTAATCAAGTCCAAACACAACTAGGGTTAGCTTCTAGGTTAGTCTACCAAGGTCAATGCTAGTCAAAGTCAACCTAGTCAACCATCATTCAAATAATTCCAAAATAAATTCTAAAAATTCCCATAAATTCAAATAAATTCAAATAAATTTAAATAACCTCAAAAATAACAAAAATACCCTCAAACTAGAAATGTGGTAGTGACAAATCTACCCTCCTTAAAAGAATTTCGTCCTCAAAATTGAAAGGCGAAACGCAACTGATGGGAAGGATAGAAAGTATACCTCACGGCCCAAAAAGATATGGGTATCGCTCGCGCATCTCATCCTCCCGTTCCCAGGTAGACTCTCCTGGAGAATGATGCCTCCATGCGACGCGTACCAAAGGTATTACCTGGTTTCTCAGAACCTTCTCCCGTCGATCTAGTATCTCCACTGGCTGCTCTGGATAGCTGAGAGAAGGTCCAACCTCAATCTCCGAATGATCAAGCACATGGCTAGGGTCAGCCACGTACCGTCTCAACTGTGATACATGGAATATGTTGTGGACCCCCACTAGTGCAGGTGGCAAGTCTAGCCTGTATGCTATGTCACTGACTCTCTCGCTGATAACGAAAGGGCCGATGAAGCGCGGGCTAAGCTTTCTGCCTCCACCAAAATGTATCGTACCACGAGTTGGTGATATTCTCAAGAAAACCTGGTCTCCAACCTAATCACAAGCAAGGTCTTAATTAATTATGATAAACAAACATGATTAATAAAACACAACAATCAAACCTAAATCTAATCCTACTATAATCTGTACCTCAAACTCCAAGGACCTCCGGTGGCTATCGGCCCAGTACCGATGTATGTCCTGCGCCACGCTAAGTCAGTCCCTGATGAGCTTCACCTTCTCGACTGCGTCAACAACCATCTCTGGCCCCAGTAAAGCTTGCTCACCCACATCATCCCAAGATAAGGGTGTACGACACCTACGCCCGTATAGAGCCTCGAAAGGTGACATCTCAATGCTGGCCTAAAAACTGTTGTTGTAAGCAAACTCCACCAAATGTAGATGATCCTCCTAGGAACCCCCAAAGTCTAAGATGCACGTCCACAGCATATCCTCAAGTGTCTGAATAGTTCTCTCTGACTGTCCGTCCGTCTGGGGGTGGTATGCGGTACTAAACTTGAGCTGAGTACCCAAGCTAGTCTGTAGACTCCTCCAGAAATAAAAAGTAAAGCGACTATCCCGATCTTAGATGATGCTGACCGGAACCCCGTGAATCCTGACTATCTACCGCATATACATCTTTGCAAGCCTTTCCGTAGACGTACCCACCTTGAATGGCAAGAAGTGGGCCGATTTGGTCAACCTGTCAACGATGACCCAAATCGCATCTTTCCCTCCTGGTGTATGCGGTAATCCTGATACGAAATCCATAGTAATATGCTCCAATTTCCACTCGAGAATAGGCAGTAGCTGCAACAATCCACTGGCCCCTGCCTCTCTGCCTTGACCACCTGACAGACCAAGCACCTAGCTACGAAGCGAGCTACCTCCCGCTTCATCCTGGACCACCAAACATGCTCCCTCAGATCTCGGTACATCTTGTTGGCACCAGGGTGTATAGAGTACTGAGATCTGTGGGCCTCCTACAAAACCTGCTCCCTGAGCTCTCCGCTGGGCACACATAACCTGGAACCGTACCTCAAGGAACCATCCTCTGCAAAAGAAAACTAGCCATCCACCAATCTTGCTCGAACCTGCTCTCGAAGACACCGCAGAGCAACATCCTCAAACTGTGTCGCCTTTATCCTCTCCACGAAGTTCGACTGAATCTGTATGCCCCACATCTGTATCTGTACTCCGGGCACGATCACCTCAATCCCAAAGCTCTCCAAATCTACAAGCAAGTGCCGATCTATAGTCAAACACATGGCTGTCGGATACCTACTCAAGGCATCGGCAACAACGTTGGCCTTCCCTGGGTGATACTAAAGTAGGATGTCAAAGTCCTTCATCAACTCTAGCCATCTGCGCTGCCTCATGTTCAACTCCTTCTGAGTGAACACATACTTTAAGCTCTTGTGATCTGTAAAAATCTCCACCCTCTCTCCATACAGATAATGCTTCCATAACTTCAGAGCAAATATCACCACTGCCAGCTCCAGGTCATGGGTAGGGTAGTTCTTCTCATGGGGACGTAATTGCCTAGAAGCATAGGCAATCACCTTCCCATGCTGCTACAAGACACAACCCAGCCCCTTCCCTGAAGCGTCACTATAAATAGTGAATCCGCCTGATCCTAAAGGCAATATCAGAATTGGAGCTGTCGTAAGCCGCTTCTTCAACTCTTCAAAAGCTGTCTGACACTCCTCTGACCAAACATACTCAGCATCCTTTCGGGTCAACCGAGTCAACGGCTATGCAACTCGGGAGAAATCCAGCACAAATCTCCGATAATATCCTGCCAGCCCCAGGAAACTCCTGATCTCTGCCACTAAAGTCGGTGCTGCCCATGCCTCAACTGCTACGATCTTCTTGGGGTCAACTGAGATACCATCTTCAGTCACCACATGCCCTAAAAAGTCAACCCGGTCCAAGAAGAACTCACACTTGGAGAGCTTCCCATAAAGCTGCTCCCTCCTGAGAGTCTCCAACACTATCCGCAGATGCTCCTCGTGCTCCTCCTCAGTCTTGGAATATACCAAGATGTCGTCAATCAATACCACCACAAACTGATCCAGGTACTGGTGGAACACCTTGTTCATTAGGTTCATAAATACTGCTGGTGCATTGGTTAGCCCAAACGACATAACCAAAACTCAAACTGCCCGTACCGCGTCCTGAAAGCGGTCTTGGGAATATCCTCCCCCTTCACCTTCACCTGGTGATATCCTGACCTCAGATCAATCTTGGAAAATACCCGAGCTCCGCTCAACTGGTCAAAAAGATCGTCGATCCGCGGCAGTGGGTATTTGTTCTTGATCGTGAGGTTGTTGAGTGCCCTATAGTCAATACACATCCGTACTGACCCATCCTTCTTTGGCACAAACAATACTGGTGCACCCCATGGTGACGAACTCGAACGGATGAAGCCCTTGTCCTGCAGCTCATCCACCTGCTTCTTTAGCTCCACCAACTCACCGTTGTTCACTCGATAGACATGCTGAGAGATGGGTTTCGTTCCTGGAACCAAGTCTATCGAGAACTCTATATCTCTGTCTGGTGGCAATCCCGGCAACTCCTCTGGAAAAACATCTATATACTCTGCTATCAAGGGGTGTGGAATTGTCTGATTCTCAATCGAGACTCCGCAGAAAACCCTGCTGCTCTGTTTCGCCTGACGTCTGGAGTATTCGAACTCAGGCTCCCCTGGCGCTCTGAAGAGAACTCTACCTCCTCTGCAATCAATGCTGGCATGGTGCCTTCTCAACCAATCTATACCGAGTACTATATCGTAGTTCGGCAATGGCATTACGAGCAGGCTCACCTCCAACTCACGGCCTCCCAAAACAACACTTCAACCCTTACAAACATCACTCACGAGGATAATGCCACCCCCGGTCGTGATCTTGTAAGTCCTAGGCAACGATTCAGCTATGATACCGTGTCTAATCGCAAATGATACTGATATGAAGCTATGCGAAGCACCGAAATTGAATAATACAAAAGCTGGACTGGAGTCGAGAAGAATCAAACCTGTGATCAGCTCTCCTATCACCTCTGTATCCTCAGCCGCCATGGCGAAAGCTCACCCCTGCTGGCCTCTCCTGGCCTGCTGCTAATGCTGAACAAATCACTGCTGCTGTGTCGGCAGGTTTGGTCCCCTCTGCTGGCCTGTTGGAGCTCTGGCTCCTCCTTCCTGAGCTGCTCGTACTACGAGACACTCCCTCATCTGGTGGTCTCCTGAACCACATACCAGACACTTGCCCAGTCTCTTCCTACACTCATTCCACCCGTGCCCTAGCTTCTTGTAATAATTACAGGTGGTCGCCTGCTGCCTCGGTGCCTGCTGCTGCACCCTCTGCTGCTGATGCTGTACTGGCTGATGCCTCGGCTGCTGAAACTGCTACGTCTGGAACTGCCTCGGCTGCTGGTACTGGAAGTGAGGCCTCTTGGCCTGGCCTCCACTGCTGCTGCCTCCCTGGAAGTCTTGCCCCCTCTTGAGCCTAAGCTCAAGATTATCCTCTGTAGCTAACGTGTCTACTAGGATCTTCTCAAAGGTAGCACTGCGGGCATTCTTGGTGTAGGACTTGACCTCCATTACCAAGCCCTTCTGGAACCTCCGGGCCTTCGTCGCCTCCGACAAGCCCTCTACAAATCTGCTCAGGCGGCAGAACTCTTATGCGTACTCCTCCACAGACTGGCTCCCCTGGACTAGGGCCTCGAACTGAGTCTCGAGGGCTCCCAGCGCTGCATCCGAGAAGAACTTCTCTTTGAACAGCTTCTTGAATGATGCCCAAGTCTGTCTTACTGTACCAACCCTCGGGTCGGTCTGGTACCATATATGGGCCAGATCCTGCATCATGCTGGCCGCTGCCTCATTCTGGAGCCTCGTCGGGATCTCAGCCAACCTGAATATCTCCTTCATGTGCTCAATCTACTCATCGGCATACAAGATCCCCTCTGTCCTTCGGAAGTCTCTCGGGTGCATCTTCTGAAAATCCTGTATGCCCTTCTCCCTCGGAGGGTACGGCTGCTGGACTGCTGCTGGATGACTTGTAACTCTCTCTACCACTGTCACGGCCAGATCAATACCTCGTATGAGCTCTGCTGTGTGCCTCTGCTGCTGGGTCTGCTGACCCTCCATGTACTGCCGGAAGAAGGCTAACAGCTGAACGGCGTCAACTGTCCCCGCAGGTGGCTGCTGCTGCTGAAGCACATCCGGAATCACCGGACTCGGCCCATGCCTCACAGGTGGTGGGGCTCCTCCAAAAGCAGCTGAAACGCCTACCCCAGCTGGCATAACTGGGGCTGCGGTAACTGTCATGCCCCGATTCGGGGAATCGTTCGCCTCCGCTTTGATTCACGCGAATCGTTCGTCCTGGCTAAGGCGTGATGCCGTACAAGTCTGGAATTGCACTTGTACAAGGCGTGCTCGTGTTCCTTTTATAAAAGAGACATTTTGAATAGAGATTCGCAGCGGATGATAAAGAAGTTTTGGTAACACAGATATGATCTGAAATAAGATCTTTGTTGATATCTTTGAAATTACATTGCATAAAACATAAGGCTCTCAAATAGCCGAGATGAAATGCCAAACTTGGCTACAACATTGCAGAAATATTGAAATAAGATACAACTTGTTCCATACATTATATCCCTTTATTAATAATACAGCAATAACCACCTTCAGCAAAATGCCTTCTTCTTCAAGTGGAAACTTCAAGATGTACGAAGCTTCTAAAGATTCGGATAGCAAGCCTTCAGCGTCTATGATTATCCACTAGGTTCCCGACACCTGTGGAGACGAGGGTCAGTACATTGCAACATATGTACTGGTGAGCGGCCGTAACCAATCTCACCCTAAATCAACAGTAGTAAAATTACATGAATGTTCACTATTGATTTGTATTCTTTCTATCTTGCCTTAGGGTCCATTAACAATTCATATATTTGATGAGAAATATAAGGAGCATACAGTGATGTTAGAAACATAAGCAATTCATATTGATCACCAATTTGGTGAATCTTACCCACGGTCGATAGCCATCCCTGTAAATATTTATGAATACCACTTACTCTGCCTGCATAAGACATTGTTAGCTATGCCACCTGTCTATATGAAGGTCGCTGACTACACGCCATCTGGGACATCTTGGTCGAACGGCTCCCCTTCAGCGGTGGGTAGCTAGCCCATCCGGAAGGTTCCCGAAAGACCGTGCTACTACTTCAGCACTGTGCTACTACTTCAGCACTGTGTTCCTCCTAGGTCGAATCGGTTACGTGGCCTCGGAGTACCGTTCGAGGAACTACCTTGTATACAAGTTGTCCATGACCATGCATGCAATGCAACTTAACTAATAAGAGACATGACATGCATGATAATAGCATCTTCCATACATATTCGTAGTTCTCATTTCATCTTGCCATTTTCCCATCTTTCCAACTTGCCATCTTACCATCTTGCTTTGAGCCATAGGCTCGCATATTCGTTCATCCAACCAAGGGACTATTTATTTATAACCCATTCTTTCGAACCGAAGTCCGATATACTTACCGCCCAATACTTGGGTTTTTGCATCACCTTTAAACAATTCATATAGCATACGAGCGTCATTCGATTTGCAACATAAGCCTAGCCATGTGATAATTTATCTTTCATTATCTTTTCCATATTATTACTAGGCATCTTTTATTAAGCACCGAACGCAATAACAAGTCTACCATTGTTATGCACGAAGATCAAGGATCGTCGAAGGATCAAAGCCACTCACTTGTTGGTGAACTGCCGAGAGAAAGAGGTCTTCCACGCAACGTCAAGCTCGGTTCACTGCGTTAGCACCTGCATTGGCACCAACGTTTGGTCAGCATACTTCTTCTCTTTCTCTCAGTGATTCGATATGAAATGCGTAGACAGTGAAAGTAAATCCATGAAAATATTCATCGAAAACAATCACGAAAATGCACACAAAAGCCAACAGCAAAAGCGACATCGAAAACCAGCAGGGCAACGGTCTCGGGGCAAGCGACTCTTATATAGAACTCTTCCCCAAGACGCGCGCCACTGCATCTTGGGCATCATTTCAAAAGAGTCCAATCCATAACGAGGAAAGGATCTCAATTCATTATCCCACAATCCTGGTAAAGTTTCCCCAAGTAAAGTTCCCCAATTCCCATCCGACTCGGCCATTCGGCCGCTAGCCCGCTCAGTGCTCCGCAACGGATTCAGGGTATTACATATTAATACTCTAACAAAAAGTTTCGTCCCCGAAACTTAAACACAAACCCACCTAGGTCAAACAACGAAGGAAACTTTTCCTTCATATCCGCTTCAAGTTCCCATGTTGACTCTTCGACGGAATGATTTCGCCAAAGCACTCGAACCAAAGAAACAACTCGGTTTTACAAAAATTTATCCTTCCTATCCAAGATCTGCACGGGTTCCTCCACATAAGACAAGTCAGCTCTTAGCCCTAACGAACCGAAGTCTACCACATGGCTTGGATCATGTACATACTTCTGTAGTTGGGAAACATGGAAGATATCATGCACTCCATCCAATGCCGGTGGTAACGCGATCTGATAGGCGACAGGGCCGACTCGCTTAAGAATTTCAAACGGGCCAACAAATCTCGAACTTAGTTTCCCCTTCGCACCGAATCGCATAACTCCGTGCATCGGTGACACCTTCAGAAATATGTGATCACCCACCATAAATTCCAATGGTCGTCGATGAGTATCCGCATAACTCTTCTGCCGACTTTGTGCCATACGTAACTTCTCCCGAATCATGCGGACCTTCTCGACGGCCTGTTCCACTATCTCTGGACCAAGTACCTGTCGTTCACCGACTTCATCCCAACAAATCGGAGACCGACACTTTTGCCCGTACAATGCTTCATACGGAGCCATTTGTATACTTGACTGGTAACTGTTGTTGTAGGCAAATTCTTCTAGCGGTAAGTAAGTATCCCAACTAGTCTTCAGATCAATAGCACAAAGCCGTAGCATGTCTTCAAGTACCTGATTCACCCTCTCGGTCTGGCCATCGGTTTGAGGATGGTATGCAGAACTAAATTTCAATTGTGTTCCCATGGCAGTATATAAACTGACCCAGAAACACGATACAAATCGCCCATCCCTATCCGACACTATTGATGCCGGCACTCCATGCAGTCGGACAATTTCATCCAAGTATAGCTGAGCCAACCGGTCGACGCTCCATGTGGTTTTTATTGCGAGAAAATGTGCAGATTTGGTTAATCGATCAACGATGACCCAAATTGCATCATTCCCCCGCTGCGTCTTCGACAAGCTAACTATAAAATCCATGGTTATATGATCCCATTTTCATTCTGGGATTGCGAGGTTCTGTATCTCCCCGTCGGGCCTCTGGTGTTCCACCTTGACTCGTTGACACGCTAAGCATCGCGAGACAAAGAGGGCCACATCTCGTTTCATGCCGTGCCACCAGAAGGTCGTACGTAAATCTTTATACATTTTTGTACTTCCCGGATGCAAAGAATACTTGGCATAATGGGCCTCCGTCAAGATTTCTTTCCGGAGTTCTTCATCCTTCGGGACACATAGCCTCCCCCTGAGTCACAACGATCCATCCTCGTGCCTAGTGAAGTCGCTGGCTTCACCCTTTTCCAATATTCCGCCAATCTTAATCAAGAACTCATCCGTCCTCTGTGTCGTCTTTATCTTTTCTAACAAACTCGGCTCAAGTTGAAGTTGAGCCAATTGTGCATTTCGGCCACGAATCTGGAGCTCAATTCCCATGCTTTCTAATTCCTCCAGTATTCGTTTGTCAACACTGAGTGATCCCACAAAGTTCCGACTCAACGCGTCCGCCACCACATTGCCTTTTCCTGGGGTGTACGCGATCGTCAAGTCGTAATCTTTTATAAGCTCCAACCAACGTCTTTGCCGCAAATTTAAATCTTTCTGGGTAAAGATGTACTTCAGGCTTTTATGATCGGTGAAGATCTCGCAAGCCACTCCATACAAGTAGTGCCTCCATAATTTCAATGCAAACACTATCGCTGCCAATTCCAAATCATGCGTTGGATAATTTTTCTCGTGCGGCTTAAGCTGTCTCGAGGCATAAGATATCACCTTCCCTCTCTGAGTCAACACACATCCCAAACCCAATCCGGACGCATCGCTGTATATCTGGAATCCCTCGACGCCGTCTGGAAGTGTGATTGGAGCTGATACGAGACGTTGCTTCAGATTTTGAAAGCAAGCCTCGCACTCATCAGTCCAATCGAATGCTACTCCCTTCTGGGTTAGCCGAGTTAAAGGCGCTGCCACTTTTGAAAAATCCTTGACAAATTTCCTGTAGTAGCCTGCCAAGCCGAGGAAACTTCGGATCTCGCTCACCGATGTGGGTTGCTTCCAATCCACTATGGCTTCAATTTTCTTTGGGTCAACGGACACACCTTCCGCCGAGATAACATGTCCTAGGAACGACACGCTACTCATCCAGAACTCACATTTGCTCAGCTTGGCATAGAGCTGATTGTCCCGTAGAGTCTGTAACACTGTCCTCAGATGTTCTGCATGGTCTTCTCTGTTCTTCGAGTAGATTAGGATGTCGTCGATGAACACGACCACAAATTTATCTAAAAACGGTCGGAAGACTCTGTTCATCATATCCATGAAAGCGACAGGGGCGTTGGTCAGTCTGAAGGGCATGACCAAGAATTCATAGTGTCCATATCTGGTTCGGAATACGGACTTAGGAACGTCATCTGGTTTGATCTTCAACTGATAATAGCCTGAGCGAAGATCAATCTTTGAAAATACGGACGCCCCTTACAACTGATCGAAGAGGTCGTCTATTCGAGGCAACGGGTACTTGTTCCGAATTGTAACTTTGTTTAGCTCACGGTAGTCGATGCACAGCCGCATCGATCCATTTTTCTTCTTCACAAATAGTACCGGAGCACCCCATGGTGAAATACTGGGTCTGATGTCTCCCCTGTCTAATAATCCTTGTAGCTGCACTTTGAGTTCCTTTAATTCAGCAGGCGCCATCCTGTATGGTGCCCTTGAGATCGGACGAGCGTCTGGAAATGTATCGATAGTGAATTCAATCTCTCGGTCCGGAGGCATTCCGGGTATCTCGTCAGGAAACACATCAGGAAATTCTGCCACGACTTCAGTGTTAGCTGAGTCTGCACCATTCTTGCGTGTGTCTCGAACAGAAGCAAGGTACCCTTCGCAGCCAGAATGTAACATTCGCCGAGCCGTAGCAGCTGAAATCACCATCGAATCCTTCGCCGATGAACTGGCCGAGTAAGAGAATTCTGTCCCCCCAGGTAGGTAAAACATAACTCGCTTCTTCGCACAGTCAATCGTCGTACAACATACACTTAACCAATCCATTCCCAGAATGATATCAAAATCTTTCATATCTAGCTCGACTACATCTAATGGTAGCTTTTTCTTCCCGATACATATGTAACCATCCCTACATATCATGTTAGTAGGCATCTCCACTCCTGATGGAGTACTAACACTAAGATATACATCCAATATTGTCATTTTTATTTTATGTTCCTTAACATAGTCTTTAGATATAAAACTATGTGAAGCACCAGAATCAAATAAAGTACGTGCAGGAATGCCATTAAATAACAATATACCTGTCACTATAGTATCTGATGCAAGGACTTCCTTCTGAGTCAATGCAAAGACTCGGCCCTGGGCACCGGGCCTCTGATTCTGTGGTGGTTGATGGGGTCGTGGTGCCTGCCCACGATTCTGTTGATGCTGTTGGTGATGCTGCTGCCTTGGAGGGTTATGGTGGCCCCTCCCTGGACAGTCTCTGAATCCGTGGCCCATGCGACCATATTTGAAGCATCCACCCTCTAGCACCTGACATTCGTTAGTGAAGTGCCCTTTGTTGCGGCACTTGTTGCAGAATGGTCCACCCTGGTTGGGTCGTTGAAAGACACCGTGATTCTGACGCTTAGGCGCCTCATATCTACCCCCATTGTTCGGTCTCTTGTTATGCAGATTCTGTACCGACGCTTGCACTGGCGCCGTCGCAGGATAGTGTGGGTCCAATTCCTTCGCGTGCTCATAAGACTCCTGAAAAGTCTTATATTTCTGAACCACAACTTGAGCCTTCAGAGCAGGCCTCAAGCCTTGCTCAAACCGACGAGCCTTAGATGCATTGTCAGTAAACTTCGTGATTGCATACTGAGACAATCTAGAAAACTCTGCCTCATACTCCTTCACCGTTATATTTCCTTGCTCGAGCTTCTGGAACTCCAATTCCTTAGCTCGCTGCTCAGTCGAAGAGAAGTACTGAGCCGAAATGCCTCGCGGAACATCAGCCAAGTAATTTTCGTTGTTCCATTCACTCCCGCAAGAATTCTTTTCTGACTTAGCCACCAATAGTGTGCGTTGGAAACCAGCAGTAGTTTCACACACGAGACCCTCTTAGATCCAACAATACCCAAAGCTTCCAGGTGATCTTCCACTTCAACTAGCCAATCCATAGCAATGGTGGCTTCTTCTGTCCCTTGAATTCTTTGTTACAGATTTTCTTAAACTTTGTAATGTCGGCCACAGCAGTAGTTTTCTTAGCCGCCGGGGGTTCCTCTGCCTCCACAAGTTCGCTCTCTCGTGAGACTGGAGTGCCCTGAGTCCCATTGTTCACCACTGATCGGACCAACTGTTGCAGGGTATCTAGCTGCTTTTGTTGGGCCTCGAATTGCTTTGCGTTCTGCCTCTGCTGGCTCTCCATCATAGCCAGCATTCTCTCCATAGGGTCGGTTGAGGCTACCACCCTTGAGCTACTCGCGTTGTTCGTTGCACCCGCCTTAGTCATCTCTGCAAAAAGACAGAGAAGCTTGTTAGTCTCATAAAATATTTATTGACTTATTGTATGGAACATCTCATTTCAGGACATTTAAAACTAAAGTTGCTCGAGAAGCAATAAAGCTTGTGTCATTTTCAAAATCTTTAAAACTAAGAAATTCCAAGGATGTAAAGCCGTGCTCTGATACCAAACTGTCACGCCCCGATTCGGGGAATCGTTCACCTCCGCTTTGATTCACGCCGAATCGTTCGTCCTCGCTAAGGCGTGATGCCGTACAAGTCTGGAATTGCACTTGTACAAGGCGTGCTCGTGTTCCTTTTATAAAAGAGACATTTTGAATAGAGATTCGCAGCGGATGATAAAGAAGTTTTGGCAACACAGATATGATCTGAAATAAGATCTTTATTGATATCTTTGAAATTACATTGCATAAAACATAAGGCTCTCAAACAGCCGAGATGAAATGCCAAACTTGGCTACAACATTGCAGAAATATTGAAATGAGATACAACTTGTTCCATATATCATATCCCTTTATTAATAATGCGGTAATAACCACCTTCAGCAAAATGCCTTCTTCTTCAAGTGGAAACTTCAAGATGTACGAAGCTTCTAAAGAGTCGGACAGCAAGCCTTCAGCGTCTATGATTATCCACTAGGTTCCCGGCACCTGTGGAGACGAGGGTCAGTACATTACCACATATGTACTGGTGAGCGGCCGTAACCAATCTCACCATAAATCAACAGTAGTAAAATTACATGAATGTTCACTATTAATTTGTATTCTTTCTATCTTGCCTTAGGGTCCATTAACAATTCATATATTTGATGAGAAAATAAGGAGCATACAGTGATATTAGAAACATAAGCAATTCATATTGATCACCAATTTGGTGAATCTTACCCACGGTCGATAGCCATCCCTATAAATATTATGAATACCACTTACTCTGCCTACATAAGACATTGTTAGCTATGCCACCTGTCTATATGAAGGTCACTGACTACACGCCATCTGGGACATCTTGGTCGGACGGATCCCCTTCAGCGGTGGGTAGCTAGCCCATCCGGAAGGTTCCCGAAAGACCGTGCTTCTACTTCAGCACTGTGCTACTACTTCAGCACTGTGTTCCTCCTAGGTCGAATCGGTTCTGTGGCCTCGGAGTACCGTTCAAGGAACTACCTTGTATACAAGTTGTCCATGACCATGCATGCAATGCAACTTAACTAATAAGAGACATGACATGCATGATAATAGCATCTTCCACACATATTCGTAGTTCTCATTTCATCTTGCCATTTTCCCTCTTTCCAACTTGCTATCTTACCATCTTGCTTTGAGCCATAGGCTCGCATATTCGTTCATCCAACCAAGGGACTATTTATTGTAACCCATTCTTTCGAACCGAAGTCCGATATACTTACCGCCCAATACTTGGGTCTTTGCATCACCTGTTAAACAATTCATAGCATACGAGCGTCATTCGATTTGCAACATAAGCCTAGCCATGTGATAATTATCTTTTATTATCTTTTCCATATTATTATTAGGCATCTTTTATTAAGCACCGAACGCAATAACAAGTCTACCATTGTTATGCGCGAAGATAAAGGATCGTCGAAGGATCAAAGCCACTCACTTGTTGGTGAATTGCCAAGAGAAAGAGGTCTTCCACGCAACGTCAAGCTCGGTTCACTGCGTTAGCACCTGCATTGGCACCAACGTTTGGTCAGCATACTTCTTCTCTTTCTCTCAGTGATTCGATATGAAATGCGTAGACAGTGAAAGTAAATCCATAAAAACATTCATCGAAAACAATCACAAAAGCACACAAAAGCCAACAGCAAAAGCGACATCGAAAACCAGCAGGGCAACGGTCTCGGGGCAAGCGACTCTTATATAGACTCTTCCCCCAAGACGCGCGCCACTGCATCTTGGGCATCATTTCAAAAGAGTCCAATCCATAACGAGGAAAGGATCCCAATTCATTATCCCGCGATCCTGGTAAAGTTTCCCCAAGTAAAGTTCCCCAATTCCCATCCGACTCGGCCATTCGGCCGCTAGTCCGCTCCGTGCTCCGCAACGGATTCAGGGTATTACAGTAACAGGGGCTGGCTGCTGAGTATGAGAGGGGCAGACCTCACATCTGTAGTGCCCCGCTTTGCGAAGGCACTAGATAGACAGAAAGATCAGATTGCTGGCTCTGCAACAGAAGACGATTGATCTGGGTGAGTGGATGAAGTCTCATTTGCTGATTCGCTTACGCCTTAAGAATCTGAGTTTTGATTGAATGCTTTTGTTAATAACAAGATGGTAAATCATTGAGTATGCTTCTAAGAGAATCCATATGCTGCCGTGCTAAGAACAAGAAAAGAAGTAACCTATATGCTAAGAAGAAATGTTGCCTGCTAATAAGAATGAATTGATGCCTATATGCTAAGTAGAAATGTTGCCTTAAATCAAAATAACTGTTGCCATGCTTAATAAGAAAGAAAGAGAATGTTTACATGTCCCTGAATAGTATGATTATCAAGAATAGTGTTCATGCTTTAGTTATCGTGCTTGATTAAACAGAGATTGTTTATTGTTTCCCGATTGTTGCTATAGAGAAAGAGATAAACAGAGAAGGCACATTGTGCTGTTAAAGGAGATGATATGGCTTGTCCGTATAGAGAAAAGAGTAGAGCTATTACTCGATACATGAAAAAGAAGAAGATGAATATGTTTGCAAGTTGCTTGATTGATGCATGATTGTTTTATGATAGTTGCATTTGCATTGGTCTAGACGGCTTGTGCACAAGTGGTAGTCTCTCGACGATTCTGGTAGCGCCGGAGTCGATTGGCCTAGGAGAGAACAGGACACCTAGGGCTAGAAGTCCCCACAGAAAGAGGGGGTGTCAGTCTATTAGTAGTTGGGCAAGAAGTTCCGACTGCTAATATGGGTATTGCCCATGGACCACAAGAGTTATTGTCATGCTGTATATTGATAAGAGTGAAAAGAATGTTTTATTAAGAGCTATAATACAGAGACGAACAGGAAAAAAAATATTGGTTTTAAAATATTATGCTAATCCTTGTCTTGTGCAGGGATGGACGGTCGGCTTTGGTAAGAATCACTGAAAGTGATACACATGTACTGTTTGAGTTTGCTATATGAATTGCTTGCAATGATTAATCTGTTACCAAGAAGTACTATGTTCTACTAAAGAAAAGATGAGTTATCATGCTCGAAATATGACCCTTAGAATGTCTTGAATCAAAGAAAGAATGCTACGCTATTGTCCCCAATGAACAGAGAAATGATATGCTCATGAAACACACTGCGCACTGCATATGAAATGAATAGTCATCGTGCTTGAAATGATTAGTTCCTTGATGCTTGAAAAGAAATGAAACAATGTTAGCTTTTCAAAGATGTGTTTTTAAAAAGAGATGTAAACTGACTCTGTATGCATGAAATGTACATAGGTAAAGTAGCAATATCACATCACAAGAAACGTTTTCTCTCTAAATGAACAGTAATCATTTCAGACAAATGTAGCTCTTTGTTCACAATCATCAGTATGCTGATATACTGACCCACCATCAGTCTGCATGCAGGTGCACTATGCATCGAAAAGGATAGTCCGAAGCGAAAGCCCGAGCCTCATCCTCAGGAGCCAGAGATGCCAAGAGATGACATATGTTGCAAGAGTTGGTTTTGTATATAAAGGGATGTAATGTATGGGAACGGGATCATTGTAACTTGTAAAGTTCTAAGAGAATGTAATATTGTATCAAAGAGAAATGAGAGCTTGTAATCTGTTCAAATGAAATCAATAAAGAGAATTGTTTCTTGTTACCATTGTATTCAATGCTCGTATTCGAAATATGTCCGCTGCTGCTTCAATTATCTGCGATACGTTCTGCTGCGTATTGTCAAACTTGTCTATCTTGTCTTGCTTCAGGTCTTGGCCTTGTGCAAGCGCAACTTAGTCTTGTACGGCATCACTCCTTAACGAGGACAAACGATCCCAAAAGAGCCAAAGCGAGGACGAAAGGACTCTGCGGGATTGGGGCGTGACATCATCGGCGTCCCCCTGGCCCTGGCGATACGATCTCGTCTCAACCATTCTGGAGACACAGATCAAAAGAAAACAATTGCTGAGAATGAATCGAAACATCAAAGGAGGATAGTTTAAATTCAAAGGCAGACAATAAGCAGCAAGACTTAGATATACGGAATCTGATAAAGAGTTTTTCCTAATTGATTGAGTACCTTCAAAATTTTCTAATTCTACTGCAGACTGCAGTGATATTCTAGTTCGAATACCACTACATTTCAATTGACCTGCATGGGCCAACACTAAAAATGTGTCACGACCTGCACCTAGAGTAAGGGCACGAGAAGTGGGTACGTCCAGCCTACACGCAGTGTCGGCGGTAGAACGCTGTCCTAGGTCACAACATCTAAAATATATTGCTAAACAGTTTATACTCTCCGAATGGAGGGACATAGCAGAAAGTAAACTCAATCACAACTAAGGCAGAAGATAAGATAGAAAGATAGATAGTAAATACTACTGAAAGGAAAGGAAATCCACAAGTACAAACAGAGAGTCTAAGTGACTAAGATAAATACATATCCCAGTATCAAATATATACAATCATCCAGAGAGTAATGTAAATAAAAAACATCCTAGTCTAGAGGAGTGTCATCCACTGCTAGTGGGACCTGCTGCTGGTACAGGTCTAAGTACTCATCTAAGGTAGCACCGTAATAGGTATCCACACAGGCCTCCTCCTCGTCCTCTGTAATATTTTCAATAGGTCCAGTCAGGACAGGAGCGAGCATAATACATCTCAACAGTCATAGCTGGTTAGAAAATATAATCATGCAGTAAAGTAAGATACAGGAAATGAAAGAAAGTACATGATGTAAACAGAGAAAGCTGTAATGGAAATATATATTAAATAGAGAACTATCAGTGGCTAGTGAGTCAGAGTACAATATAAACATGTGAATGGCATAGGAGATCCTGATGAGACACTACGGAGGTGATAGGTGAGATAGTACTTGGATATTATTCACATGTCTACTTCTACTCCCCCGTACCCCAATCAATATACAAGGATCCAGCCAGGTTATGTTATGATTCCATGCAAAGGCCCACAAGAGGTGATACATGGATGGCCCAAAAATGGGTGATTCTAGGAATGCCCATAAATGGGTGATTCAAGGAAGACTCTGTGATCATGAGAGTACATGTCACAAGTGATCAATGAACCATGAAGCATAGTGATACACCATGTAAGTGAAATGCACAGAACATGTAGTATACGATGCTCCCTAAGGGGATAACATCTCAAAAAGGGATCCATATAGTACTAATCCGTGTGACCAACGTGACAGTATCAAGTAAAGTAATTTAAAGCAGGAAAATAATTCTAAACAGGATATAAATGATCAGAGAATGTACTCGCCTGCTATCTGAGTATCCAACTGAAATGTACTATCCGAGAAGAGGTGTTTGGCTCCTAATCAGAGCAGCACAAGTCACAATAAGTCCAAAATGATAACAAGATGCAATTCAATGCATTCTAAATGCTAGGTCAAACTAGGCCAAAGTCAACTCTTGGTCAACCCTGATCAACCAAGAAGTCAAACCTAGGTCAACTATGGTCAAACTAGGTCTCACAAGTCTAAATTAGGTCAAACAAGTTATTCTAGGTCTAAACTAGTCTATACTAGTCAACATGATCAAGCTAGGTCTAGTCTAGGTCAAACTTAGACTAACTAAGGTTTTGGTCAACATAGACTAGTCCACAAGGTAATTAGGCCAAGGGTTAACTATCTAATCAAACTCTATAAGGCTAACTCAATCAACCATAGGCTAACATGTTTTAGAATACCTAAGATACTATACCACAATGTTAAGGTATAACCAATCTCCTATAAATCTATATCACACAAAATATATATAGCCTAACTACATATATACCAATATCTATATACATGACCAACTAAATATATATATATACACATATATATATATATAGCTAACTATATACATAACATATAATATATATAAATATATATTTTATATTATATATATATATATATATATATATATATATATATATATATATATACACACACATAGAGATAGGAAAGTGGAGACGTGTCAAGTGTGTGTGCATGAGTGAGAGGGTGAGAGCTAACTGTGTGTGTGTTGGTTGACAGTGAGTGATATTAAGAAAATCAGTGAGTAGCTCAGCAGTGTAGCAAGTGTTAATGTGTGTTCAGTCCAGTGGACAGTAGGATGTGTGTGTGTGGGATAGTTGACAGGTTTAGCTAGGGAGTGTGTCAATGCTTGTGTATGTGAGAGTGAGTGAGTGATGTGTACAGTCCAATACTGGACAGTAAGTGTACATGAATGAGTGTGTTGCTAAACAGGGAAGAAAAGGAAAGGAAACCAATTCACGTTTTTAGTTTTCAGTCCCAATGGTTTGAAATCCCATTTTGAATCCTATACTCAATGAAACCACCCCAAAATTCACACACAAGTAGATTACATGTAGGAGAACAACATTAAGGTTTTAAATCATGCTAATAACAGTTCTAATGAGGTTAAATCAACTGCCAAAGTTCGAATATTAAAACTGGGAAAAAACTGGGAATACTGAATATTATGTATCAGTTCACAAATAGGGTAAATAGAAATTAATGGTTTAAAACATTCTAAGATGTAAATCAAATGGTTGCTAATGTAAACCCAACATGTGTTCGTATCCCAGATAGTGTCTCGTGTCCACCACAACGGGACACGACGTGTCCACATCAATTAAACCCAAATCGACCAAACTGGGCACTGCACAGCAGTGCAGCCTCGTGCACAAGTGTACGCGTGTCGTGCACCGACACAGGACACTTCGTGTCTCGTGCACACACCCACGAGTTCGCCCTATAGGTCTTCGTCTGACACAGCCTGACACAGGTCCACGTGTCACGGTGTCGTGTCTAGGAGTGCGTATCAGTGTACGAAAACTCGACTGAACAGTCAGTAAAAAACCCAGTGCGGGCTAAAAAATGTGTCCCATACGACACGAGAGCGTCTCCAACTTGGAGGACCTCATGTCAGTCATTACCCCTTGGCCCATGCCAAGTGGCATGACCTGAGTTGCCGTGTCCAACGAGAAACAGCACCCGAGTAGCAGGGCAACGTGTGCAGTGTGTCAACCCGCATGTTCGTGTCTAATTTCTGACACGACACGACACGAAAACAATCTCAGGACCCTTGAAATCAATAAGCCCCATCAAAACAATAATTTCTATTCAAACATAATTCAAAAATCAAAACGAAATGCCCATTGGGGCATTTCATCAAATACTTAGGTCTATGGTCGGATACGTGTCCGATACGGACACGAAATGGGTCCAAAATGCTACGAAAATCTAGGGTTAGCTAGGGGACCTAGATCTAGGTCTCCATGCAAAGAAATCTAGAATATAATAGAGTTTTGGGTGACTTACCTAGTGGTGTCCAAATATAGGTCCCAATGTAGGTATGGCCGGCCATAGGGTGAATTAGGGTTAGGGTTAGCTAGTGGGTTGGGCTTTGGGCCCCTATGTGCCAAGTTGCTAATTAATGGTTCAACCATAAGTCATGGCTTATGACTTAACTATTCTAACTTAAATTCTAATTGGCCTATTAGGAATTAACTTAATGTTAGGTTAGGGTCATATGACTTAATCAAGTCCAAACACAACTAGGGTTAGCTTCTAGGTTAGTCTACCAAGGTCAATGCTAGTCAAAGTCAACCTAGTCAACCATCATTCAAATAATTCCAAAATAAATTCTAAAAATTCCCATAAATTCAAATAAATTATAATAAATTTAAATAACCTCAAAAATAACAAAAATACCCTCAAACTAGAAATATGGTAGTGACAAATCTACCCTCCTTAAAAGAATTTTGTCCTCAAAATTGAAAGGCAAAACGCAACTGATGAGAAGGATAGAAAGTATACCTCACGGCCCAAAAAGATATGGGTATCGCTCGCGCATCTCATCCTCCCGCTCCCAGGTAGACTCTCCTGGAGAATGATGCCTCCATGCGACGCGTACCAAAGGTATCTCCTGGTTCCTCAGAACCTTCTTCCGTTGATCCAGTATCTCCATTGGCTGCTCTGGATAGCTGAGAGAAGGTCCAACCTCAATCTTCGAATGATCAAGTACATGGCTAGGGTCAGCCACGTACCGTCTTAACTGTGATACATGGAATATGTTATGGACCCCCACTAGTGCAGGTGGCAAGTCTAGCCTGTATGCCATGTCATCGACTATCCCGCTGATAACGAAAGGGCCGATGAAGCGCGGGCTAAGCTTCCTGCCTCCACCAAAATGTATCGTACCACGAGTTAGTGATATCCTCAAGAAAACCTGGTCTCCAACCTATTCACAAGCAAGGTCTCAATTAATTATGACTAACAAACATGATCCATAAAACACAACAATCAAACCTAAATCTAATCCTACTCTAATCTGTACCTCAAACTCTAAGGGCCTCCGGTGGCTATCGGCCCAGTGTCGATGTCTGTCCTGCGCCACGCAAAGTCTGTCCCTGATGAGCTTCACCTTCTCGGTTGGGTCAACAACCATCTCTGGCCCCAGTAAAGCTCGCTCACCAACATCATCCCAAGATAAGGGTGTACGACACCTACGCCCGTACAGAGCCTCGAAACGTGACATCTCAATGTTGGCCTGGAAACTGTTATTGTAAGCAAACTCCACCAAATGTAGATGATCCTCCTAGGAACCTCCAAAGTCCAAAACGTACGTCCGCAGCATATCCTCAAGTGTCTGAATAGTTTTCTCTGACTGTCCGTCCGTCTGGGGTGGTATGCGGTACTAAACTTGAGCTGAGTGCCCAAGGTAGTCTGCAGACTGCTCTAAAAATAGAAAGTAAAGTGACTATCCCGATCTGAGATGATGCTGACTGGAACCCCGTGAATCCTGACTATCTGCCACATATACATCTCTGCAAGCCTCTCCGTAGACGTACCCACCTCGAATGGCAAGAAGTGGGCCAATTTGGTCAACCTGTCAACGATGACCCAAATCGCGTCTTTCCTTCCTGGTATATGCGGTAATCCTGATACGAAATCCATAGTGATATGCTCCCATTTCCACTCGAGAATGGGCAGCAGCTGCAACAATCCACCGGGCCTCTGCCTCTATGCCTTGACCTGCTGACAGACCAAGTAACTAGCTACGAAGCGAGCTACCTCCCGCTTCATCCTGGACCACCAATGTAACACCCAGTTTTCCAGATGAGGGTAATTTTGAAATTTTATGATTATAATTATTATTTATTGATATTTAAATCATGATATGATTTTTGGTGATTTTTAATCATTTAAAACTATTTTAAATCATGACTTATGATTTTGGTGTTTTGATAGTGTAACCGTAGAGACTGTCTACCCTAGAGCCTAGCCATGTGATTAGGGTACTTCATTATTTTTAGATTGAGGGTATTATGGTCATTTTGAATTAATTAAATTTAATATATATTATTTGGAATTTAATATAATTTATGGGATGGTGTGATTTTAATATCATTTAATTGATTGCCTTGTGTTGTGTTTAGCCTAACCTAGATTTGACTTAACCTAGATTAGTCCTAGTTAGTCATGGTTAGACTAAGTTAGATTTGGGATTAGTCATGGCTAGTCATGATTTATGATTTTGGCTAGTCATTAGTCATATTGTTTAGTTAAGACTAGTGATAGGTTTACCTAGGTTTCATCTAGCCATTGATTTGTCTGATTTGATGGAGAACCCTTGGATCAACCCTAGCCCTAGATTTTAGGGCAGTCATCCATGGGTTTCCCCCTATTTAATCTCTCCAAAAACCCTTGCCTCATCCATTTATTTTCTTTCTCAAGAACAAGGTGAGCTCTAACTTCATTCATTCATAACTTCTCCATTTCTCATCCTTTTTCAACCAAACTTCTTGCATTAGGATCTAATCCACGAATAATTTCTGTCCATGGTGAATAATTTCAGTGGAGGAACAATTTGGAGCTTTTGGCCATTAAGGACAACACCCCCATTTGAGACTTTTTATGCAAATTGCACATATAGGTAAATCCCTATTTCCCTCCACCAAATTTTGTTTTCTTTGTATGGATAGGAAGCCCTAGGTGCCCCCTAGCCGTAGGTATTGGTTTCGTGTCGAGTCGTATCCATTTCGTGTCCGTTTCGGACACGTATCATTGTGTTTATACATGTGTTTGATGAAATGTCACAAAGGAAATTTATTTGCTATTTTCGAAAAGTATTTGAATGAAAATATTGATTTATATGTGTTTACTAATTTCCCCATGGACTGAGTTGATTTTCTAGTCGTGTCCGTGTCCAAACAGGACACGAACACGCTCGCAGCATACACGGGCAGTGCCCTGCTACTCGGGGGATATAACTCCCTGTACACGACACATCTGGACACGAAATTTGGTATGGACACTGTTTAGGTAACTGACACGAGGCTCACAAATTTTTATGGGTTTTTGTATACGACGCACGGATCATGCACTGTTGCATGCGCACTGTACACGCACATATTTGCCTCACTGATACGCACTCACACACACGACACGACACAACATAGACACGTTGCAGGAGGTTGGACACTTACTCCTACCCCTGGCGAACACATTTACACGGCCACGTGTCCCCACGTGGCCTGTGTCGTGCGTTTGATACGCGTGCACGCGTGTACGACACTGTTGTGTGCACAGTTTGTGTCTGTGTTCGTATAGCTATTTGGATACTTTGTGTCCAGTTTCCTGGACACGAATGGACCCACATGACACATACTAATGTGGGGGACACGTATGTACACCTGTTTGAACTTGATTTGGTTTCATGTGATTATTGGGTTAAGAATTGGAATTCCTGATACATACTGAGACTGATTGGGATTTTTCCTGATTTTAAATTTGATTTTCTTGATTCACATTGTAATATTTTCACTGTGGTGTAGGTTTAATGTTAGTGATGAGTTTTGAATTTGTAAATTGGGTTTGGGACTGCTAAGTGTAGGTTAAATCTTAGTTCAATTAGCTGTGAACCTCAGTTCACTTATGAGTTCTTAAGATTTCAACAAACAATCATTTGCTATATTTTTCCTGAGAACTAAACCATTACTGCTCTCTAATGTACACACCATGTTCTTGACACACCACTGCCATTTACACACATATTTAAACATTTCTGTTCATGAAAATCTGAGAATTTTAACTCTCATTTGATTTTCTGTGTTAAAACTGAATTTCCTATGTTGTTCTGAGATTTCAGTCATGTACTAGATTGGGTTTGGTTTTTTAAGTTGAACTAATGTAATATCTGAGATTGAATGAGAATTCTTACAGTTTTTCCATGATTAAATTGCCATGATAGGTTTAATTACTTGTGTAAGGAGTATCAGTCTTTTGTTTCCAGTTTTTATGAAGTTTAGATGTTAAATCATGATTAGTTAGATATTAATTATACACGTATATATTGGGATTTACGTTGGCTTACCTGGGAATTTAAATCCTGGGAACTTGTTACTGTTAGCTAAACACAACCTGGGAACTACCTGGGTTCACCCTTAAACCTGAGAAATTAGTACTATGTTGCACTGCTATGTATCATGTGCACCCTTGACCCACACAAACTGGGATTACACACACCAATTTATCCTATGCCACTGTTTTCCTACCTATATGTACTGTCATTGGTTGAATTAAAACTGAGATTTTGTTGAAATCTGTAATATGCTAAGCCTGGGACTGTTGAAGACTGAACTGGGTTAAATTCCTATTCTCTGATTTAATTCAAGGAACTGTCATGATTCTCTCTATAGCTGAACTGATCTCCTTTCATTCACTCATATTCCACACTGCTTCACTGTCCAGTACTGGACTGTACACTCACACACATCCTCATATGACACACACTCTCATGTCTCACCCTCACACTCTCATATATCACTGTACACAGGTTCCTACACACACCTATTGACACTTGTGACACTCTCACACACACAAGAGTAGGTCACTAACACTATACTGTTCTGTTTTCAGCATATCATGACATACACAAATTCTCTGGACACTCTCACTCGTACACACACAAAGCAATAATTGAGCCTTAGCTTGTTAAATCTAAATGCTTGCACAAATACACACATGAACACTGAGACACTAAGGACATTATTCTCCTGTCACTTTGGCTTCCTGGGAATTAGCATCTAAGGGTTCCAAATGACACTGTCATTTGGGGTTGCACCTGGGGAATAAAACCACACACACCTACACATGTAAACCTGAAATTGAGTTCACCTTGACACAACTGAACACACATTCCCCATTGAAATCTGAGAATTAACCAACTGATTTTTTAAAACTGTAGTTGATTTCCTTTCCTTTTTACAATGCTAAGTATATGCATGTGTGAAACTTGAACTATTTTCTTTCCTTCTATTTTACTGTCAATCAATTTCCCTTCTTTTTGCAACTTGAGACTATTTCCCTATTTGCTTCACTGTTATACATCACTGATTTTCCAGAAATTTCCCATACTGTTTTTACATGTTTCACACACAAATGATACTGTCCACAGGTTTACACACACAGGTACACCATGTATTAGCTCACTGATTTTTAGATTTATTACTAGCCACTGTTCCAGATTTCCCTCCCTGTTTTCCAATTTCACCCTGCTGTTTTGCACACATTCCTATTGACACATGAACACTTCACTGATTCTTTTTCTATTTTCCTATTTGCTCACATACCCCCATGTTATATCACATATATTCCCATGTGACACTCCCATGTACTCATGCTAACACATACCAAGTCACTTGACACTTTGGTACACATGCTCTCATGACTTCACACACACAAGCTATTTCCTAGCACACATTCATGACACTGTCAATTGCTTCCTGTAAGCAGGTTTCTCCCCACACACTTTCCTCTACTACCAACTGTCACATTGTACAACACTCTATTATCCAAAACACACACACATTGTCTTCAATACTTATTTCCCTCTATGTTATATATAATAGGTAAATTGAAATCAATAGTACTTGCCTATCTAATGAGAATATGTGAATGGTAGAGTAGGATATATGGAAATGCAATGTGTAATAGCTAAATGTGATGTGCATATTCTGATTGTATATGTAGATATATATATATATATATTCATAATGTGAATAGTGATACATATATATTTATAAGTGGGATGTACCTATAGGTAGCCTATATGTTATGAGTGTACTACAATATATTAACTATATTATTGTTATGTGTATATGTGTTTGTGGTTTGGCTTAGGCATGATACAACCTATAGCCTAGGGCTCTTAGCCTATGGTGTGTCTGTTTGCCTAGTGAGAGTTTAGTTAGACTTGTTAGTCTTGATTAGGCCTAGAATAGACGAGTTAGACTGGTATAGACTTGTTTGACTTAGTTTGACCATAGTTGACCTAGTTTGACTTCTAGGGTTGACCAGAGTTGACCAATAGTTGACTTTGGTCTAGATTGACCTAGAATCATGTAGAATGCATAGTAGGACTTCATTATATCATTTTAGACTTGTTGTGACCTGTGATATTCTGATTAGGAGCCAGACACCTCTTCTCGGACAGTATATTTCATTCGGACACTCAAATACAGGCGAGTACATTCTCTGATCATTTCATATCCTGCTTAGAATTATTTTCCTGCATTAAATTACTTTACTTGATACTGTCTCGTTGGTCATGCAGATTAGTACTATATGGATCCCTTCTTGAGATGTTATCCCTTCAGGGAGCATCGGGTAATCTATGTTCTGTGCGTTTCACTTACATGGCGTATCACTATGCTTCTTTGGTTCTTTGATCACTTGTGACATATACTCTTATGATCACAGAGTCTTCTTTGAATCCTTATCCCATTTATTAGGTCTCCAGAATCCCCATTTATGGGACTACTATGTACCACCCTTCGGAGGCCGTTACATAGAATCATAACATAACCTAGTTGGATCCTTGTGGATTGATTGGGGGTACGGGAGTATAGAAGTAGACATGTGAATAATACCCAAGTAGTATCTCATTAGAATCATTCCGTAGTGCATAATCAGGATCATCCTATGCCATTTACATGTCTATATTATACTCTAACTCACTAGCCACGGTTAGTTCTTTACTTATAGTAGATATTTCTATTACAGTTCTCTCTCTCTGTTTACATACTGCATTTCTTCAGTATCTATATCTTACTTTACTGCATGATTATATTTTCTAACCTGCTATGAACTGTTGAGATGTATTGTGCTCGCTCCTGTCCTGACTGGACCTGTTAAAAATATTCCAGAGGACGAGGAGGAGGCCTGTGGATACCTTCTACGGGATAGCTCTAGCTGACGACTTTATCCTACTGCATAGACTAGCTTAGTTAGGCTTATCTTACTTATGTTGTCTTGAGACTAGTAGTTAGACTTTATTTCTGTCTTTAAGATTTGGGTTGTATATATTCTTTATATTCAGTAGCTGAGACCTTGTACTCTGGATATCTGCTGGGATGTTATCTAAGACTATTTGATCATCTATATTTTCCTTGAGTTCTTTATCATATCGTGCTTCTTCTTCCATAGTTGTGATTGAGTTTACTTTCTGCTATGCTACCCCCACTCGGGGAGTATAAACTGTTTAGCCTTATACTGTTAGATGCATTGAGACCTATGACAGCGTTCTACCGCCTACACTGCGGCGTAGGCTCGGCGCTGTTACGTACTCATACCCTCTCGGTGGGTGTGGGTCGTGACACATTTTTAGTGGTGGCCCATGCAGGTCGAGTTTATGTAGTGGTATTCGAACTAGAGTATCACTACAGCCTGTAGTAGGATTAGGATATTTTTAGGGTACTCAATCACAATAGAAAAACTCTTAATCATATTCCTTTTATCTAAATTGTTGCTTATTGACATCCCTTGAATATAAACTGTCATCCTTTGAATTTTTGCTTCATTCTCAGAAATTGCTTCTTGTTTTGATCTGTCTTCATGATGGTTATGAAGACACGATCTCATCGTTTCGGTTCGAAGGATACTATCGAGAAGCTGGCCACCTCTCGTCCTGGTAATCAGGGCCTCGAGACCGCAGCTTCTATTGTGCCGACTCAGGTTGGCATTTCTGCTACATTGGAGGTGCACCTCTGTCTGTACAGAGACTTTTTCCCGTCATTTCCGATTTCTCTCAGCGGCAGCGGTTCGTACAGCATCAGCAGCAGACCGGGGGGGAAACCAGCAGGGACGAGCTATCGTCAGGACAGTCGAGGATGCATAGACCATTGGTGATCTTGCTGCACGTTCTGTTCTTCTCGATTCCATTCCTGAAATTATCTTTTATAACTACCTTGAAATCTGATTCCACCTGTTCCTTGTTGATGATTAATTTTGTCATGTTGTTCTTTTGTTATGTTTGTTTTCCTTCAAAAAAATCATATAGGCTAGGTCACCTAAATCATGGGATCTAGAATCTTCGATAGTCGTGTTAGTTGGCATAGTGAGGACACGTAGTCAGATTTTGGATATATTTCTCGGGTATGGGAATTTAAGGCTTTCGTCGTCTATGCAGCAATGCAAAAATTTTAAATACCATGAACCTAGAGGTACGTACCTTAGTCAAGGACTCTGTGATTATCGTAGCCTTGCTCACTAGCATGATGAAGACTCTGGGCAACATGATTTTGGACAGACGCATTTGATTAACAGATTGTATCTTGAGAAGGTTTTAAACATCATACCCTTCTGTTGTTGTAAATAACTTAGGATTAGGGATATTAGTTTTGTAGAGCTTGTTCATAGGTAGTTCCTTCATAGTATAATGATATGACGACTTGTAGGATGTCTGTACCCTAGAGATGGTAGTTAGTAGTGGTATTAGAATAGTAACGCATTAAAATAATTTCCCTGTATTAATACCAACCAGTTACGTATAGGATGTAGTATGCCTTACAGCCTTGATGATTGTTATTATTTTCCTTACCTTTTTACAGTGAGGCACCCATGACCAGAGCCTGAGTATAGTTGTAGATCACCTAAGACTGAGAGGCCTATATACATATAGATTGCAGATGATATACTTAGGGTATATGTGATGGGTTGTTGTTCTTGAGCTTATATATGTGGTATTTGGGATTGGTGTGCTTAGCTTATAGGTATTTAGTTACGGGCGACTTGATAGGATTGAGAAGTTCAGAGCTAGTCTATTATAGAGTTTTCTTTGCTAATCCCTAGTTGCCAACACTAGGTAGCTAGCATAGGTAAAATCCTAAGAAGTTGACCAGCTGATGACCAAGTACTAGGATGTTGAGAAATTATCTAGTGATTGACCCTTGACTATGTTGACCTGGAAGGGGGTACGATCATCTTAATTTCGAGGTCAAAATTTTTATAAGGTGGATAGAATTGTAACACCCAGTTTTCCAGATGAGGATAATTTTGAAATTGTGTGATTATAATTATTATTTATTGATATTTAAATCATATATAATTTTTGGTGATTTTTAATCATTTTAAAACTATTTTAAATCATGACTTATGATTTTGGTGTTTTGATAGTGTAACCGTAGAGACTGTCTACCCTAGAGCCTAGCCATGTGATTAGGGTACTTCATTATTTTTAGCTTGAGGGTATTATGGTTATTTTGAATTAATTAAATTTAATATATATTATTTGAATTTAATATAATTTATGGGATGGTGTGATTTTAATATCATTTAATTGATTGCCTTGTGTTGTGTTTAGCCTAACCTAGATTTGACTTAACCTAGATTAGTCCTAGTTAGTCATGGTTAGACTAAGTTAGATTTGGGATTAGTCATGGCTAGTCATGATTTGTGATTTTGGCTAGTCATTAGTTATATTGTTTAGTTAAGACTAGTGATAGGTTTACCTAGGTTTCATCTAGCCATTAATTTGTCTGATTTGATGGAGAACCCTTGGATCAACCCTAGCCCTAGATTTTAGGGCAACCGTCCTTGGGTTTCTCCCTATTTAATCTCTCCCAAAAACCCTTGCCTCCTCCATTCATTTTTCCATTTCTCAAGAATAAGGTGAGCGCCAACTTCATACATTCATAACTTCTCCATTTCTCATCCTTTTTCAACCAAACTTCTTGCATTAGGATCTAATCTACGAATATTTTCTGTCCATGGTGAATAATTTCAGTAGAGGAACAATTTGGAGCTTTTGGCCATCAAGGAGAACACCCCCATTTGAGACTTTTTCATGCAAATTGTACTTATAGATAAATCCCTATTTCCCTCCACCAAATTTTGTTTTCTTTGCATGGATAGGAAGCCCTAGGTGTCCCATAGCCGTAGGTAATGGTTTCGTGTCGAGTCGTGTCCATTTCGTGTCCGTTTCGGACACGTATCATTGTGTTTATACATGTATTTGATGAAATGTCACAAAGAAAATTTATTTGCTATTTTCGAAAAGTATTTGAATGAAAATATTGATTTATATGTGTTTACTAATTTTTCCATGGACTGAGTTGATTTTTGAGCCGTGTCCGTGTCCAAACAGGACACGAACACGCTCGCAGCATACACGGGCAGTGCCCTGCTACTCGGGGGCTATAACTCCCTGTATATGACACATCTGGACACTGTTTAGGTGACTGACAAGGCTCACAAATTTTTATGGGTGTCACCTCCAGTTTTCAGAAACAGGGGTACTTTTATTATTTTACATTTTTGAATATTTTGAAATTTAATTTATTATTTATGATATTATTTGGGGTTGAAATTTATTTTATTATTTATGATATTGTTTTGGGGTTATTTGAGTCGGGATCGAATTTCAACTCAATCCGACTTAAAACGAAAATCCGGGGGGTAGTTTGACTCTAGTGGAACCCACACACTAGTTAGACATGGCCCACATGATATTAATTTTAGTCCACATGATATTAATTTTAGTTAGTAGTTAGACTAATTATTTATGGATGGTTTAGTTTAATTAGAGACTTAAAACTAGACTAAATTGACCTCAACCTTTAACCCATTCCTAATTTAAATCAAATAGATTAGTGGAGGGCATATTGGACATTCAAATAGGGGACACCTTATCCTATTTGGGCAGCCACCTATGGGGGGGGATAAGGAGTGAGTCACTCCTTCATTCATTTGTTTTCATCCATTTTCTCTCTCTTGTTCTTCCCCAAATTAATTTAGAGATGAACCTCCATTGATTTCATCTCCAAATCAACCCTTTCTTCCACCAAATCTTCTTCATTTCTCCTCTACTCCATGGTTAGAGGGTGCTAGCCAAGTTTGGGAGGATTCGGAGCTCGTTCGTGTCCGTTTAGAATCTCTACGTGTCGGTGTCGTGTCGGAAGGATTTTCCTTTGAATCTCTCTCCCGGAAGGTATAATCTCTCCTCTAATCCATTCCTACATACATATAGAAATATTTTGAATCCATATGAATGACCCGCATGGTTGTATCTCCATTTGTGTCCATTTCGTGTCCATTTGGAGGTCATAGGAGTGTCCTTTGTGTTGTGGTTGTGTCCATGTGGGAAAACCCCAAATTTGGACACACTATGTGTTGTTATGTATGAATTATTACATGTTTAATCTCATATTTTTGTATTGGAGATGTGTTCTATAGTGTCTCTATATATATATATTATATATTATAATATATATATATAATAATATATATATATATTATAATATAATATATTATATTTATATATTAGTGTAGAGAGTGAGTTCTTGATATATTATGTTATACACTTGTGTTTCTTTTGTCTCAAACTACCTAAATTCGTCATAATATTTATCCACGTTTTTAGTAGCAATAGCAACTTAGAAATGTCATAACTTTTAACTTAAAACTCCGATTTATCTTCCGTTTTTTTAAAAGAACCGTATCGAAATTAGCTTTCCAAATATATATTTTAATAAGCCAAATTCGTTCTGAAACTTTTTGTAAAATTATTTGAGTGTCAGCTGTACGAAAGACGAACGCGTTTCGGTGTTCTTGCGATTCCGGGAGCTTCCGGACGCAAAAATGCGATCCGTTTAAAGTTTCGAAAGCTAACACAAAGATCTATAACATACTTTAATCCTAGAATTTAATGAATGCTTAATTTGAACAGTATTGATTTTAAGTAGAAGATTACTATACGACATATGCATTTGTGTATCCTTGTATGTACAAATATGTATGTATGTCATGTGTATATATATATTTATAATATGTGTGTGTGTGTGTGTGTGTGTTAAGAGAATGTAATATAATATAGCGTATGCATAAATGATATAATGTATGAAAGTATATAATGTATTCAAATATGTATGTATAGGTGCATGAATGAATGGATGAAATACAAGCATGTGGGTAATGCAAGGTATTGAAACATGTATGCAAGTATCCATATGTAAGTAAGTAACGTAATCAAGTATGAATGTATGCTATATATGAATGCCAACATGATAGGAATGTATGATGCCATATTAGCACTTAGCACCATGTTCATATGTTAAAACCCCCTTCTACATGTTGACAGTAACCCCAAGCATGAATACACATAAAACCTACTTACTGTTATGAGTAAACCCTTTGATGCATAAATAAACCCTTTTGTTATGATTAACACCCACACACACACATGCTAAACCTATGTTTACATGTTATTTCTTCTATGTGACACAATGAACCCTTGCTAAATATCCCTTCTAACATAATACCCTCACACTTGAACACATTGTACTGCTATGTACACATTGCCATATCCACATTCATGTATCACTCACTCCTTATCTTTATGCACCTTGCTTGTAATAAAATATATATGAATATATATCTAATGTATGTTTATAACTTGTATAGCTTTGTGATTTTGTGTGAGTGGTAGTCTAGGCTTGGTTGGGCCTAATGAGACTTGTTAGTCTAGGTTTAGACCTGGTACTGCCTAGTTAACCTAATTTGACTAGTACGGTTGACCAGAGTTGACCAAGAGTTGACTTTGACCTAGAATGACCAAGAATCATGTAGAATGCATAGTAGAGCTTTATTTTACCATTTTGGACTTGTTGTGACTTGTGCTGTTCTAAATAGGAGCCAGACACCTCTCCTCGGACAGTACATTTCCTTTGGACATTCAGATAGCAGGCGAGTACATTCTCTGATCTTTTCATACTTGTCTGGACTATACTCTTGCTCTAGATTACTTTACTTGATGCTGACACGTATCTTCACGGATTAGTACTATATGGGTCCTTTCCTGAGATGTTATCCCTCTACGGGTGCATCGGGTATTTCATGTTCATGTACTTTATCATGTACATCAGGTACTCCTTGTACTCGTACTAGTTCATGTATTTACATGTTCTCATGTGCTTTTATGTGTTATTATGTGCCTTCATGTGCTATCATGTACTTTATTGCTATCATGTGCCTCATGTACTACTCATTACATGAGTTCACGTATTTTAGCTGTATTCATGTGCCAATAACGTAACTTGAATGGATCCTTGTGTATTGCTTGGGGCGGGGTGAGTAGAATTGGTTATGTGATCATTATCCCCAGTAGGTATTCATGTGCCTCTTAGTGTATTCATGTGCTTCTTAGTTGTATTCATGTGCTCCTAAGCCGTTTACATAACCATATTGTACTCTAAATCACTTAGCCACTTACAGTCTCTACTATCATGTATTTACTTTCAGTTACAAAATATCTCATGTTTACTCGTACTTCCTTTTCCTTTCAGCATTTCCTGTATTTTACTCTATTGCATGCTTTACTCCTAACCTATTATGAACTGTTTTGAGAGATATGTGCTCGCTCCCGTCCTGACTGGACCTGTTGATAAATTTTACAGATAGCTTGGAGGTTATTACTAGCCTAGAGGAGACACAGTAGAGGTCAGAGTAGATAGCTAGAGTTTTTTCTTTATTTCAGTTGTCTTGAGTTGTATTATGGATTACTGTATTTGAGCTTTGAGATGTATTTTTGGGTTTGTGTATCTTAGACACTTAGACTTCTATCTGCTGTATCTCTTTTGGATTTTATGTTTTGTCTATTTTCTATTATGCTCTACCATAGATGTGATTGAGTTTACATTCTGCTATGTCACCCCCATTCGGGGAGTATAAACTGTTTAGCCTTATACTGTTAGATGCATGAGACCTAGGACAGCGTTCTACCACCGACACTGCGGCGTAGGCTGGACGTACCCACTTCTCATGCCCTTATTCTAGGGTGCGGATCGTGACACGTTTTTAGTGGTGGCCCATGCAGGTCGAGTTTGTGTAGTGGTATTCGAACTAGAGTACCACTACAGCCTGCAGTAGAATTAGGATATATTTTTGAAGGTACTCAATCACAGTTAGGATTTCTTGAGAGATTCCTGGGACGACTCTTGAGAATCTTATTTTAACTTCGATTTGAAAAACTCTTCTTCCCTTGATTTGATTTATCTTTACTTTCTGTTGTTGAACTTGATTTTGATGATGATTGTGGAGTTTTGAATCTTGATGTTAGCTGTTGCATCCGAGTTTGTATTTATATGATTTGATGGATTATTGTTCAGTTTTGAATCTTGATGTTCGTTGATAAATTTGATTTTTGGATATCCATTGTTGATTTAATTTAATTTTTGTCAAGATAAAATCATATGAGCTAGGTCATCTAAGTTATAGAATCTAGTCTTCTACAGTCACATTAGCCAGCATGGTGAGGACATATAGTCGGATTTTGGATATATTTCTCGGGTGTGGGAATTTAAGGTTTTTGCAGCCAAACTAGCGGCATCGCAAAATTTTTAAATACCATGATTCTAGAGGTATGTGCCTAAGTCGAGGACTCTGTGATTATCGTAGCCTTGCTTACTAGTATGACGAGGATTTAGAGTACCATGATTTTGGATAGACGCATATGATTATCAGATTGTACCTTAAATATTTTTGAACATGTTTTCTCTACTTTTGTTCCAGTCCTTCAAAAAAAATTATTATTTGTTTGTTTTGTTTTGCTTCTCATTATTCAACTTAGGAGTAGGTTTAGTTGTTTTTTAAACTCTTGTGTAACTTCTTGCTATGAGTTTCTTCTTAATACAATGAACCGATGATTTTGCTAGACCTTATCTTGTAATTGATATTATAGTTCTGGATTTCAAAATGGTTCCTTCTTTAAACAGATAAGCAAAACAAATTTTATCGTTATTATATTTTGTTATTTTTCTTGTAATAAATAATAATAATAAAATGTCTTGATTACGTCAATCACCTACTTTGCAATCTTGGTAGGAATCTAAATATTGGTCTTGATGTAGAATTTGGTTTTTATATTGGGATATGAGAATATATATAGTGGACACAGACTCTTTGCCTGACACGTATGCATGCTACACTTTGATTTCCAACCTATCTAAATACATATTAATATGTTGTTGATGTTTAAATTTTCAAAACCCCAATATTTCTGATACAGTACAGTAACAGAGACTGGTTCTCTGTATTTCCAGTTAAAATTTGTAATTCAAATATAAATTTCATGTTATTAGTTATGTTTACATCACTGCACATGTATGTTATACATAGGGTTTCAATTCAAAAAAATTGGTTGAGTTTTGTGTTTGAATTTCAAATCTAAGACTGTGTGCATATTAACCCTTGATACTGGATTCCAAATGTTTAGTTCAATTTCTGATTTATTTTTAAAAAAAATGTAATATTTTGGAGCTATGTACATTGTTGTATGTAGGGTATGATGTTAGGTTTATACTCTTACATGTTAGGTTGTGATAAACATTGGGTTGGTTAATATTATACTGGTTTAAATGTTAGCTTATTTCAGATTCTTGTATGTAAATGCTGAACTAAAACTGGGTCTAACCTTTCATTACTAAAGCTATAACCCTGTATAGTGACACCCACACTCTAACATAGTATACACTGCCATGTAACCTAACCCTTCGTCTCTATGTTATATTCATATATCTATATAGATATATATAGAGTTTATGCATACATGTTATAATGTATATAGATACATAACTAAATCTCTACCTCTTTATATAACATATATACATGGTTAGCCATGCATGTTATGAACAAATGAGTTGTGTATTGTAGATTGTTTAACTAATATGCCATGATTAGTGTAACTTGATAGTGTTTGAAACCCAAATCCTCCTATGCACTTTTATGTATATTTTACATACACACACGCCTATTATCTAACCATATGAACATGTCCACATACAACCATACACACACACGAACTACATAACTTGTACATAATGCTAGCTTTTTCCTCTCTAACGCTATATATAATATATTAAATTGGATTTCCATGCAATGGCTTTCATTCTTTAACTTTTAATTTTGATTTTCTTGAATAGTACCCCTTATTAGATAAATGGTAGTTAACTTTATTTTATTTTGATAAGTACCAGTTTTCATATAGGATGGTAGACTGCCTTACAGTCTTGATGATTGTTATTTCTGTATCTTTTCTAGTTTAGCACCCTAGATTGCTTGTGTGTTTTGATACCCTATGACCGTTTTGGTTTAGCATGACTAGTATACCTAGATGAGACTTTCACTACCACCGTATGCCATGACCCTGTATGTCACCCTTTTAAATCGTATGATTGTTTAAGTTCTGAGACTTTGATTGTGGGGGGTTGACCTAGAAGGAGTATGAACATTTTAATTTCGAGGACAAAATTTTTCAAAGGTGGGTAGACTTGTAACACCCAGTTTTCTAAAATAGGGTAATTTTAAAATTTTGTAATTTTAATCATCTACTGATTTGACATTTAAATCATGATATGATTTTTGGTAATTTTTAAATCATTTTAAAACTATTTAAAATCATGACTTATGATTTTGATATTTTGCTAGTGAAACCTAGAGACTGTTTGACCTAGAGCCTAACCATGTGATTAGGATGTTTTAATGTCATTTCTGGCCTAAGGATATTTTGCATTTGACCTCTTTGAATTATTTTGATATTTATTGCGTTGGTGATTGTTGATTTTGACCTTTGATAGGTGTGATTTTTGTGATGGTTTTGTGTCCGTAGCGGACACGTATCAGTTTTTATTTACAAATGTTTGATGTGCCTCAAAGAGATTTTTTTATTGCTGATTTTTTTTTGAAAAGTAGTTGAATGAGATTGTTTTCTGCTGATGTGTTTTCTGTGATTGCTTTGTTTTAATTTCGAGGACGAATTTTTTTTAAGGTGGATAGATTTGTCACCCCCAGTTTTCAGAAACAGGGGTATTTTTGTCATTTTAATTTTTGCATATTTTTGAAATTTATTTTATTATTTATGATATTATTTTGGGGTTGAAATTTATTTTATTATTTATGATATTGTTTTGGGGTTATTTGAGTCGGGTTCGAATTTCAACTCAATCCGACTTGAAACGGGAACCCGGGGGGTAGTTTGACTCTAGTGGGACCCACACTAGTTAGGCATGGCCCACATGATATTAATTTTAGTCCACATGATATTAATTTTAGTTAGTAGTTAGACTAATTATTTATGGATAGGTTTAGTTTAATTAGAGACTTAAAACTAGACTAAATTGACCTCAACCTTTAACCCATTCCTAATTTAAATCAAATAGATTAGTGGAGGGCATTTTGGACATTCAAATAGGGACACCTTACCCTTTTTGGGCAGCCACCTATGGGGGGGAAGGATTGAGTCACTCCTTCATTCATTTGTTTTCATCCACTTTCTCTGTCTTGTTCTTCCCTAAATTAATTTAGAGATGAACCTCCATTGATTTCATCTCCAAATCAACCCTTTCTTCCCATCTTCTTCTTTTCTCCTCTACTCCATGGTTAGAGGGTACTAACCAAGTTTGGGAGGATTCGGAGCTCGTTCGTGTTCTTTTAGAATCTCTACGTGTCGGTGTCGTGTCGGAAGGATTTTCTTTTGAATCTCTCTCCCGGAAGGTATAATCTCTCCTCTAATCCATCCCTACATGCTATAGAAATATTTTGAACCCATAGGAATGACCCCCATGGTTGTATCTCCATTTGTGTCCATTTCGTGTCCATTTGGAGGTCATAGGATTGTCCTTTGTGTTGTGGTTGTGTCCATGTGGAAAAACCCCAAATTTGGACACACTATGTGTTGTTGTTATGTATGAATAAATTATTACATGTTTAATCTCATATTTTTGTATTGGAGATGTGTTCTATAGTGTCTCATATATATATATATATATATATTAGTGTAGAGAGTGAGTTCTTGATATATTATGTTATACACTTGTGTTTCTTTTGTCTCAAACTACCTAAATTCGTCATAATATTTATCCACGTTTTTAGTAGCAATAACAACTTAGAAATGTCATAACTTTTAACTTAAAACTCCGATTTATCTTCCGTTTTTTTAAAAGAACCGTATCGAAGTTAGCTTTCCAATATATATTTTAATAAGCCAAATTCGTTCTGAAACTTTTTGTAAAATTATTTGAGTGTCAGCTGTACGAAAGACGAACGCGTTTCGGTGTTCTTGCGATTCCGGGAGCTTCCGGACGCAAAAATGCGATCCGTTTAAAGTTTCGGAAAGCTAACACAAAGATCTATAACATACTTTAATCCTAGAATTTAATGATGCTTAATTTGTACAGTATTGATTTTAAGTAGAAGATTACTATACGACATATGCATTTTGTGTATCCTTGTATGTACAAATATGTATGTATGCATGTGTATATATATATATATATATATATATATATATATATTGTGTGTGTGTGTGTGTGTTAAGAGAATGTAATAAAATAGCGTATGCATAAATGATATAATGTATGAAAGTATATAATGTATTCAAATATGTATGTATAGGTGCATGAATGAATGGATGAAATACAAGCATGTGGGTAATGCAAGGTATTGAAACATGTATGCAAGTATCCATATGTAAGTAAGTAACGTAATCAAGTATGAATGTATGCTATATATGAATGCCAACATGATAGGAATGTATGATGCCATATTAGCACTTAGCACCATGTTCATATGTTAAAACCCCCTTCTACATGTTGACAGTAACCCCTAGCATGAATACACATAAAACCTACTTACTGTTATGAGTAAACCCTTTGATGTATAAATAAACCCTTTTGTTATGATTAACACCCACACACACACATGCTAAACCTATGTTTACATGTTATTTCTTCTATGTGACACAATGAACCCTTGCTAAATGTTATCCTTCTAACATAATACCCTCACACTTGAACACATTGTACTGCATATACACATTGCCATATCCACATTCATGTATCACTCACTCCTTGTCTTTATGCACCTTGCTTGTAATAAAATATATGAATATATATGTAATGTATGTTTGATAACTTGTGTAGCTTTGTGATTTTGTGAGTGTTAGTCTAGGCTTGGTTAGGCCTAATGAGACTTGTTAGTCTAGGTTTAGACCTAGTACTGCCTAGTTAACCTAATTTGACTAGTACGGTTGACCAGAGTTGACCATGAGTTGACTTTGACCTAGAATGACCTAGAATCATGTAGAATGCATAGTAGAGCTTTATTTTACCATTTTGGACTTGTTGTGACTTGTGCTGTTCTAAATAGGAGCCAGACACCTCTCCTCGGACAGTACATTTCCTTTGGACATTCAGATAGCAGGCGAGTACATTCTCTGATCTTTTCATACTTGTCTGGACTATACTCTTGCTCTAGATTACTTTACTTGATGCTGACATGTATCTTCACGAATTAGTACTATATGGATCCTTTCCTGAGATGTTATCCCTCTACGGGTGCATCGGGTATTTTATGTTCATGTACTTTATGTGCATCAGGTACTCCTTGTACTCGTACTAGTTCATGTATTTACATGTTCTCATGTGCTTTCATGTGTTATCATGTGCCTTCATGTGCTATCATGTGCTTTCATGTGCTATCACGTGCTTCATGTGCTATCATGTGCCTCATGTACTACTCATTACATGAGTTCACGTATTTTAGCTGTATTCATGTGCCAATAACGTAACTTGAATGGATCCTTGTGTATTGATTGGGGCGGGGTGAGTAGAATTGGTTATGTGATCATTATCCCCAGTAGGTATTCATGTGCCTCTTAGTGTATTCATGTGCTTCTTAGTTGTATTCATGTGCTCCTAAGCCGTTTACATAACCATATTGTACTCTAAATCACTTAGCCACTTACAGTCTCTACTATCATGTATTTACTTTCAGTTACAAAATATCTTCTGTTTACTCGTACTTCCTTTTCAGCATTTCCTGTATTTTACTCTATTGCATGCTTTATACTCCTAACCTGTTATGAACTGTTTTGAGAGATATGTGCTCGCTCCCGTCCTGACTGGACCTGTTGATAAATTTTACAGATAGCTTAAAGGTTATTGCTAGCCTAGAGGAGACACAGTAGAGGTCCGAGTAGATAGCTAGAGTTTTTCCTTTATTTCAGTTGTCTTGAGTTGTATTATGGATCACTGTATTTGAGCTTTGAGATGTATTTCTGGGTTTGTGTATCTTAGACACATAGACTTCTATCTGCTGTATCTCTTTTGGATTTCATATTTTGTCTATTTTCCATTATGCTCTACCTTAGATGTGATTGAGTTTACATTCTGCAATGTCACCCCCATTCGGGAGTATAAACTGTTTAGCCTTATACTGTTAGATGCATGAGACCTAGGACAGCGTTCTACCGCCGACACTGCGGCGTAGGCTGGACGTACCCACTTCTCGTTCCCTTATTCTAGGGTACGGGTCGTGACAATGTTTTGTTCAGTGGTTTGGGAGCAATCGCACGCGCACGGATCATGTACTGTTGCACGCGCACTGTACACGCGCAGATTTGCCTCACTGATACGCACTCACACACACGACACGACACAACGTGGACACGTTGCAGGCGGTTGGACACTTACTCCTACCCCTGGCGAACACATGTACACGGCCACGTGCCCCACGTGGCCTGTGTCGTGCATTTGACACGCGTGCACGAAGTGTACGACACTGTTGTGTGCACAGTTTGTGTCTGTGTTCGTGTAGCTATTTGGACACTTTGTGTCTAGTTTCCTGGACACGAATGGACCCACATGACACGTACTAATGTGGGGGACACGATGTACACCTGTTTTGAACTTGATTTGGTTTTATGTGATTATTGGGTTAAGAATTGGAATTCCTGATACACACAAAGACTGATTGGGATTTTTCCTGATTTTAAATTTGATTTTCTTGATTCACATTGTAATATTTTCACTGTGGTGTAGGTTTGATGTTAGTGATGAGTTTTTAATTTGCAAATTGGGTTTGGGACTGCTAAGTGCAGGTTAAATCTTAGTTCAATTAGCTGTGAACCTGAGTTCACTTATGAGTTCTTGAGATTTCAACAAACTGTCATTTGCTATATTTTTCCTGAGAACTAAACCATTACTGCTCTCTAATATACACACCATGTTCTTGACACACCACTGCCATTTACACACACATTTAAACATTTCATGTTCATGAAAATCTGAGAATTTTAACTCTTATTTGATTTTCTGTGTTAAAACTGAATTTCTATGTTGTTCTGAGATTTCAGTCATGTATTAGATTGGGTTTGGTTTTCTAAGTTGAACTAATGTAATATCTGAGATTGAATGACAATTCTTACTGTTTTTCCATGATTAAATTGCCATGATAGGTTTAATTACTTGTGTAAGGAGTATCAGTCTTTTGTTTCCAATTTTTATGAAGTTTAGATGTTAAATCATGATTAGTTAGATATTAATTATACACGTATATATTAGGATTTAAGTTGGCTTACCTGGGAATTTAAATCCTGGGAACTTGTTACTGTTAGCTAAACACAACCTGGGAACTACCTGGGTTCACCCTTAAACCTGAGAAATTAGTACTATGTTGCACTGCTATGTATCATGTGTACCCTTGACCCACACAAACTGGGATTACACACACCAATTTATATCCTATGCTATTGTTTTCCCTACCTATATGTACTGTCATCGGTTGAATTAAAACTGAGATTTTGTTGAAATCTGTAATATGCTAAGCCTGGGACTGTTGAAGACTAAACTGGGATAAATTCCTATTCTCTGATTTGATTCAAGGAACTGTCATGATTCTCTCTATAGCTGAACTGATCTCCTTTCATTCACTCACATTCCACACTGCTTCACTGTCCAGTACTGGACTGTACACTCACACACATCCTTACATGACACACACTCTCATGTCTCACCCTCACACTCTCATATATCACTATACACAGGTTCCTAAAACGTGTCACGACCCGCACCCACTGTGAGGGTACGAGAACGTAACAACGCCCAGCCTACGCCGCAGTGTCGGCGGTAGAACGCTGTCCTAGGTCAATCATCTAACAATATAAAGGTACCTGTACAGTATATACACTCCGAATGGAGGTGACATAACAGAACAGTCTCAATCACATCTAAGGCAGATACAGAATAGTAAAGGTAGATAGAGAGATCAAAAGCACAATGTAATACAATTAAGAGGGAGAAAATCTAAGTGTCTAAGATAACAACTCAAGAACATCCAGCTCAATACAAGTCTCTAGTATATATAAAACATCTCAGAAGAACAACTGAAAGTCAAATAACAATGCTGAAAAAACTAAAGCCTAGCTATCTAGCCTAGACTATGGGAGTAGCATCCTGTACTGCAGCTGGGTCCTCCAGAGGAACCAGGTCGCAGGTGTCGTCTAAGCCTGCTCCGTAATAGGTGGTACATAGGGCCTCCTCCTCATCCTTTGTAATATTTTCAACAGGTCCAGTCAGGACAGGAGCGAGCACAGTACATCTCAACAATCATAGCAGGTTAGAAAATATAATTTTGCAGTAAAGTAAGATACATGAACTAAAGAAATACAGTATATAAACAGAGAGTGAATTGTAATAGAAATATCTACTATACATACAGAACCAACAGTGACTAGTGAGTCGGAGTAAAATATAAACATGTGAATGGCATAGGAGATTCATGACTACAGCTAAGAGAGTGACTCATGACTACAGCTACTTGGATAATATTCACATGCCTATTTCTACTTCCCCATCCCCAATCAATACACAAAGATCTATTCAAGTTATGTTAAGATTTGTGAAACTTCACATGGCTCATAAAATGAGTGATACGTGAAGGTGATTCATGAAGGCTCTGTGAACATGAGAGTACATGTGTCACAAGCGATTCGTGAATCAGAGGAAGCATAGAGATACGTGATGATTCGTGAAACGCACAAAACATGCAGTATCCGATGCTCCCGAGGGGGATAACATCTCATGAAAAGATCCATATAGTACCAATCCGTGTGACCAACGTGACAGTATCAAGTAAAGTAATTTAAAGCAGGAAAATAATTCTAAACAGGATATGAAATGATCAGAGAATGTACTCGCCTGGTATCCTGAACGTCCGAAGAGAATATATTGTCCGAGGAGTGGTGTTTGTCTCCTATAGAATAGTACAAGTCACAACAAGTCTAAAATAAGGAAATAGACTGCTACAATGCATCTACATGGTGTTTGGGGTCAATCTAGGCTAAAGTCAACCTTTGGTCAACTCTAGTAAACCCTAACAGTCAAACTAGGTCAATTCTAATCTAATTAAGTCAAACTAGGTCAAACGAGGTTAAACTTGGTCAAACTAGTCTAGGTTGGTCAAATCTAGGCTTAACCAGTCAATTCTAGGTCAACTAGCTAAATACCACACAAGTCACCTATCCTAGTGATACACACATGCCATAGGCCAAATACCTAGGCTAATGAAATCCTAGCTCACAACCTACTACACATTACACATAGGCTAGTATAACTATCACCCACATAATATATTATGTAAATACACATACATGTATATACATGTAAATATACATGTAAAATAGATTAGGAAATATCTATCTATCTATATATATATATATATATATATATATAATATTCACTCAAAAAAAGAAAAAAAAATACATATATATTCACTCACATACCATTATTTATATACCCACATAAGTATATATGTAATACATACACATTTAGATAGAGAGGGGAAAACAAGGCATATGTGTGTGTTAGAGAAGAGTGCAATGTGAGGAAAACAGTATGTGTGTGTTGACTGTGTGGATAATGGGGAAAATCAGGAAATCAGTGACAGTAAAAGGGATTTTGTGTGTGTGTGTGTGTATAGGGTGTGCAGGCATGTATGTGTGAGTGTGTTAGATAGGAATGTGTGTGTATGAAAAATAGTGTGACAAATTGTAACAGTGGCAGGAAACTAAAGAGGGCCTGTGTGTGTGATCAGCTCATGTGTGGGTGTTGCTCAGGATTTCAGTGGACAGGAAACAGTGTATATATAATAGGGTGTGAAGGTTAGCATGTATGTAAAGGGTTATGTGTGTGTGTGGGCTGTTTGTGGGTGTGAGGAGTAACAGAAAAACAGAAATGTGTTCAGGATTTAGCTAAGGTGTATGTGACAGGAAAACATAGAGTATATAAAGTCAGGATTAACAAAACCAAATGACAATCTCAGTTATTCACAGGTGACAGGAATTGTCTCAGGAAATTCATAGGATGTAGTGTGTCAATGACAATAGGGTGTCCTTGGTTCAGTTCTCAGGAAAAGGGTAATGGCAGTTAACTCCTACAGCTAACACATCAACCCAAACCAAATTGAACCAAAACCTGAAATGCAAGTTTAAAAACCAATGCCACTCTAAGTTTTGCAAAACACTTTACAGTTCAAATAAGAAAAATCAGTAGGAAATCAACATGGCAATATGATCATCGATTTTCAGTCAAAAAAATAGGAATTAAATCTCTGAAAATTTGACAGTTTAGCCATATTAATTTAACTAAAAAATAGTTATCTCTTGAATTCGACAGTGTACAATAGGGCATCCCAAGGCTGTGTGTCTACAACATGTGGGGAGGCAATGTGAGTGAAATAATTTAAGAATTAATCCCAGGTTTCAGACTTCTGAAACCTATAATAGGAAATCCCCCCCAAGAAAAACCCAAATCGATGATTCCCTTTCTCCCACACCAACAAAACTACTCATTCACCTATCAATACACATGTATGTGAGCCAAGTAGCCATTCAACATCACAAAAAAAAGAAAAGGAATGATATCAATTTCAGAAAGAAAACCACATACAGCCGTGTATCAGTTTATCAGTGCCAAAGGGAAAATTTGGGAATTTTGAAATCGAAAACACATCAAAACGATAACCCAATGGTTGGTACTCGATGACAAGCATGTGAGGGTGTATGAGAGTGTCCTCATGTCCAGGAATTTGGACACGAATCGTGTCTAGAATAAAATATTAACACAGAACCAAACAGTGCACAAATAATCATCGTGCACGCTTGCACGCGCGTATAACACGCGACACACGACACGATACGACACGTGTTTGTGCACCTAGGTTCGCCTATGGTAGGGCTAGGTCTGTGGCAGCCTGAAACGTGTCTACGTGACACATGGGCACGACACGAACCCCGTGTCAGCAACGCCTGTGCGCGTGCACTGCCGCCTGCGCGCGACAGCGTACGGCCAGTGCAGGGGCGATTGCGCCACGCACACTCCACGAGGTGCTCCCAAATTTTGGGAGCACGGTCGCAGACGTTGCCCCAAGGTTCACACAAAATTTTTGGACATGACGTGTCCTGTGTCCAGAGAAATGGACCCCGTGATGCAGGACACGACCTACGGGCCGGTGCTGCATGTCTACGCGCAAAAATAGGACACAAACGGACACAAAACACCATACATCCTTCACAAAGATTGATACACACATCAAGATCTACAAATCCATCTAATTATTTTCAAAAATATGAAAATTTATTCCTATGTGGTATTTCTACAAACACCTATTCTATCAATACGATACGTGTCCGATACGGACACAAATGGACACGAATTGTACCCAAATTTTGGGGACAGCTAGGAAACCCTAAAACCTAACCTTATATGCAAAGAAATCAGGAAAAACTATGAGTTTAGATGATTTACCTATTGAGTATCAAAACTCAAGAAAAGCTTCTAAGAGGGGATTCCAAATGGCAGCTCCAAATCTCCAAATAGCATGCAAACTGAGGTGCTCCTCCAAAATCAGTATATAAACATAAATTAGGTCCTATTGCAAAAGACTAGGACCAAAAAGGAGCTAAAATAAATTAATTAGGAATTTTTAAGGTTGGGGATTTACCTCTTTCTAAACTTGAGATCTATTTCCAAGAGAGGCTAACCCTAAATGAAGGAGACATTAAATAGGGGTGGAAAACCCTTGGTTGGCTGCCATGGGTGGGTTTAATTTGGTTTTGGGCTTAAGTCATGGGCCTATGGCTTAATCACAAGTCTTAAAATTGATAAATCATAAGTCATTGACTTAAGCCATAAGTCATGAACTAATTTCACTTAAGTAATCCTTCCTACCTTAAGACTAATTTCTAACGACTAAAAGTAGGTTAACTAGAGTTAGACTAGGGTCACCAACTAGGGTTAGTTCTACAAGGTCTCAAGTAGTCAAGACTAACATAACACATAGCAATATTTTAATTAATATTAAAATCACACAAATTCCCATAAATCATAATAAATTTAAATAAATCCTAAAATGACCAAAATACCCTCTAGGCTAAAATGTACTAGTTAAACATCCTAATCATATGGCTAGGCTCTAAGGTTACACTAGTCAAACACCAAAATCATAAGTCATAACTTAAAATAGTTTTAAATGATAAAAAAATACCAAAAATTATATTATTATTTAAATATCATAATTAAATAAACTAAAATACAAAATTTCAAAATTACCCTCATTTTAGAAACTGGGTGTTACAAGTCACCTACCTTAGAAAAATTTCGTCCTCGAAATTAAAATGGTAGTAGTCCTTCTAGGTCAAACCCCCACAATCAAAGTCTCAAACATACCGTCAGATAATCATATGCGTCTGTCCAAAATCATGATACTCAGAATCTTCGTCATGCTAGTGAGCAAGGCTACGATAATCACAGAGTCCTCGACTAAGGTACATACCTCCAAAATTATGGTATTTAAAATTTTTGCATTGCCGCATGCTTGGCAGCAAAAACCTTAAATTCCCACACCCGAGAAATATATCCAAAATCTGACTATATGTCCTCATAATGCCAGCTATCATGACTACAGAAGACTCTAGATCCCATAACTTAGGCGACCTAGCCCATACGACTTATCTCGAAAGAAAACCAAATCGAAAAGAATGCCAGATCAAAACTTATCAACAAATAAGGAAGCAGATAAGAACATATGGAATTGAATTTCAAGATAGATATAATGAGACAAGGTGGGAATGGAATCGAAAAGAACAGAACCTGCAAGCACCTCTCCCACTGCCTGAGCATCCTCGAATGTCATGGCGTAAGCTCGCCCCTGCTGGCCTCCTCCAGCCTGATGCTGATACTGCACAAATCTCTGCTGCTGTGTCTATAACGGTCCCCGCGGCTGTCCTATCGGAGCCTTGGCTCCTCCTCCTGGTGCTGCTCCTTGTGCTACTCTGCCTATGTACTGGGAACAGTCCCTCAGCTGGTGGTCCACTGCTCCACATAGTAGGCACCTGTCCAGCCTCTTCCTGTACTCACCCCATCCATGCCCCGGCTTCTTGCAGTAGAGGCAACTGACTGCCTGCTGTCTGGGTGCCTGATGCTGTCTGGGCTGCTGCTGTCCCTGCTGATGGCCGTGACCCTGGAACTGCTGCTGAAACTGATGCTGAACGTGTGGCCTCTTGGCCGGTCCTCCTGCTACTGCTGCTCCCTGGGTCTCGCACCCTCTTGAGCCTAAGCTCAAGATCATCCTCTGCAGCTAAAGCGTCCACCAGGATCTCTTCATAGGTAGCGCTGCGGGCGTTCTTGGTGTAGGACTTGACATCCTTTACCAAGCCCTTTCGGAACCTCCGGGCCTTCGTCGTCTCCGACAAGTCCTCCATAAATCTGCTCAAGCGGCAGAACTCTCCTGCGTACTCCTCCACGGACTGGATCTCCTGACTAGGGCCTCGAACTGGGTCTCGAGGGCTTCCAGCACTGCGTCTGGAAAGAACTTCTCCTTGAACAGCTTCTTGAATGCTGCCCAATCTGTCCTGCTGTACCAACCCTCGGGTCGTCTGGTACCAGGTACGGGCCAGATCCTATATCATGCTGGCCGCTGCCTCTATCTGGAGCCTCATCGGGATCTCAGCCAACCTGAAAATCTTCTCCATATGCTCGATCCACTCATCGGCATACAAGATCCCCTCTGTCCCTCGGAAGTCTCTCGGTGCATCTTCTGGAAATCTTGGATGCCCTTCTCCCATGGCTGGTACGGCTGCGGGGCTGCCGCTGGCTGAGCTACGACTCTCTCTACCCGCAGTCACTGCCAGCTCAATGCCTCGTGTGAGCTCTGCTGTGTGCCACTACTGCTGGGTCTGCTGACCCTCTATGTACTGCCGGAAGAAGGCTAACAGCTGAACGGCGTCAATTGTCCCTGCAGGTGGCTGCTGCTACTGAAGAAGTACATCCAATCACCGGACTCGGCTTATGCCTCACAGGTGGAGGGCTCCTCCAAAAGCTGTCGAAACGCCTACCCCAGCTGCATGACTGGGGCTGCGGTACCAGGGCTGGCTGCTGAGTATGAGAGGTGGCGACCTCTCATCGGCGTCCCCATGGTCCTGGCGATGCGATCTCGTCTCAACCATCCTGGAGACACAGATCAAAAAGAAACAATTGCTGAGAATGAGTCGAAATATCAAAGGAGGACAGTTTAAATTCAAGGAAGACATAGCGGCAAAATAGATATACGAAATCTGAATAAAAGTTTTTCCTATTTGTGATTGAGTACCTTCAAAAATACCTAATACTACTACTACTGCAGCTATAGTGATACTCTAGTTCGAATACCACTACATAACTCGACCTGCATGGGCCACCACCACTAAACGTGTCAGGACCCCCACCCACTGTGAGGGTACAAGAACATAACAACGCCCAGCCTACGCCGCAGTATCGTCGTAGAACGCTGTCCTAGGTCAATCATCTAACATATAAAGGTACCTGTAATATACACTCCGAATGGAGGTGACATAACATAACAGTCTCAATCACATCTAAGGCAGATACAGAATAGTAAAGGTAGATAGAGAGAGATCAAAAGCACAATGTAATACAATTAAGAGGGAGAAAATCTAAGTGTCTAAGATAACAACTCAAGAACATCCAGCTCAATACAGTCTCTAATATATACAACATCTCAGAAGAACAACTGAAGTCAAATAACAATGCTGAAAGAAAACTAAAGCCTAGCTATCTAGCCTAGACTATGGAGTAGCATCCTGTACTGCAGCTGGGTCCTCCAGAGGAACCAGGTCGCAGGTGTCGTCTAAGCCTGCTCCGTAATAGGTGGTACATAGGGCCTCCTCCTCATCCTCTGTAATATTTTCAACAGGTCCAGTCAGACAGGAGCAGCACAGTACATCTCAACAGATCATAGTAGTTAGAAAATATAATCATGCGTAAAGTAAGATACATGAACTGAAGAAATACAGTATGTAACAGAAGTGAACTGTAATAGAAATCTACTATACATAGAGAACCAACAGTGACTAGTGAGTCAGAGAAAATAAAACATGTGAATGGCATAGGAGATTCATGACTACAGCTAAGAGAGTGATTCATGACTACAGCTACTTGGATAATATTCACATGCCTATTTCTACTCTCCCATCCCCAATCAATACACAAAGATCTGTTCAAGTTATGTTAAGATTCGTGAAACTTCACATGGCTCATAAAATGAGTGATACGTGAAGGTGATTCATGAAGGCTCTGTGAACAAGAGAGTACATGTGTCACAACCGATTCGTGAATCAGAGGAAGCATAGAGATACGTGATAATTTGTGAAACGCACAAAACATGCAGTATCTGATGCTCCCGAGGGGGATAACATCTCATGAAAAGATCCAATAGTACCAATCCTTGTGACTAACGAGACATTATCAAGTAAAGTAATTTAAAGCAGGAAAATAATTCTAAACAGGATATGAAATGATCAGAGAATGTACTCGCCTGGTATCCTGAACGTCCGAAGAGAATATACTGTCCGAGGAGTGGTGTCTGTCTCCTATAGAATAGTACAAGTCACAACA
>JANAVB010009377.1:0-45000 GCA_029216955.1 Iris pallida
GGGAAGACCTCTTTCTCCTCGGTAATTCACCAACAAGTGATGGCTTTGATCCTTCGACGATCCTTGATCTTCGCGCATAACAATGGTAGACTTGTTATTGCGTTCGGTGCTTTATAAAATGCCTAGTAATAATGTAAAAAAGATAATGAAAGATAAATTATCACATGGCTAGGCTTATGTTGCAAATCGAATGACGTTCGTATGCTATATGATTATTTAACAGGTGATGCAAAGACCCAAGTATTGGGCGGTAAGTATATCGGACTTCGGTTCGAAAGAATGGGTTACAAATGAATAGTCCCTTGGTTGGATGAACGAATATACGAGCCTATGGCTCAAGGCAAGTTGGTAAGATGGAAAGATGGGAAAATGGCAAGATGAAATGAGAACTACGAATATGTGTGGAAGATGCTATTATCATGCATGTCGTGTCTCTTATTAGTTAAGTTGCATTGCATGCATGGTCATGGACAACTTGTATACAAGTAGTTCCCAGAACGGTAATCGCGGCCACGGACCCGGTTCGTCCTAGAGGAACAAGGAATTATGCCGATATACTGGCATCGGTAAACGGGACTTGCAGTGGGGCTAGCTACCCGCACTGAAAGGGCGCCGTTGTACCAAGTAAGACGGTCCAAGATGGCTTGTCGCCAGTGACCTTCATATGACAGGTGGCATAGCTAACATTGTCTTATGCAGGCAGAGTAAGTGGTATTCATAAATATGTGGGATGGCTACCGACCGTGGGTAAGATTCACCAAATTGGTGATCAATATGAATTGCTTATGTTAGAACAACATGAATTGCTTATGTTTCTAACATCATTGTATGCTTCTTATATTTCTCATCAAATATATGAATTGTTAATGGACCCTAAGGCAAGATAGAAAGAATACAAATCAATAGTGAACATTCATGTAATTTTACTACTGTTGATTTATGGTGAGATTGGTTACGGCCGCTCACCAGTACATATGTGGCAATGTACTGACCCTCGTCTCCACAGGTGCCGGGAACCTAGTGGATAATCATAGACGCTGAAGGCTTACTGTCCGACTCTTTAGAAGCTTCGTACATCTTGAAGTTTCCACTTGAAGAAGAAGGCATTTTGCTGAAGGTGGTTATTGCCGCATTATAAGGGATATGTATGGAACAAGTTGTATCTCATTTCAATATTTCTCCAAGTTGTAGCCAAGTTTGGCCTTTTATCTCGGCTGTTTGAGAGCCTTATGTTTATGCAATGTAATTTCAAAGATATCAATAAAGAACTTATTTTAGATCATATCTGTGTTGCCAAAACTTCTTTATCATCCGCTGTGAATCTCTATTCAAATGTCTCTTTTATAAAAGGAACACGAGCACGCCTTGTACAAGTACAATTCCAGACTTGTACGGCATCACGCCTTAGCGAGGACGAACGATTCGGCGTAAATCTAAGCGGAGGTGAATGATTCCCGAATCGGGGCGTGACAGAGAAGCATCCTTCCGTTCTGCTTTTTTTCCTCAATTTTGGTTGAGCTTTGAAGCATAGATCTGTGGAGTGGCCATGCTTGTAGTATGAGATGTTGTTCATAGATAATTTGCTGAGTGTGAGTCTTGTTACCTAGGGAGATTTGAATGAGGTTGGGGAGTTCCTTCGACAGATCAACTTCTATGCACATTTTAGCATAGTTGGCTTTAGTGAGATTGCGGGTGATGTCTGCTAAAGCCAAGAAGTCCCAAAGGAGTTGGCAATCCTTTTCATGGCGAACAAAACAGATCAGTGGCAAGTTCGAGAGGGTAACCTATATTGGCACAATCGCGGATTCTTCCTTAGGATTGAAGTCCTGGGTCCATTTCTCGATTCTCATGAGGTGAGCATTAATCTGGCTGGTGCCTCTAGCCCAAACGTTCTTGTGACCGGTCTTCGAAGATAGGAAGAGAAGAAGGTGCTTGGGGTCCAAGGGGGCGACCCTGTAAACCGCTCAGAGGCCCCAGGTAGAAACAACTTCAATGACGCGCGAGAGTTTCGGGCATCCAGATGAAAAGGTCAGTAAAGGTGAGGTCAAATCGTTCTGATAGAGATGACATTTCCTTATCCGAGAACGAAACATTAATGATGTGTTGGTCAAACGGGGATGGGATATCCACATCAAGGAGTTAAACATCCAAAATTATCGGGGAGGTCTTTATGACACGGTCGGGTCTGACCATGTCGACGAAGGATGGTGCCGACAGGGCCTAGCGGGGGGCGGCGCTGGCATGCCACGCCGGGACCGCGAGAGAGCTGTCCGCTGCGGTAGCCAAGGGGTGTCTCGCCAAAGGGGGGATGCAGGGTGCTCAAGGGGAGCGCCATCCTTAGACGCAGAGGGTGGTGCTCCGCTCGCCAAAGCTGGAGAAACAGGAGGGGTGATGACCAAGTAGAGCATGGAGGGGAATGCGCCAGGGAGAGAGGAATTCCCAGGTGGCACGACCAACAGGAGAGCGCCATTAGGGACCGCTCCATGAAGTACACACGCATTCAGCGGCGCAGCGTGTGGAGGGGGCTGACCAAGCCTAATCTAGGTTGCACGCAGACTGGCGCTCCAAGTTGGGCCGTGGCCCAAAGCCACCCAGCCGTCCGGGGGAGGATTCGAACCCGAGACCTGTGCTCGGACGGCCTCCCGCACTATATATTTATATATTATATATATATATATAATTATATATATATATATATATATATATATATATATATATATTGGAACCAGGTAAATTGTTTCTGGAATCGCTCCCACTGGGATTCGAACTCCTGACCACTCGGACCGCATGCATCTCTCTTAACCACTAGGCTAGAGGTCATTTGCATATATAATTGTGGCGAACGCACCCACCAGGAATCGATCTCCTGACTACTCCGGTCATTTGCAATATATATATATATTATATAATATATATATATATATATACATGCAAATGACCAGAGTGGTCAGGAGATATATATTTGAAAGAAGGTAATTGTGGCGAACGCACCCACCGGGAATCGATCTCCTGACCACTCCGGTCATTTGCATGTGTATATATATATATATCTATATATATATATATATATATATATATATATATATATATATATATTATATATATATAATCGAAATATAATCGGTTCGGTTTGGTATTTTTTGTATGGTATTACACTCAAACCGCTACCATCACCTTTATACCAAATTTTTTTCGGTTCGACAATTCGGTATTGATACGTAATTTCGGCTTGATTTCTCGGGATATTTTTAATTGGTATTCGGTTGATTTTTCAGTAGCGGACGGTATTTGCTTGTCCCTATAATCCAAATACCTTGGTATTTGGATTATATAATATTGAAGTATAGATTATATATGTGCTTTGTAAGTATTTTATAGATTATTATTAGAAGACTAAATGATTATTGTAATTATTATACTATTTATTATGACTACTTAGGAAGACTAAAAAATAGTCGTTAATTATTCTAAATTTATTATTATATTTTTTATATCTACATATATGACTAGTAGGTAGATTAAATGACATCTCTTGTAATTACCTAACTAGCCATATTAACTTAATGAATAAGTTTAATTAGTAAACATATGTAAGGATATATTTGGAAAGAAAAGTTCCACAGTGAAACTGAACTTTTTCCTATATAGTAGTATATATGAAGAATTTTAATTTGTAAACATATACAATGGTATATTTGAAAAGAAAAAATTTATGGTGAAATTGAACATTTTTCATTATATACTAGCAATATAGATATACAAGGGTATATTTGGAAAGAAAATTTTAGATGGTGAACTTGAACATTTTCCATTATATAGTAGTATAGATTAAATATTGAATTATTCATAAATTGTTATAGTTAGTTATAATTAACAAGATATGATTTTGTCAACTAAATAAAGATATTTTTCTCTTAGGCATATGTTAAGATCACATGTCTAGTAAATTAGACCACTACATGTTAGCAGCATCAAGTTCTGCCACATCCTATAGTTCAACAAACCCAACATTTGCCTATAAACAAGTAAGTAGATCTCATTTTTTTTTAGATCTGGCTATTCTTCTTCTGAAGTCATAGTAAAATTGTTCCTTGCTCACACAAAGTTCTTAGGAAACTAATGTGACCCTTATGGCAAGTTGTTCCTTGCAGCACATAAAGTTCCTTAAGAACTAGCATATTCCATGAGGCACACAAAGTTCCTCTAGAACTAATGTGACACTCTATGGCAGCAAAATTGTTCCTCGTGGAACACAAAGTTCCTTATGACCTAATACGATTTCCCATGGAATTAGCCAAAAAGTCCCCGCAAAAGTTACCATTGTTATTTGCGCCATTCAAACTGTTCCTCACAGAACCAGTCACACATATTCTTAGCAACCTTAGTTGTATTCAGAGCTTTGCTCATATTCTGCAACCTCAGTTGCCTACTAGCAGTTTCTGTCGATGTCTTTGTTTTCTTCGGTACTGCAGATTTTTACACTTCCACGATGTTGAGTAGCCTCGTGGTCAGGGGAGCTCCATTAAAAGATAATCTCACAACTTAGAAGTTTTTACAGTATGAAAGACTTAGCAGTTTTCCATAAGCAAACATTAAAAAAAGCTCAAAAGTTTGCCATAGTTAAACTCCATGAAATAAAGCAGATCTGCAAAATGGAACTACTATGTGGAATAAAGTATCATCGTGGAATGGAGCTGCCTCTCGTAATATAATAGCCCCGCCTAATAGAACAGCTCCTTATAATGGAGCTGCCCCACGGAACATAACAACTCCATAGAATGGAGCTGTGTCGCGGAATATAGCCGAGCAGAGCACTGCCCCATGGAGCATAACAACTACTTTGAAGGGCACGACTTCGCGCAGTGAAGATGCCCCACATAATCTAACCCAGTTGTACCACAAAATTTAGCCCAGGAGAGCGTTATGTCACAGAATATAGCAACTTCGCAGAATGGTACAACTCCGTGGAATGGAGCTGGCCTGCAAAATCTAGCCCAGCAGAGCACTACTGCCACGCCTCAGTACCGAAATATGAAGAAGTATGACTATGTACTACATTATACCCAGTATCTCGTAATACAATTATAAATGTACCTAGACAATGGGGTACATTGTGAGCTCTATGAATTTTGGGTATTTATTTTATTTTTTTAAATTATTTTATAGAACCATTTATTATTAAATATATTTTCACTTTCAATTTTGACTATAAATCCTTTAATGTAGGTTTGACCTTAGAAGCACAACAATTGCTAATTTCTCAAAACCAATTTTATATGTGTGATCTAGACGGGTCCACCTTTATTTAGACATGTCATGTCCCTCTCAAACTGTCATGCCCCGCTCCCGAAATGCAACGGTAGCGTAATAAACACATCCCCAGGCTACGCGACATGTGACAGTCTCTTAATCCTATTCGCGATTGTCGCCCGTACAAAATAGGATAGGGCACAAGAAAATAGTAACATACTAAACTTTATTTACCAACATTCTGATCCAGACAACCTACTCATACAACTTCCAAAATATTATAACAATTATTTTCAATATTTACATAACCAGCTTCTAAGATAGGTCAACCCTAAAATCCTGAAACACACACAAGGTTCAGTCTTCAGCCTCATCTACATCATAAAGCAGTAACATCTCTCATGAAGCTTCAACTTCATCTAGTGAACAATACTAGGTCGTCAGAACGACAGCAAGTCCTCAGTCAAGGGCGATAATAAAATAATGATATGATGGAATATGATTATAGAAATAGAGTATAATAACTTGGAATATTTTAGACTTAAAACTTTATCTAATTCCTAATCAAGTGTCCTTATAGTGTTTAGAAATCTAGACCTTATAACCCTAAATTCACTATCACAAACACAACCAATTTGCCTATATGATGCAGATGCAATTTGGAGAACAACTTTTGAATAACCACAACAACTAGTTTTTCGACAATAATCTCGTGGCCAGGGATCAGGTTATGGTAGGATGGCACAATGCTTAGATTTCGACCCTCTCACATTGTGAGAAAATATGAGCATCAATTACCTTAATCGATCCTTTTAATCAAATTAGGTAGGAGATATCATAACCCTAATCGGTCTTTTTAATCAAATTAGGTAGGAAATATTATAACAGGACAGTGAGCTAAGCCTCACACACTCAATTTGCAAGGCCTTATGAAAGAGCTTAATACTGATCAGCTTTTGTTGTTATTATATTGCGAAAGTTCGTAGGTGGTATTCAGGTTGTTCTCCCCCCCCAATGCTATCTAACTAACTTCTACAAACAAAGTATTTATTATCTTATTTACTGCTCTGTGTACCATCTTTATTATGATATGCAGTAAAATTATAATATACAAAAGTGTATCTTGTATATTTCACAAGAATCAAGTATAAGGAAATCTCAGTTCATATATCCAATATTTCTAGGATAATCTCATGAATACAAGAATATCAAATTAGGAATACATTCCTCCTAATATGGTATTGAGCATATTTATTTAGAGATTTAAGTTGCGCTTGCGTGACACGTGTCCTTGCCGCTATACGTCCTAGACTTTGTCTAAAATGTTTCCTAGTTTAGGTTATTTTAAGGAAAGACATGGGTTATCTTTTCTAGAGATTTTCTAGGGTGTTGGAGTAATTCAAAATTTTCTGAAAGTCAAAAATTTGGCCAACACCTAAAATTTCCAAAAATTTCGACAGAGTCTCCTTTATATTTATTGATCCAATTTTTTACAATACATAATAATATATATAAAAAATTCCTAGTACGTCGACCCCTTCGGTGGAGCAACCCTCAACACCGGAACCACACAATATATGTACATATGCAAACGCATTCAAATACAAAACTTCTATCTCAACAAGCTAGCATATTGTAATAAAATAAAAAACATACAAGGAGTCAATTCTAAGGTCTAATAGAATTTCCAAATTGACATGATATGTGTAAATGCATTGAACATAACAAGATTATCCAAGTGATTCAATTAGGTCTATAGTAATCCTGAAATTTGATACTAATGTCCTCTATGTGTCTGGTGTCCCAAAAGTATACTAATTTAACTAAATGGTAGTGAAAAATCTCATATATTTGTATTTTAAAAATATGGACAGAATTACATAGAAAAATATTGAAAACCTATGTCCATTGATTTTCATATCAACTATATAGATCCAAGTTAGTTTTCTATAGTATGTATATACAATTTTACTAATGGCTAGTGCTTCTACAAGGTTTTAGTATGTGAAAAATACACAAAATGAAATATGTTCAATAATTGAAATAGTCCTAGTAAAATATTTGGTATTGAGCCTATAAAATGTTGGCCGCAATGTGTGCTTCTGATAGCAACATTACGAATTTGTATTGTCATAATCCATATCATTTCTCTTTGTAAAGGCAATTTAAAAAAAATTCAAATGAAGTTTCAAAGATAGAGGAAACTTTGTTTTGAAAAATTGTACACTAAATAAACCAAACAAATATGGACTGACATGGTATTTAAAAGGGTTAGTCATATGTAAATATTCATTCCAGATTATGCTAGCAACCATAACCAATTAAAATTATATTTTTAGAGTAAAACATTATAACCGGCACTTTATGTCCATTCACATTTGTCCTAATATGTGTCCATATTCATATATCCTAATTTATGCCTATTGTCTTCTTATATCAAATCAGGATATGATTCAAAGTTGAGCTATATTATATGAATCAAGGAATAATAAAGAAATTTGAAGAGGTTTAGTTTGAGGATATGCCTTGGTTTTAAGCAAAAACTAGAATCTCTTCCCCAAATCCAAGTGGATTCTTTTTTTCCCATATTCTTCCCCTATTCTAGAATTTGGAAATTAAAATCTGACCTAGGTTTAGAAATTGGAAGATAAATAGGAAATGAGAAGAAGTTATACCTAGAGTAAGAAAAGGAAATATCTCAAAGGAAGATGAGAGGTGTTGGAGGAGAAGCAACCGGAGGGGAGACGACGGCGACGGACAGCGATGGCGGCGTATGACGGTAGCGTGCAGCAACGGCGGTGGCATGGATGGCAGCAACAACAGCTGCAATAGCAGCAGGTGGCAAGGTGGCGAGAGGGAGAGAATTTTTCTCTTTTAAAGAAGAAGGGAGTGAGGTGATGTGGGTTTTTCTTTGGGAAGTGAGGTGGTTAGGGGTAAACAAGTGTCCCTAGGCTAAGGAGGAGTTGCCGGCTCTTCCTCCTCATGAAGAAAACATGGGGAAGAAGGGAAACAATGGGTTGCTGGATCTCCTCCCCCCTATAATGGTAAGTTGTTTACCCAAATAAACTCCCTTCCAAAACCAAAATTACAAAAGTGCCAAAATATATTAAAAAAATTACAACTAAAAGCATATATATATATATATATATTAAATTTAGAATATAATGTATATATTATGTATAATAGGAAATATGACACCCTACCCTTAGAAAAATTTCGTCCTCGAAATTTGAAATAACACAACTTAAGAATACAACCACTAACCTTGCTCGGTGAATGTATGGATATTGGCTCCTTATATCTTCTTCTTTTTTCCATGTTGAATCTCCCGGAGAGTCCTTGCTCCATGCTACACGGACCAATTGGATGATGCAATTTTGGAGTATCATGTCTTTTCGGTCCAGGATGCCAACTGGCTTTTGTTCCATCCGTAGAGTTGGTCCGACTGTAATCTCTGAATGATCTAGAATGTGATTCGGGTCTGTTACATATCTTCGGAGTTGAGATACATGGAACACATTATGTACTTCCTTCTAGTGTTGACGGCAGTGCTAACTTGTATTACACATTCCCAACTTTTTCCAGTATATCAAATGGCCCAATGTACCTCGGACTCGGTTTTCCTCGGGTCCTGAACCTGATTGTCCCTTTGGTTGGTGAGATTTTCACGAATACATAATCTCCAGGTGAAACTCCAATATCCTTCGGTATTTGTCAGCCCACATCTTTTGTCTATCTTATGCTGCTTGCAGATGGCTTCTTATTGCCTTGACTTTGTCCACTGTCTGTACTACTAGCTCTGGACCTAGTAATTATCTTTCTCCCACATCGTTCCAACATAATGACAATCTGCACTTTCTACCATATAATGCTTCGAAAGGAGCCATTTTGATGCTATCATGATAAATATTATTGTAAGAGAACTCTATTAGAAGTAAATGATCATCCCATGATCCTCCAAAGTCTAATGCACATGCTCTCAACATGTCTTCTAGGGTCTGAATTGTCCTTTCTGACTGACCATCTATTTGGATATGATAGGCCGAGCTGAATTTTAACTGGGTATCGAGGTTTTCTTATAGACATTTCCAAAAATGTAAAGTAAATCTGGTATCTATATCTGAGACTATACTGACCGGTACACGGTAATAACTGAAAATCTGTTTCATGTACATATCTGCTAACACTTTTGTTGTTTGTCCAACCCATAATGGTAGAAATCGAGCTGATTTAGTGAGTCTATCTATTATGACCCGATAACATTACCCTTTCGTGTCCGAGGTAATCTAGTCACAAAATCCACCGTGACATGTTCATACTTCTATTCAGATATGGGCAAAGTTGAAGGAGTCCTGCCGTCCTCTGGTGTTCTTTTTTGACTTGCTGGCATACTAAGCATTTAGAGACGAATCTAGCAATTTCTTGTTTCATTCCATGCCACCAAAATTTTTGTTTTAAATCTTTATACATTTTAGTACTTTCGGGGTGAATTGAGTACTGTAAATTATGAGCTTCTGACATTATTTCATTCCGAAGTTCTCCATATGGTATACATAATCGGTTCTCGAATCTTAAGGATCCATCTGAAAGTTTAATTAAACCTGTTTGTGTTCCATCCTCAGTTTGTTTCCATAATTTTTGTAGTTTTATATCCTTTTGTGCATCCATAATTCGTTCTATCAAGAAAGGTTGTATTTGCAAATTTTCATAGGTTCCTTCTGCTGTTGGACATATTACTTCGATTCTCATCTTTCTTAGATCTTCCAATATCTCTTTAGGTGTATTCATAAAGAATGCTGCTAGTCTTCTACTTAGAGCATCCGCTACTTTATTTGCTTTACTTGGGTGATATTCTAACTCCATGTCAAAATCTTTAAGCAATTCCAACCATCTTCTTTGTTTCATATTGATTTTCTTCTGGGTAAACACATATTTCAAGCTTTTTGTGGTCCGTGTATATTTTAATTCTTTCTCTATATAAATAATGACTCCATATTTTAAGTGCAAATACCACGGCTGCAAGTTCTAGGTCATGAGTTGGATAATTCCTCTCATGTTGCTTCAATTGTCGAGAGGCATAAGCTACAACTCTCCCATGATGCACCAATACACAATCTAAACCCTTGCCTGTTGCATCACTATATATTTCATACCCACCTGATCTTGATGGTAATGCAGGTATAGGTACCGAAATTAATCTCTTTTTCAATTCATCAAATGCTGCTTGATACTTCTCCGTCCAAATAAACCTTTCTTCCTTCCGGGTAAGATGGCTTAGAGGTTTTGCAATTCTTGAAATTTTTTCTACAAATCTTCTATAATAACCAGCTAGTCCCGAGAAACTTCTGATCTCTGCTACAGACTTAGGTGTTGGTCATGACTTAACTGTTTCCACCTTTTTCAGGTCTACTGAAATGCCATCTCCATTGACAATATGACCTAGAAATGATATCTTGTTCAAGCAAAATTCATATCTACTAAGTTTGGCATACAACTGTTCCTCCCCCAGAGTCTGCAGTACTATCCTCAAATGTTCCTCATGTTCCTCCTCATTCTTCGAATATATAGAATATCGTCGATGAATACAATTCCAAATTTATCCAGATATTGATAAAATACTCGATTCATCAAATACATGAATATGGTGGGTACATTTGTTAACCTGAATGGCATAACTAAGAATTCGTAATGCCTATATCGAGTTCTAAAAGCAGTCTTTGGAACATCTTCCTTTTTTACCTTCACTTGATAGTATCATGATCTTAAATCAATTTTTAAAAATACCCTTACCTCTCATAACTGATCAAACAGGTCATCAATTTTAGGTAAGGGGTACTTATTCTTGATTGTAACTTCATTTAAGGCTCTATAATCAATTACCAGCCGTAAAGTACCAAATTTTTTTCACAAACAATACTGGTGCACCCCATGGCAAAGCACTAGATTGAATAAATTCTTTTGCTAAAAGCTCCTTTATTTGTTTGTTCAACTCAACTAACTCCTCCTTGTTCATAGGGTATACCTTTTTAGCTATAGGTGCTGCTCCAGATATTAGATTTATAGAGAATTCTACTGGTCTATCTGGCGATAATTCCCATAATTTTAACACTTTAATTTTTATATATTTGAAGTTGAATTATTAAATTTAAATTGTTGAAATAATAATTTATTTAGAGAATTCAATTAGTGATAGAATATTTATTTTTAAATAACAACAAGAATACAACATTTTGGAACAATGGTAGCACATTTATTTTGGATCAAGAAATAACTCAACCACCCTAAGTATATGTCTTTCCATTCCATTCCGTAACCCCAACTTCTTCCATTCTGTAACCCCTAACCTCTTCCATTCTGTAACCTCCCACCTTCCATTCCGTAACCCCCAACCTCTTCTATTACGTAACCCCCAAGCTCTTCCATTCCGTAACCCCCAACCTCTTCCATTCCGTAACCCCCAACCTCTTCCATTCCTTTACCCCAATTCATTCTTCACATTCGTAACTTACCTTTATTTCTCTTTAAAAAAGAGAAATGTTAAGACAAAACTTAAGCATTACCACCTTTCTCCTTTGGAGCAAGCCAATGACTTGTGTCGTACTCGCCGATCTGACCTTCTTTTCGTGTCCGTGTCTGCCCGTGAGCACCCTTCGAGGAGGTTTGGTACGAAGTCGTGTCCAGATTCGTATCTTTTGGCGTCGGATGGGGTAGTGTAGTGTCCACTTACTGTTATATTTAGTTTCTTGCATGTGATGTTTAGTTGATAGTACCATAGATTAGGTACTGTGGTGTATTCTTTTGAGAGTTAAGTTTCTGATTAGTTTTCTTATTATAAATATTTGAGTTATTGCTATCGTAGTTTAGAAGATGTTGTTGCTAATGTAAGTTTTGTTATATTTAGATTTAGAGATGCTATTCAATTATAGTATTTAGTTTTAATGTTGTTGTAGGTGGGCTTGGGTTAAATAGGTTTTGTTGTCGGGTTCAAAGGTTCAGCAGAGGTGGAAATGCTGTATGAAGCTAGTACAACAAGTATACAGTGTTGTATATTTAGTTTTAGTTACTAATGCATTACAAGTTTTGTTTGATGGCCATTATATGGTTCTTTTGAAGTTCTTTAATAGGTTAATGCTAGATGAGTACTTCTATTTTGGCTACAGGTTATGAGGGTTGGTTTTGTGTGGTTTGTTCTAGATATTTTGGTGTTTAACTATTTATATTATAGTTCATTTATTATTTTTATCTTGATTAACTCACATCATTATTTATTAATGTTGAAGACAGGACAAGCCAACTTTTCATTGACCTACAAATTATTTATTTATTTCGATCTATAATCGAAGTCATCGATTTATAATAGATTTGTTTATCTTTTTAGTGATTCGATATCTAATCAAAATTATTTATTACTTTCTGTTAATGATTCTATAGTCAAAATTATTTCTCCTCTTTATTAATTAAATCTATAAATGAATTAATTCTTGTTTGACTTAGGAGCTTGTCTATGCTCCTTAAGTCAATGTGACTTTTAGTAAAATATTTTAATGCAATATTTGGTGTAACTTGATATTATTATATTACGCATTTTCTTACCAAAACTTCACCCTGCTGATTTCTAATTTAGCATAACTTAAAACAAAGTCTATTACAACAATTTCTAGTAGCTAAATTCAATTATAGAAATAAACAAGTGGTTAGTTGTTATTGATTTAAGATAGAATTAAGAGTGCTTAAATAGGGTTTAGGATAGATTTGGTTAGTTAGACATTATCTAATTGTGGAAGCTAAGTTTGTACCATCTTTTGAACACAGTGAGTGACTCGGGTGTAACCACCACTTTTCTAAAATGAGGGTAATTTGAACTTTTGTAAAATTGATTATTTAATAATAGATTTAAATCATGTTATTGATTTATTGGTGAATTTTGATTATTTTAATATCATTAAATTAGTATTTTGTGATTTTATTCTTTGGCTAGTGTAACCTTAGAGCTGCTTAGCCTAGAGTCTAACCATGACCATGGAGACCTAACCCATGTGATTAGATTAACTAATTACCACTTTTTAGGCTAAGGATATTTTGGTCATTTTTTGACTTTTGAATTTTTTTAGGATTTTAATTAATTGGTAAATTTTAGATTATTTTAATAATATTTAAATTGATGCATTATGATTTTGGTCATTTTCCATATTTTAATATTTTGAAATTTTTTATATTTTTAATATTGAATTTACGAGATTTATTTAGTCAGGTTTGAGTTTTCGTTTCGACTTGTGTTAGTGACCCGGGTAGCTTAGACTCTAGACGGGACCCCAAAATTAGTTAGTCGTGGCCCACAAACCCCACTAATTAAGTTAGTAAGTTTAGACTAATTCCACTTGTTAGATTGGTTAAGTTAGAGGCTTAAATTTACCCCTTTTGATCCCAAACTTGAACCTAACTTAAAATTAACCAAGAGGACTAGTTGAGGCCTTATTGGGCTTTCGCCCAAGGCCCAAATAGGATTTAATGGCAGCCACTATAGGTAGGTTAGTCTCCCTTCCTTTCATTTTATTCCATCTTGCCTCTTTTCCTTCATAAAGTATTTTTTCCCAAATTATAGAGCTTTTCTCTTTGATTTGATCTCCAAATCTCTTCATTCCTCCACCAAAACTTCCATCCAACCTTCTCATACTATCAAAGGAGGGTGCTAGCAAAGATTTGGATCAAAGTGTAAGGAGGAGTGTCCATTTTGGAAGGATCTTCGTATCGGAGCCGTGTCCTTGAGAGTATCATTGGGATCCCACTCCCAATAGATAAAACCAACCCTCTAAATTGATTTCCTATGCATATTAGTTAGTTTTGAATCCATAGGATCCACCCCCATGCATGTACCTCTTTAGATTCAGTTTGAGGCCATTTGGAGCTCTCTAGAGCAAGTTAGAATTGTGTCTTGTGTCCTACTTATTAGATCTCAAATTAGGACACCTCATGTGTTTGGTTTAATGTCTAATAGGTTTTAATTATATTTTAATTTCAGTTTTAGACATGTTAGAGGATGGATTGATGTTAGTTAGGATGGTTAGAATGAGTTTCATTTGGATACCCATGGTTAGATCTAAGTGGTTTAGTCTACATGTCATATTTTTAGCCTCAACTTGTCATTTTAGTGTCTCTTTATATAATAGACTATTTTGAATATATATAATAGGTATGTTAGATATATTTCATATATTTAGATGTGTGTGGATATGTTGTTAGTAGCGTCTTGTGTTAGAGGAGAGGGGAGTGTGGCTTAATGTGTGTCTTGAGTGGTGTGGAGAGTGAGATGTGTTTCTTTTGTCCAAACAACCCAAATTTGTCATAATATTCATCTACATTTTTAGTAGCCATAGCAACTTAGAAATGTCATAACTTTTAGCTTAGAACTCCGATTAATTTCTTGTTTTTTTTGAAAGAACCGTATCGAAGTTAGCTTTCCAAATACATATATTAATAGGTCAAATGCATTCTAGAACTTTCTGTAGAACTGTTTGAGTGTCAACTGTACGAAAGACAAACGCGTTTCGGTGTTTTCCGCGATTCCGGGAGCTTTCTGACACGAAAATGCGATCCGTTTGAAGTTTCAGAAAGCTAATATAAAGGGCTACAACATAATTTAATCCTAGAATTTAGTGAAGGCCCAATTGGTATCATATTGATTTTAAGTAGAAGAATGACTATACGATATAGGCATTTTGTGTAACCTATGAGCCTATGTAGTATGGATATTAAGTGAATGTAGGTATCATAGGTTGTCGAGTATATGTATGATATAGTACATATATATATTATTGTTAGGTAATATATGTTAGTATGTGTCACGATCTGCACCCGCTTTTCGGACACGAGCTCGTGAGCAAGCCAGCTACGTATCGAGCGAACTCCAGTCCGACTCGAATACGTAAACGCTGTCAAGGCTATGGTATACTGCCAAATCATGGCAATGCAATCTATATCTCAATCCACAATAAGAATATGAAACATGAATGAACACTATGGGTCGTGGTCTGCAGCCCACTAGCATATATGTCCGATAAGACTCTAAAGAAAGTAACAAGAGTTTAAAAACTGAATCAAGAAACATGATATCTCATGATAAGGTATGAAAGCACGAGCGGATAATAAACGTAATAACGAATACTGAATCCCGCAAGCGTATCATCGCATCTGAAACCCACAAGAATCGCGAATCATCCGCCATCCAGAACTACTAACTAACTCCACGCAATCACTAACCTGTGGTCCTTGCACAAACCGTAGTCACAAGTCGAGGATGAGGGGATGCCGATCTATGAGCTATCAACCTCGATACGAATCCAAACAAAAATGGCACGCGAAAAACTCGTCGGAGTTGGCGGAAATCACTTCGGGAAGTCGGAAACCCTCGATAAGTTCTCCTACAAAAGGCTGCTGGAAGTTAATTAGGGTGGGTGAATATAATAATATATATAGGAGAGAGAGAGAGGCGGTTACTGTAGCAGTTGGCACCGACAGGTGGCCCCCCCGGGTAGATTTCTGGGTATTTATTTATTTAATTCAGAAAATTATTTAAAAAATCATTTTAAGTCCAAATAAATCAAAATAAATTGCAAAAAAATCCAGAAAAATTATAGAAAATTCTAGAAAATATGTCTAAGTGTCTAGAATATAAATAAAATATTTTAACACAAAATATCATCATGTGACCTCACAGTAAATTTCTAAAGCCTATAAAATATAATTTCTATAGGTTTTAATTATATAAAAAATTCCAAAATTCTAAATAAATCCAAAAAAAATCTAAAATATTCTAGAAAATATTTTTAGTCATTTAGAGCCCAAATAAAAATATTTGGTCCAAAATACCCCCGTATGACCTTACAGTAAATCCTGAAAGTCCTTAAAAATAATAAAACCTTAAATATTAAATACCTAAAAATATCCAAAAATTGTAGAAAAATATAAAATAGCTAAATAATACATATATAAGCTATCTAGAGATCATATGACCTTAATATGGTCATATCCCACCTACAAGCTTTGGCATGACTCACAGTGACCAAATTAATCATGAACAAATAAAATTAAAAAAATCAAAAATTTGGGAAGTGGGCTTACAAATCTACCCACCTTAGAAAAATTTCGTCCTCGAAATTCTAATTCATAACTATTCCCTAAAAATCAAAGTCTACTATTACCTTAATCTCCTCAAATTTAATTTCTTAAAAAATATTATGACCTTCTCTAGTCATTTCATAACTATGAATACTTGAGGACTTCTACCCACCTTTGGTCACACTACTCCTCAAAATACGGTCACTAAAATCTTGTAATCTTCTAACTAGTTGCCAACAATTCTACCAATAGATATCTATGGCGTATGGCATCTATAATCCCTCATATCTATAAACAACCAAATATTCAATAGTCAAGCAATATTATACTATAATTTAAGAATTTCTGATAGATTCTAAACAACACGATCGTTTGTCACCCTGAAATAGAAGGAGACAAAAATTAATGGTTTGGAAGGCAAGAAAGAATAATCGAGAACAAATATGATATTTCAAGGACGTAGAGAAATTTCTAGGAGAATTTTCAAGTCAGAGTGGATTGAGATTTCTAATGGTTTAGTCATAGTCGCAGGCTCGTACCAGTACAGTAATGTAACCGGTACGATATGCTCTGACCTGTATGGGCCACCAAAAAAACTTGTCATGACCCGCACCCGCTTTTCGGATGCGAGCTCGTGACGTATCGAGCGAACTCCAGCCCGACTCGAATACGTAAACGCTGTCAAGGCTATGGTATACTGCCAAATTATGGCAATGCAATCTATATCTCAATCTACAATAAGAATATGAAGCATGAATGGACACTATGGGTCGTGGTCTGCAGTCCGCTAGCATATATGTCCGTTAAGACTCTAAAGAAAGTAACAAGAGTCTAAAAACTGAATCAAGAAACAGGATATCTCATGATAAGGTATGAAAGCACGAGCGGATAATAAACGTAATAACGAATACCTGAATCCCGCAAGCGTATCATCGCATCCGAAACCCACAAGAATCACGAATCATCCGCCATCCAGAACTACTAACTAACTCCATGCAATCACTAACCTGTGGTCCTTGCACAAACCGTAGTCACAAGTCGAGGATGAGGGAATGCCGATCTAGGAGCTGTCAACCTCGATACGAATCCAACAAAAAAATGGCGGGCAAAAAGTACGTCGGAGTTGGCGGGAATCACTTCGGGAAGTCGAAAACCCTAGATGAGTTTTCCCACAAAAGGCTGCTTGAATTTAATTAGGGTGGACAAATATAATAATATATATATGAGAGAGAGAGAGGCGGTTACTGTAGCAGTTGGCACCAACAGGTGGCCCCCCTGGGTGGATTTCTGGGTATTTATTTATTTAATTCAAAAAATTATTTAAAAATCATTTTAAGTCCAAATAAATCAAAATAAATTGCAGAAAAATCCAAAAAAATTCTAGAAAATTCTAAAAAATATTTCTAAGTGTCTAGAATATACATAAAATATTTTAACATAAAATATCATCGTATGACCTCATAGTAAATTTCCAAAGCCTATAAAATATATTTTCTATAGGTTTTAATTATATAAAAATTTCCAAAATTCTAAATAAATCCAAAAAAATTCTAAAATATTATAGAAAATAGTTTTAGTCATTTAGAGCCCAAATAAAAATATTTGGTCCAAAAATACCCCCGTATAACCTTACAGTAAATCCTGAAAGTCCTTAAAAATAATAAAACCATAAATTAAATACCTAAAAATATCCAAAAATTGTAAAAAAAAATATAAAATAGCTAAATAATACATATATAAGCTATCTAGAGGTCATATGACCTTAATATGGTCATATCCCACCTACAAGCTTTGGCATGACTCACAATGACCATAAAATTAATCATAAACAAATAAAATAAAAAAATCAAAAATTTGGGAAGTGGGCTTACAGTATGTTTGTTAGATATTGGTTAGTAGAGGGTTAGATATGTTAGAGTTGTTATATGTTAGTGTAAGATATATATGTTAGTATGTTTGTTAGATGTTGGTTAGTAGAGGGTTAGATATATTAGAGTTTGTTATATGTTAGTGTAAGTTATATTTGTTAGTATGAGTGTTAGTTAGATAGTAGAGGTTAGTATTTTATTAGATATTTGATATGTTGTTGGATAGTTTGATATTAGATATCTAGTATGTTAGTAGGTTATGTTAGTTCTAGATATTGGTATGTTAGCAAGTTAGTCTCTATAGGTTATATGTTAGATATTAGTTAAGATGTTATGTTAGTACATTAGATAGTTAGTTAATTAGATATTTGAGGGATATCTTGGTATCTCATGATACCAAGTTAGTATCTTAAGGTAAATATGAATTACCTTTACCTTCAAGATAAATGATTAGTTTACCTTATAACTAAGGTATTAGTTTTGGGATGCCAATATGACAAAGATTGATATGGTATTCTAGTGTTAGTGGGTTAGTGTCTAAGTGTTTGAGTTTGAGTAGGTGATGTTAGATTGTGGAAGGGTTATATAGATAGGTATAGATATTTTTAGATTATATAGTATCTATATATATATCATGAGAGCATATAGATATAGGTTATGGTTCATAGTGAGGATATGTATATACTTGATATATGATATCTATATGTGTTAGGGTGGTACTATATGGGTAAGGATATATGTGATATATATGTAATGTATATTATATAACTAAGTTTGTGTACCTTGTTAGCTATATGGTTTAGCTATGTGCCTTGATATAGGCTATATTTTAGATAGCAATGGTACTAGTATACTTGATTATTTAGGTCATAGACTTGTTTAAACCTATAATTGACTAACCTAGACTAGTTTGACCATTTTAACCAAATTCTAGCTAGTTTGACCACATTAGACTAGTCCTAGTTTGACTAGATTGTTGACCAGAGTTGACCAAGAGTTGATTTTGACCTAGATTGACTTAGACTCATGTAGATTGTATTATAATTTCAGTTATCATATAAATTGAACTCTTTATAACCTATGTTGCTCTAACTAGGACTCTGTGACTCCAATTGGCCATCTTTTCATATCAGTTGTTCAGGTATCAGACGAGTACATTCTCTGATCATTTCATACTTGTTAGGACTTATATTCTTGCTCTAGATTATTTTACTTGATGCTGTCACGTTGGTAACACGGATTATACTATATGGATCTTTTTATGAGATGTTATTCCCCTCGGGAGCATCGGGTACATCATGTCATGTGCATTTTACTTTCATCATGTACTCCTATGTTTTCACTATTCATGTATACTCTTGTGATTCATGTACTCTCATGTTCACAGAGCCCTCATGTATAACTTTATGTGCACTTATTTATGAGCTCCCATACGATGATCATGTATAATAACATAACCTGTCTAGATCCTTATGTATTGATTGGAGTATGGGAGAGTAGAAATAGTCATATGAACAATTTTAAGTAGTGTAATCATGTACAACTCAGTAGTGTAATCATGTATTGATCAAGCCGTTCACATGCCTATCTTGTACTCTAAACCACTAGTCACTTGTAGTTCTTTACTTATAGTAGATATTTCCAGTACAGTTATTTCTCTCTTTTTCATGTACATTTCTTTCAGCGATTCATGTATCTTACACTATTGTATGCTTTACATTCCTGTCATGATATGAACTGTTGAGATTTTGTGCTCGTTCCTGTCCTGACTGGACATGTTAAAAATATTACAGATGGTTGCCTTGAGCACACTTGCCCTAATTACTTGGGATCCGGAGACGATATAGCTACCTTTGGCCCTAACACTCAGGAGTGATCGGGAGATTAGTTTAGTAGACTTGCATTAGACTTTTATTTGAACTTGTATTGTAACGAGTTGAGATCTCGACTTTGTTTTGAGATTGTTTGAGATATTATTATTTTAGTAGTTTATATCAGTTATTGGAGTTTGGAGTTAATATAGCTTTATGATTCTGTATTATTTTATCGTGCTTAGACTGTGATTAAGTATTATCATATCTTATACTTGTCCTCCGTTTGGAGTTAAGTTTTGACAAGTACATTATATAATTGCATGAGTTATTGTTTAGATAGTAACCTTGTACAGTGTTCTACCGCCGATTCTGTGGCGTAGGCTGGGCGCTGTTACGCACTGTGCCCTTACACAGGGTGCGGGTCGTGACACCGGGACATTATCTCTTCTTAGCTCTATACCCTATCTTGGAGAAGACAAGTACACTACATCTTTTACTAAACTGAACATGAACTATAACTTTGTATGTTGAACATTCAGGACATGTTTTCTTCTTATTACGAGTTGCATTTACTTTCCAAAATAAGTTGTATTTAATTTTTGCAAGTCGCTTTACTTTACACCAGTTGCCTTTACTTTTCACAATTGTATCTCTATTTATTCCTGTTTTCTCTTCAGCATGGGATTGGAAAAAAAATAGTTAAATACATGATCAAAGCCCATAGTGTAATATGAGTGGATAGCTTAATTCGCATGGCACACCTGTGAATTTTGTCGGATCGGCTATATGCCATATCAGTTGCATTTATTTTTACCATCCTATTAGCCAATCATGTATTTACTATCTTTTCAGTCATATTTACTTTTCACTTGAGCATATTGTAGTCTATTTTCTTGTTGCACTCTCCTTTATTACCAGTTCTTTACATATATTCCTATTTGATAGTTTTATGTTTCAGTATACATAAATTGTAGGGTTGTACTTTGCTTCTTTCCTGATTGGATCGTTGCAGGTGAATTGACTGAGGAGGAGCTGCTTTGTAACTCATACTATGGATCTACCCCTGAGATGCTAGCTCACATCCCAAAGGATGTCCCTGCTAAGGAATACCCTATAACTTAGCTTATATTTAGTATTTGAATTTGGTTTGTAATAAATAGTTAGCATTCATTTTGCTGGATTTGTCTCTAGTTACTCTTGCTTTGGGAATATAACTAAAATAACATTTTGAACTTATTCTAGTTTATCTCGATATAGATTTTGTGATTATTATGATTCAATATAATTTTTTTTGATGATAATTGAAGGTTTAGAACAGTTTACTACGCGGTATCTCATAGCATAGGCTGGATGTGTCCGACTCGTATCCGAATATTCGAGAGCGGGTTGTAACATATTTTAAGTGGTGGCCCATGCAGGTCCGCTTTAAAACACTTAGGACATATAGTGTTAATGAGGGGACTTGTTAGATTAAGAAGAATCATCACAACATAGGACCGGTAATATATATACTTAGGATTATTATTTTAGTTTTCCTGCCTAGATAGATTACTTATTTGTTCCTTGCATTCCGGAGAATAACTACTTTGCGAGCTTCTGAGGGTGAGGCTTTTTCTGCTCATCCTGGATCACAAGGGGATGTACAACCTACCCCACACCTGTCATCTTCGGTGTCCCTGCTATCCTTCCATCCACTGACCCTATCATCCACACTCCCTATACTCAACCTGTACCTACTTTTCCACATGTACTAGGCCTTATCCCAACACAAGCTATTATCACCTTAGACGGGAACCAACTCCTTGGTTTATTTTAGGGGTTCCTAGTGACCCACCAGGAGCATACTGCCCTGCTCAGACAAAGCCTAGAGCGTAAAACTACCCCACCACCACCACCACCACCTAGAGAGCCTCAGCCCCGAGTCGGGACCGTGCAAGACTTTATAAAGCTGGGACCGAAAGAGTTTACGAGAATCGAAGGCATCATCTATGCCGATGACTAGTTAGATGCTATGGAGAGGAAGACCAGTGGAGCTAGACTGCACGACGACCTCAAAGTCGAGGTAGTAGGGTTTGTGCTGACAGACCTAGCTGCTACCTGGTTCAAGAATGAACCAACTTTCACCACGGGGGAAGTCACATGAAAGAAGTTCAAGACTCTATTCAAGAGGAAGTTCTTCTCTGCTACGGCCAGGGAGGCACTGGGACATTAGTTCCAGAACCTAGAGCAAGGGAACCGCTCAGTTGAGGAGTACGCTGCAGAGTTTAGCCGTCTGAGCCCTTTTGCCCCCAGCTTAGTTGCAGACCCAAAGGTGATGGCAAGTTGGTTTCGCTACGAACTTGCTCCAGAGATTAGCGTCCTATTGACGGCCAGTGGAGCTACGAGTTATTATCATTGCCTGGAGTTAGCATGGAGGTTAGAGGCTCGTCTGATGGCCTGTAACAAGAGGCCGTATGCTAGCACCAACCATTACGAGAGCCCTGCCAAGCGTCTTGTATTCCAGTCTAGACCATATGTACATCAGCAACAACAGCCTTATCGCCCACCTGCACCCTAGTAGCAGTAGTACCGTCCACCGATCAGAGCTCCAGCACCGCAGCAACAGAGGCAGGCTCCCATAATTTGTACATTTTGTAAGACGCCAGGACATGCACTGACATCTGCTGGAAGAAACTCGGACAATGTCTTGCCTGTGGATCTTCTATACATCAGCTCCAAAAAAGTCCCTCAGCCTATCCTAGAGGAGGAGCACCACCAGGATATGATACACCTCAGCCTAGAGCACCGCTTCTGACCCAGCAACAGAGGTTCGGGCAACAACAATAGCAGTAGAGAGCGGCTCAAGGGAGAGCCTATGCTATATCTATTGATGCACCAGAGCCAATACCGGAGATGGTACCGAAACCAGAGCAGGAGCTAGTAGCTAACGTCATTACATGTCTTATTTTACTACATTCTTATCCATCTACTGCATTATTTGATTCCGGCGCTTTACATACTTTTCTTTCGCTTGAGTTTGTACATAGACATAAGCTTATCACTAGACCCACTAAGGGAATTGGTAGAGTTATGACTGGAGGGAGAGAAGTATCCATTAGTGATATGTATAACTGCCCTATCATTGTACCTGGAAGAGAGTTTAGGCACAATTTTACGTAATGCCTCTTCTCGGGTACGATGTTGTACTGGGAATGGACTGGCTTAGTGACTCACATATAGAAATAGATTATTTCGGGGGCAGTATATTGTTCAGTCCCCCCCAAAAGAAGGAGTTTAGAGTGAGAAGAGCAATGCCAGAGATTATGGGCGAGATCAACTTTGCTGCTACAGTTGAAGAGCAAGTACCTCCCCATCCTATCATCACAGAATTCTTTGATGTCTTTTTAGAAGATCTTCCAGGTTTTCCACCTAACAGGGATGTGGAGTTCTCTATAGATCTGATTCCGGGATCAAAAATCGATATCTCAGAGCTGCTATAAAGTGAATCCTAAATAATCCAAGGAGACGAAGGACCAGATCGACGAGTTGCTGAGCAAGGGCTTAATCAGATCCAGAACATCGCCATGGGAGCACCAGTTTTTTTGGTACCAAAAAAGGATGGCACAGTTTGGATGTGCATCGACAATAGGGTCTTGAACAATGTTACTATCAAGAATAAATAGCCTTTGCCTCGGATAGACGATTTATTCGATCATTTGAGCAGGACAAAGGTGTTCTCAAAGATAGATCTGAGATTGGGATATCATCAGGTGAAGGTGAGGGATAAAGACATTCCGAAGATTGTATTCAACACCAGATATGGCAGTATGAGTTCCTAGTTATGCCTTTCGGACTCACAAATACGCCTGCCATCTTCATGAACCTTATGAACAAGGTTTTCCATGAGTATCTGGATAAGTTTGTCATAGTATTCATTAACGACATACTTATTTATTCAAAGACTCCTGAGGAACATATTAAGCACTTATGGATAATATTGGGGATTCTGAGGAAGGAGAAGCTTTTTGGCAAGCTATCCAAGTGCAAGTTCTTCTTAGTACCAAGTGGAGTTTCTTGGTCATGTGGTCACAGTAGAGGGTATTACAGTAGATCTGAAGAAGATTGCAGCAGTCGAGACGTAGACCACTCCAAAATCAGTTGTAGAGATCAGAAGTTTTCTGGGCTTAGCTGGCTACTACTGAAAGTTGGTAAAGGACTTTACAAAAGTGACTGAGCTTATGACCAAGCTGACAAGGAAGAATGAGAAGTACATCTGGACAGAGGAGTGCCAAGCAGTATTTGAGGAGCTGAAGAAAAGATTGATGACCGCACCAATGTTGGCATTACCTTCGGGTAGCGAAGGATTTTTTATCTACAGTAGTGCCTCAGGGAAGGGGTTGGGATGCGTTCTCCAGTAAAATGGAAAAGTGATTGCTTATGCATCTAGGCAGTTATGGACTCATGAGAAGAACTATCCTACCCACGACTTGGAGCTAGTAACAGTAGTATTTGCTCTGAAGCTGTGGAATGCTATTTATACGGAGAGCGTGCAGAAATCTTCACAGACCATAAGAGCTTGAAGTATGTGTTTACCCAGAAGGAGCTGAATATGAGGCAACGGAGATGGCTAGAGCTGATGAAAGATTTTGACATTGACCTCCAGTATCACCCTGGAAAGGCCAATGTTGTTACAGATGCACTTAGCAGATACTCAGTTGCTATATATTTGACTAGGGACAGACATCTACTTAAGGACTTGGAGCAGCTTGGTACAGTAATTATTCTACCTGGAGTAGAGATACAGATTATGAGCATGCAGATCCAGTCCAGTCTAATGGAGAAGATCAAGAGACTTAGTTCCTTAATACTAGGCTTCGTCAACTAAGAGCACACGGCACCAGACTGTATGTACCGAGAGGTAGTTTGAGAGAGAAGATTATGCAGGAAGCTCACCAGTCGCAGTATTCTATACATCCCGGTACCAACAAGATGTACAAGGATACGCGAGAACATATCTGGTGGTACGGCATGAAGAGGGACCTTGCCAGATTCGTTTCTCGATGTCTTGTCTGCCAACATATGAAGGCAGAAAGACAGAGGCTAGCTGGATTGCTACAACTTTTACCCATTTCGGAATGAAAATAGGAATACATTAATGGAATTCGTCTCGGGACTTCCTCATTCCCAAAGAGGAAAGGATGCCATTTGGGTCATAGTCGATAGACTGACCAAATCAGCTCATTTTATTCCTTTCAAAGTCAAACTTTTTACTGAGAAGTTGGTGGAGCTGTATATAAGACAAATAGTATGGATTCATGGAGTCCCAGTGAGTATAGTGTCTGACAGCGATAGCCGATTCATTTCGTACTTTTGGAAGAGCCTGTAGGAAGGACTTGGTACTCAGTTAAATTTCAACACTACATACCATCCTCAAACAGATGTGCAGTATAAAAGGACGATGCAGACTCTGGAGGACATGCTGTAGACTTGCGCATTAGATTTCGATGGATCATGGGAGGATCATCAGCATTTGGTAGAGTTATCATACAACAACAGCTACCAAGCTAGCATTGGGATGACACCGTTCGAGGTGCTTTATGGATGACGATGCAGGACACCGCTATCTTGGGATGATGTTGGAGAGAGAGTCTTGCTTGGAGCAAAGATGGTTACATAGGTAGCATAGAAGGTCAAGATGATCAAAGACAGACTCAGGGTTGCCAAAGACAGGCAAAAACATTGGGCTGATAGCAGTCGAAGACCCTTAGAGTTTACTAATGGTGATATGGTATTTGTGAAAATATCTCTTACTCGAGGGACGATCAGATTTGGTCGAGGGGGAAAACTGAGTCCCAGATATATTAGACCCTTCACTATACTTAGCAGAGTTGGAGAGGTAGCTTACAAAGTTGCATTGCCACCTGTAACTCCTCTTCCCAAATTTTTAATTTTATTATTATTTATTTTTGATTGTATTTAAAGGTAATTTTTGTTGATACTTTGTGAACGATATTTTATGATTATTCTGGTTACCAAAAACTAGTTTTAAAATAAAATAGTTCGAAAGTACTAATTTCTTGTAATAAAAATATTTTAGTCCTGAATTTTATTATTGGCATCATAAAGATGTTGTTATTATATTTTGGACTCACAAAATTATTGGCTTCGAAAGTGATTTGTAAAGCATATTTATTTTGATCGATAAAATAAATTACGTCAAATTATTTTAAATAAGCTTTTGATATATTTTAAATGATTTTGCTTGTATCAAATACTATTAAATTTACTTCGATAATACTAGATATATTCTTTAAATTATTAGTATAATCCATTATTGGATTAAGATTATAATGTATATGGTTTAAACTAATAAGTATTATTGAATATATATTTTAAATAATATTTATATGATTTCTTTGATGAGATTTATTCGTTTAAAATAAGTTATTTGATGGCAACAAATATTATTTTGTAGTAATTAATTATTTGATTTATTTGAACTTATATGATTTAAATTGTATGGTTTAAAAAGTATTGGATAATGTTAAATATTTATTTAAACTATTTATTAGATTAAGATTATAGTAAATTTGATTTAAAACTGTATTTGATTTAAATCAATAGGGGAGGAATTATCCGTATGATTTATAATCCTTATCTAACCGGGAGTTATATCTATCAGCCTCTTCCTATTTAAGGAGCACTATTCTCCAACATCTAAACAAATCCTTCCCCACAACCATAGCCATCAACATACCCACGTCGTCTCCATCATCGCCATCACCGTGTCCACCTATCTGCGTGTCCACTATCTACCACATATTCTAACCACAATTACCAAAAGCCAACCATAGTCGTGTCTGGACTCGTATGTCTGTGTCCAATTTCCTTCCATTATTTTATATATATACATCCTTCTAGCCTGTGTCGAACACACCGTGACACATACAACCAAAATAAGAATCCTAAACCTAATTTCGGCGAGCCACTGCCGCCTTCACGTCTTCCCCATGTCCACCCTGGTCAACCCCCTGTCCCGGCCAAATACCCCTGACATGGGCACTGCCACGCCCCTAGCCTCCTTATTTTCCCACCACCAAGCTACAACTGCCACCACCACCGGCGCCTACCCTATAACGCCCCAATCCCAAAATACATAGGACTAGGATACGTATACATGCCAGCTACGCATTAAGAGGATCGAGCCCAGCTCGAATACGTATAAGCTGTCTGGTTGTTCTAGAATCAACTACATCTCAATCCACTAAATATCAGTAACAATAACAAATCAAGTGCAGTAAGACTGCTCAGACCATAATGCACTGATTCTAGAATGGATAAATATGTTAGACTGGATCCATAATAACACATTTATCATGAACAAGCTAGAAGAGAATTTAAGCTTGTAAACGACTAGGCTATAAGAGAGAATCAAATATATGACAAAATCTAAATACGGAAGAGAAAGATAAAAACATCAACTAAATATACCTGCAGATTTGTGTTGCAACCATCCTCCATCAATGTATCATACCTTCATCTAATACCTGGAGAGATCACAAGGTCCTCAGGGGACTAGCAAGATATATAATATACATGCCTACTGTACAGTAAATAACATACAAGGGAAACAAAAAAATGACTTCTAGATCAAGAATGAAGAACATATGGAAGACTCTGTAAATCATGACAAGTCATATGAAAATAATACTAAGTATGACTACAAATGAATCGAATTGACCGTAGCCCTGCCGTGGGTCTCCCGAGTCGAGAGTGGTCAAGTAGTCATTCCTAGTATCGGTAGAGAGTCAAGTCAAGGTAACATGAATACTAGATCAAGTCAAGTCGAGTCAAGACGTTTAAGTAAATAATTCTATCGAAGTAATATAACTAATGATGACAATAAGTGATAACAGATAAGAGACATAGAAACAAATCATGGCAGGATAGCAAATATGGAAAAATAAAAGGAGACATGAACAAAAAATAATAATAAGAACATGTATATAAATATCTGTATAAAGTTTAGCAAGGTGTACTTGCCTGGTGGTAGCACGTAGAACCGACAACATCTAATTAATCAATGAGCCACCAAAAGTCCAACTCTCACAACAGTCTCAGGGGTCTAAAACAGATATTACCAACATGTTTAGAATAGTCAAATTAGCTAGGATTGTCTACCCATAAGTCCAATTCTTGACAATGAGGCAAAACGGTAATTTTGGGTCAAAACGATGTCCGCCGTTGGAGCCGCTTTGCACCAAAAAGCGTACCAACACCTACGGTCTCTTAAGTCATCAAACTATATGTCTACGGGTCTGGTTTGCTGAGTCAAACCTAACCGTATGTCCAAAGTTGGATTCCGATGGACCGTGCACAAATTCGTCCGTTGAGTCGGATCGCGGGTCCAACAAAATAGCGTTCCGGTCGACCTTCTCAGAATCGGACCAAACTTGGCATACAGGACCAGAAAAATGATACGGTCCTATTGGCATAAGTTTCATCTCGAGTTGAAAAACTTGCACAAAGTAATTGGAGTTTTTGCAAAGGGGCCGATATGGAAAAATTTGACGGATATGACTCAAATTCGTCGTACACACGCAACCAATTCGAGTTTCGTCAAAGCTCACACATCTGTAACATCCGTACGCACCTTTCGATGCCTTCAAGTTGCGATGAAGTCGTCCAGTTTGTTGAGACGGACCCCGTATCGAGAAATTTTTAATTTTTGAAAACAATTTTTAATATTTTTTCTTAATTTTTAAATCAATTTTAAACATAAAATAACCAACTAGAATTAAAACTAAAAATAGGGTTTTGTAGCCATATAGGTTGTCTATAAGTTTGTTTAGGTGAATTTTGAAATTGATCAATGGTTTGAAAGAAATCGAGACTCAAATTAGGGACTTTGGGACAATCTCTATACCCAGGAAATCGAGGTTTTTCTCAATTTTGGAACTCGATTCTCGTCGCGTACACAGCAAAATAAATTATTCTACTTGAAAGAAACCAAAGTCGTATAGGTTGGCTACGCACCTGACCATGTGGTTCGCAAAACGGTAAAACCGAAGAGATATCAATCGCGTCTCAAAGTCGCTACTTCTATTGTTGTTACTGCAGCTGTTGTAGCTCTTGCTGTCTTCGCGTGCAGCCTTGCCGGCGGCTTGGCGATGCTTCGGTGCGGTGGTCGGTGGTGCACGGATGCCAGGAGGTCATCGGTGCACGCTAGGGTAGTTCGCGAGGAGATTTGGCTAGGGTTCACGATATATCCCTCTCTCGCTTTATCTTTTTATATAGCTACTGCTCTATACTCGGAAGGGTTGGGCCTATAAAGATACTGTTCCTACAAGGGAACAATATAAATTCCTTTTTTTTCTTTTCTTTTCATTTCCATATATATTTATAATATATCCTTATATATATATATATATATATATATATATATATATATATATATATATATATATATATATATATATATATATATATATATATATATATATATATATATATGTATCTCTATATTTATATATCTATATGTGTATAAAAAAAAAAATATATCTATATGTGTATAAATATTCAATAAACCAAAAATATATATTAATATTATCTTTTCTAAAACATAAAATAATCAATAATAAAGATATTTTATACTAATTATAGTATCTACAATAATAATAACAACAACAACAACAACAATAATAATAATAATAATAATAATAATAATAATAATAATAATAATAATAATAATAATAATAATAATAATAATAATAATAATAATAATGATGATGACAAAATACAATAAACCATAATTGGTATTGTATTGGCTGACACATTATTCTCCTACTATAATTGGTCCACCATAAATTGTGCAAATATGCTAGAATGACGTATAAATATTAATAATGCTTATATTATATGTATAACAAATATTTAGAAAATATTTGTCAACCCCTAAAAATAAAATATAAAATATATACATATACATAAAGTATGTCTACTTGGCGTCTTTGCACACATAAAATCTCTACATAGGCTTAGGTTGGGTTCGGGTCAAATCCGGGCTAAATTGATGCAACCGGGTCTCCTAAAAATTTATTATTCTTAATAATAAATAATTAAATCATTTATAGGGTTAACTCACAACTTTGACTTATTTTTCTAATAGGAACACACATATGGCTCGGGCTTCCCTACCATGGCTATTACACTAGTCAAAGCACATCACTGTACTAACCGTGGCAAAATTCCTAGTCAATATGCATCTCAAACTTTAATAATGACTAAAGCAATATTTATACATTTTGTATTAGGCTATTATAAATATAATCATATATACAAAATTGCATAACCTATTTGGACTGTACAAAATTCTATAAAAGTAATTCAGAATAATTCTAATGTGTCATGGCCTCCTAATCATGGCTATACTGAGTGGGATTGGCTAGGTTGGGTCCAAATATATTTTCTAATCAAATCAAACCCAAAAAGACAACCCATGAGTGCCATTCGTAAATAAATAGCACATGGGGACTCGATTGAGTGGCACACCCTTGGCATGTGCATCATAGACTAAAAAATAGGTCAAAACCATATATTGGATCAAATAGTTTTGATCGATGTCGAGTTCCCAACTCACGTTGGAAGTTAAGTCTAGAATTACGATAAATAGTAAAATAGCCTAAATTGACTCGAAGTTGTGTGAAGTCAAAAGAATGCTAGGGGACAAGTTTGGGTGGGACATGACATATCAAATTGAAGGATGACATGTCTACTTCAAAACTCATAAAGGTTGTTTTGAAAGATTGGCACTTCTTATGCTCCAAAAATTAAAGCTACGAAAAATGCATCTATATCATAATTAATACTAAAATATAATTTAATAAATATAAAACCATATAAAAATAATAAAAAAATAATTCCCAAAATATTAGGGTCCTCACAATCTACCTACTTTAAAAGAATTTCGTCCTCAAAATTAAAATAAGGCTCACTAAAAAAGAACCGCGCTAGCGTAACTAGGAATAGTTCAAGGGATACGCTATGTCCCTCCGGTGTCTCCTAATAACTCAAGTAATAATTGATCATAAATAATTTGGATTTACAATATCTCTCGTTAAACTATAGATGGTTATCTCTAATCGCTTTTCTTGGTATTGGCGGTCTTGCAATAATCACGTTGAAGTTTTGTCCTCCTAACCATATTATTATCACAACTATATAAGTCTCTTTTCACCTAATCAAGCTAAGTGATACCTACCAATCTGTCTAATCCTAACATTACAACTGATAGGGCAAAATAGTAAATGGGTTGGGTTAGCCTATGTTTAGGATCTTCTTGTAGAGGGTCAATCTTTACACTAAAACTACCACTCTATTCTTGATCAAGCGACTACCATAAAGGCGTAACCTATTATGATCATATAGCTATTTCTATATCGAGAATGTCTACCTGCCTTTGGTCAAACTACATCATCAAACACATGAAGCCCTATGGCATATGTCATCTCTAATCCCTCTTATCTATCAAGCAATCAAAATACAATAAGCAAACTAACTTACACCATAACTTTAGAATTTCTGATAAATCCTATATAGCACGATTATTCGTCACTCCAAAATAGGAAGGGATGAGAAGCAATGATACGAGAAAGCAAAGGAAGAGTAATAGAGAGTAAATACGAAGTTCAAGGTCGGTAGAGAAATTTTTAAAAGAATTGTCAAGGCAGTTGTGGATTGAGATTCCTAAGGGTTTAGTCACTTCGCAGGCCCGCTCGGTACAGTAACGTAACCGAAATAGCTAACTTGACTTGCATGGGCTACCAAAAAATATGTAACGTCCCAGTCCCAAAATAAGTAAGACTAGGATACGTGTACATGCCAGCTGTGCATCTAGAGGATCCAGCCCAGCTCGAATACGTATAAGCTGTTTGATTTTTCTAGAATCAACTACATCTCAATCAACTAAATATCGGTAACAATAACGAATTAAGTACAATAAGGCTGATTAGACCATAATGCACTGATTCTAGAATAGATAAATATGTTAGAGTTGATCCCCAATAACACATTTGTCATGAACAAGATAGAAGAGAATTTAAGCTTGTAAAAGACTAGGCTATAAGCGAGGATCAAATATATAAAAAATCTAAATACGGAAGAGAAAGATAAAAACATCAACTAAATATACCCGCAGATTTGGTGTAGCAACCATCCTCTATCAACGTATCATACCTTCATCTAATACCTGGAGAGATCACCAGGTCCTCAGGGAACTAGCAAGACACATAATATACATGCCTACTGTACAGTAAATAACATACAGGGGAAACAAAAAAAATGACTTCTAGATCAAGAATGAAGAACATATGGAAGACTATGTAAATCATGACATGTCATATAAAAATAATACAAAGTATGACTACAAATGAAATGAATTGACCGTAGCCCTGCCGTGGTACTCCCGGTCCTATAGCTAGTAGCCCTGCCATGGTACTTCCTAACTATAGTTAGTCTCTATCGTAGCCCTGCCGTGGGTCTCTCGAGTCGAGAGTGGTCAAGTAGTCATTCCTAGTATCGATAGAGGGTCAAGTCAAGGTAATAGGAATACTAGATCAAGTCAAGTCAAGTCAAGACGCTTAAGTAAATAATACTATCGAAGTCGTGTGTGAAAATATAACTAATGATGACAATAAGTGATAATAAATAAGAGACAGAGAAACAAATCATGGCAGGATAGCAAATATGAAACAATAAAAGGAGATATAAATAAAAAGAATAATAAGAACATGCATGTAAATAACTGTACAAAGTTTGGCAAGGTATACATGCCTGGTGGTAGTACGTAGAACCGACGATATCTAATTAATCAATGAGCCACCAAAAGTTCAACTCTCACAACAGTCTCTGGGGTCTAAAATAGATATTACCTGTGTGTTAAGAATAGTCAAATTATCTAGGATAGCCTACCCATAAGTCCAATTTTTGACACAGGGGTAAAACGGTAATTTTGGGTCAAAACGATGTCTGCCGTTGGATCCACTTTGCACTAAAAAGTGTGCCAACACCTACGGTCTCTAAAGTTATCAAACTATATGTCTACGGGTCTGGTTTGACGAGGCAAACCCAACCGTATGTCCAAAGTTGGATTCCGAAGGGCCGTGCACAAATTCGTCTGTTGAGTCGGATCACGGGCCCGCCAAAATAGCGTTCCGGTCGACCTTCTCAGAATCGAACAAAACTTGGCATACAGGAACAGAAAAATGATATGGTACTATAGGCGTAATTTTCATCTCGAGTTGAAGAACTTGCACAAAGTAATTATGATTTTTGCAAAGGGGCGATACGGGAAAATTTGACGGATACGTCTCAAATTCGTCGCACACACACAACCAATTCGAGTTCCGTCAAAGCCCATACATTTTCAACATCCGTACGTACCTTTTGATGCCTTCGAGTTGCGACGAAGTCATCCAGTATGTCGGGACGGACCCCGTATCGAGAAATTTTTTAATTTTCGAAAACAGTTTTTAATATTTTTTCTCGATTTTCAATTCAATTTTAAACAGAAAATAACCAATTAGAGTTAAAACTAAAAATAGGGTTATGTAGCCGTATAGATTATCTATAAGTCTATTCAGGTGAATTTTGAAATTGATCAATGGTTTGAAAAAAAATTGAGACTCAAACTAGGGACTTTGGGACCGTCTATATACCCAGGAAATTAAGATTTTTCTCAATTTTGGAACTCGATTCTCGTCGCGTACACAGCAAAATAAATTATTCTACTTGAAGGAAAGAAAAGTCGTATAGGTTGGCTACGCACTTGACCAAGTAGTTTGCAAAACGATGAACCAAGGAGATCACAATCGTATCTCAAAGTCGCTGATTCTATTGTTGTTACTGTTGCTATTGTAGCAGTTGCTGTCTTCGCGTGCAGCCTTGCCGGTGGCTAGGCGGTGCTTCGACGCGGTGGTCGGAGGCGTGTAGATGTCAGGAGGTCACCCGGGTGCGCACTAGGGTAGGTTGCGAGGAGATTTGGCTAGGGTTCACGATATATCCCTCTCTCGCTCTCTATTTTTATATAGCTACTGCTCTATACTCGGAAGGGTCGGGCCTATAAAGATACTGTTCCCGCAAAGGAACAATATAAATTCCTTTTTTTCCTTTTCTTTTCATTTCTATATATATATATATATATATATATATATATATATATATATATATATATATATATATATATATATATAACTACATACATATATAGAGATATAGGAAATTAGTTGCATATATAGATTATATATGAAGGTAACATCAAAACTATATAACTAACTATCAAAATCACTAGACACTCACTAAACTGAAATGTAAATCAAACCCCATTCTCAATCTCAGAAAAACACTCAATACCTATATACAACATATATAAGTATATACATAGATAGATTTTTTTTTTTATGTATATAAAAGTATATATCTAAAATAGCAAACTAGCTATCAAATAACCCACCGATCAACAAACATACTAAAACCAAAACCTATTTGAATCTCAGAAACCCAAAATTGGAAAACAGTAAACTCAAACTTAAGAACATACATACATACCTATAGACATAGATACATATATATACACATAGGAAAAATTGGGGTAAAGTGTGCCCACACATGTTTCAACATGTGGGTGTCATGAATGTGTCCATACTGTGTCAAAATCGTGTCCAAAACCACGTGTCAGAACCCAAAACACAAGGTATCAAAAACTTCAGTAAGAAGAGGGCTAATGCGGCCATGTCGGGCACAACAGGACACGACACACACAACTAGAAGTCTCGTGCTCATGTCCATGGCTAGAGTGGGTCTAGGGCTAGGTGTTAGGTAGCCTGACTCGTGTCTAAGTAGCCCCGTGTTCGAGTTACAAATGCGTATCAGAACTTGATTTCGCGCATACACAGTGCAGGCTAAATCCATACAGCTACGATTACATGTCCGATACGACACGAAATCATCTCGAACATAGGGAGGGGACTGACAGTCATGGCCCCCACTTCCATGCCAAGTGCCACGTGCCCACGTGGCCTGTGCTGGAAGAAAATGGGGTCGGGTAGCAGGAGAATGTGCATAGTGCAATACAGAGCTCCCCGTATCCAATTTAGACATAAAGACGACATAAAAATGTGCTCACTGTCCAAGGAATGAAATCCACACATATTAGGCTACAGAAATATAAAATTAGTTTAGAAAAACATTAATAAATAATCCATTGAGGCATTTCATCAAACACTTTATACTACACTCCGACACGCCTCCGATACACATATCAAATGGACACGAAATCCTACTAAACTTGGTCTACAGGTCTATGGTGCCTAGATGCATGCATCTATAAAGAGAAAACAAGAAAACAAATGAGTTTAGGGCTATTACCAATTGAGAGTTAGATTTTAATGCAAATGCCTAGAAATGAGTCCCTTCACCAACTTGCTATGGTCCAAGAGCCTTCAATCCTTGCTGGCTAGCCTCCAAGGATCTCCTCTATAGCAAGGGAGTGCAATACAAAAGACTAGGCTCAATTTGGAGATAATTTGGAGAAAAAGAGGTGATTTGGGGAAAAACACAAATTAGGTTTAAAGGAGGCTATAAAAAAGAGGCAAGATGTAAGAAATGTGAACCTTTATAGGGGGAAGGATCATTGGCCGACCACTATAGCTAGGGTTAGGTTTTAGGTGCAATGCAAGTTATGGGCTTCTCTCTAATAGAAATTCCAAGCCTTCTAGATAAAGGCCCAAGTAGAAATTGGTTCAAGCTAAAAAATCTAACTTAGCTAAATATCTAGACATTATCTAACTTAGCTATTAAGTTAATCCACTAACTTAGTCTCTAGGATCATGACTAACATCTAGGTTAGGGCAAAACTAGGTCAAGGCTCAACACAAAGATTAACACAAAGTGCACCCGCTAACACATTAGCTTTCCTAGAATGGTACTGCAATGGGATATCAAAGTCTTTCATCAGCTCCAGCCATCTACGTTGCCTTATATTCAACTCCTTCTGGGTGAATACGTACTTCAAACTTTTATGGTCTGTAAATATTTCTACCCTTTTAGCATACATGTAGTGTTTCCACAACTTTAGAGCAAAGAAATGCTGCAAGCTCTAAGTTATGAGTGGGATAATTCTACGTATGGGATCGTAGTTGTCTTGAAGCATCAACAATAACTTTATTGTTCTGCTCCAGCACACAACCTAAACCCTTTCCTGAGGCATCATTGTATATAGTAAAACCTCCAGTCCCTGATGGCAAAGCTAGAATGGGTGTTGAGGTCAATCTCTTCTTCAGTTCATCAAATACTACCTGGCACTCCTCAGTCCATACAAACTCTACGTCCTTCCGTGTCACCCTAGTCATCGACTCTACAATACGGGAGAAATCCTTTACAAACTTCCTATAATATCCAGTCAATCCTAAGAAGCTCTGAATCTCGACTACTGAACTCGGAGTGGTCCAAGACTCAACGACCGCAATCTTCTTTGAATCTACTGAGATACCCTCACAAATTAATACATGTCTAAGAAACTCCACTTTATCCAAGAAAAACTCATATTCCGATAGTTTTCCATAAAGTTGTTTCTTCCAGGGAGTCTCTAACACGATCCTCAAATGCTCTTCATGCTCCTTAGGGGTCTTCGAGTATATAAGGATGTCATCAATCAATACCACTACGAACTTGTCAAGGTATTGGTGGAATATCTTGTTCATAAAGTTCATAAAAACTGTAGGCACATTGGTCAACCCAAATGACATCACTAAGAACTCATACTGGCTATATCTTATCCGAAAGCAGTCATCGGAATATCTTCTTTCTTCACTCTCACCTAATGATAGCCAGACCTCAAATCTATCTTTGAGAATACCTTAGCGCCACTCAAATGATCAAATAGGTCATCAATCATTGGCAGTAGGTATCTGTTCTTGATAATAAGGCTATTCAAAACCCTGTAATCAATGCATATACGCACTAACCCATCCTTCTTTGGTACAAATAATATTGGAGCACCCCTGGGTGATAGACTCGATCTGATAAATTCCTTCTCAAGCAACTCATCAACTTGCTTCTTCAGCTATACCGTCTCATGATTATTAACTCTATAAAAATTCTTAGCTACCGGTTCAGCTCCTAGAGCTAAGTCTACAGAGAATTCAACATCTCTATCAGGCGACAATCCTGATAGTTCTTCTGAAAAAATATCATAGAATTCCCAAATGATACGGTGAGGCAACCCATTATCTTCTATCATAGCTCCACAAAGAATGTTATGCTTCTACTCCACAGCACCCCTAGCAAATTCAAACAAAGGCTTCCTGGAGGACTAAATTATATACGTCCTTGATGATAATCAATAGAAGCATAGTTGCTACTCAACCAATCCATCCCGAGCACAATATCGGAACTCGAACTGGCATTACGAGTAGATTAGTGCACAATTCCCTTCCACCCAGGGTTATGCGACGCTGGACACAGAGATCTTTTACTAAAAGAATTCCTACGCTAGTCATGATCTTACAGTTTCTATCCAAAGGTGATGTTATAATACTGTGTTTGAACACAAACGCAAGAGATATGAAACTATATGTGGCTCCTGAATAAAATAATACAATAACTAGATATGAATCAAAAAAATTGAACCTACAATCACATCACCAGGTGCCTTAGTCTCCTCGACCGTAGTCATGGTGAAGACCTTTCCCTTCTGAGGTGCTTCCTTCTGTTGATGCTGGGCAAAGCATGCTGCTGAGTGGGAATAGGTCCTCTCTACTATTGTGCCACAGGTGGCCTAGCTGGCTGGGTATGGGTAGGAGCAACCCCAGGAGTAGAACGAGGCATTGGGCACTCCTTCATCTGATGAGAGCCAGATCCATGATACAGACATAACCCCAGCCTCTTTCTATAATGGTCCCAAGTGTGTCCCGGCTTAGTACAATAGTTACAGATTGATGCTGGATACATGTCACCCCCAGTTTTTGAATTAGGGTATTTTTATCATTTTTCAAGTTTTATAATTTTTAGGAATTTTATTAGATTTTATGTGATTTTTTGGGATTTATTTGGGTTGGTTTGGATTTTATCCAATTCGGACTCAAATTGGAGACCCGGGTAGCCTGGACCCTAGTGGGACCCACATACTAGCTGGGCTTGGCCCACATGCCATCATAATTAGGCTAGAAATCTTTAACCCATCTTTTATGGCTTAATTAGTCATTATAGAGGCTAATTTAGTTAGTTAGAGCTAAACCGAAACAAACCGAACCAAACCGAATTCAAATTAAACCCAAACCAAGTCAAATGGGTTGGGGGCTTATTGGATCCCCAACCCAAACCCATTAGGCCAAGCCATGGCCGGCCAAGTGAAGACCACCCCCCCTTTCCTTCTCCATTAAGAAAAACTCTCTCTCTCTCTCTCAAGTTCATTCATTTCTTCTTTTAAAGCTCTCTCTCTCCCATGAACCTATTAGGTATGAATTTAATTCTCTATTTATTCCCCTTTTCCATTTATTGCTTTCATAATAAGTGTTGAGAAATGAATTCTCTACACTTTGCCCATAAATTTGTTAGGATTCCTAATAATCTAGGTTAGAGGATTAATTAGGGGTTTCTAATTAGAGTGGGATGTATATATATATATATATATATATATATATATATAAAATATATATATATATATATATATATATATATATATATATATATATATATATATATATATATATATATATATATATATATGTATGTAGTATTTGTATATATATGTATTTGTGTGTGTGTGTGTGTGTAGAGAATGGTGGTGGTGTTTGTGTCATGAGAGTGAGTGTGTGAGAGTGTGAGTGTGTGTTTGTGGGAGGATGTGTGTGTATGTATATATATATATATATATATATATATATATATATATATATATATATATATATATATATATATGTGTGTGTGTATGTGTGTGTATGTGTGTATGTGTGTTTATATATATATATATGTGTGTGTGTATATATATATATATGTATATGGAGATGAGGGTGTGTGTGTATGTATATGTATATATAGAGGAGTGTGTGTGTTTGTGGAGTTGAATGGATAATGGATTATATATATATGTGTATATAGATATACATACATATATTAAAAAAAAAAAAAAAAAAAAAAAAAAAAAAAAAAAAATATATATATATATATATATATATATATCTATATATATATATATATATATATATATATATATATATATATATATATATATATATATATAGGTAGATATATAGAGGAAGGAGGAAGAGATGAAGTAGAAGGAGAAGAAGAAGATAGGCAGCAGCTACAGCAGCTATAGGCAGCAGCAGCAGCAGGAATAGGCAGCAGCAGTAGCAGCTGTTGCAGCAGCAGGTAGCAGCATTGCCCCCCCCTTTAAGCCCCTATCTACCCCCCATTGACCCCCCTATATGTATATATGTATGTATATATATAGATGTATACCTATACATATATATAGATAGATATATGAAGAATAAGAAGTTAGAAGAAGTTAAAGAAAATGAGAAGAAGTAGAAGAAAAGAAGTTATAAGAAGTAAGGAGATTAGAAGAAATATGAGAAGGAGAATAGGAAAAGAGGAGAAAAAAGAGAATAGAAAATTTAGAGATTGAAGAGAATAGGAAAAGAATGAGAAGAGAAAATTAGAATAGGAAAAAGAAGAAGTTAGATTAGGAAGAGAATTTAAAAGAGGAAGGAAGGAAGGAAGAGGAATTAGAAGAATAGGTTTTTAGGAGAAATCGAGTTAGAGGGCGAATTTGAGCCCGGAGTATCGGATCGCGACGAAACTTGGCGTGGAGTTAGAATACGTGATTTAGATTTTTCCGGTAGGCTCCCGAGTGGAAATCGGGGTCGTAGGGCGCCGGTATCGCACCGTATCGGTACGTATCTTGAAATATTCAAGATTTTGGCAACGGGCCGTATCATGGACTGGATGTCCATGTTACCTAGGTATTTTGGTAGGTAATATATGTATAGGCTAGTATCATACTATCCTAGGGAGATCGGATCAAAATATCAAGCGTAGATAGGCTAACTAGCTAATCGCCGAAGTTGGAATTTTGCCCTTTTTAAGGGTAAATAGGAATTTGGCCTATGGCCAAGAAATGAGTTTCGAAGTCCAAGATGGACTTGAATATGGGTTGTAGAGGTTGGTAATGGGTAGAAATAGCCGTCTAGACCTAGTCTTGACCCCGGTTGACTTTTTAGACCAAAAGTCAACTATGGGTCAACACTTTACCCAATTTAGTTCCAAATTCCATTAGACTTGTGCAGTTGACCAAAAGTCAACTGCTAGTCATCAGTGACCTAGAGTTGACCTAGGGTTGACCAGAGTTGACCACAGTTGACCAGAGTTGACCGATTGATCAAAAGTCAACTGTTGACTCAAATTGACCTAGATTAATTCCGTTTGACTTGCGTTGACCCAGTATGACCTAGCTAGACCTAATATGACTTAGGTTGACCTCGTACAGTCTAGTTTGACGTGTCTTGACCTAGAATGACTTAATAGGATTCAAATTGATTTGATTTTACTTTCTAAACATAGTATTGATCGTTTTGTTCTCTATAGGTCCTCGAGACGCTGCATTTGCTCCAATTGATGTACCATATCATATTTCAGGCGAGTACATTCTCTGACACTTTTCCAATTTATGCTGATTGATATAATCCATGTAATTAGTGTAGATATGCTTGTTTTCGATACATTGGTCACACGGGTTGGTATTCATGGATCCCGACATGAGGTATTATTCCTTGTTGTCTTGGTATGTCTTGTGTAAGCCCCCTTGTAGTTCTTGTGCAATACATGGATGCTGATTCTCGAGAAGACTTGCTCCCTTCTCGTAGAATCCTGCATCGTAACGTGTCTTATTTGGATCCACTCTACCAGTCGGGGACGGGGAGTATTAGTATAGATATATGGTCATTATTCGCCTTGTTTATTCTTATAGACCTTGAATGATACCAATCCTACACTCCATGTAGGATGGGTGGATCAGTAGACCTTGTGCAGACCCAAGCCGGCCACATGTTGAAACTAGTGATCACACACCTAGATATATGATTCTTGATTCTTGTACATGCCATGATCAGTTTACCTGCCTTGTTTTAGCTCTAGTTTTACAGCTTACCTTGCCATGATTCTCACATGTACATTCCATGATTTTCTTGTATATACTCTCTATTTACAGATTATAGCTTTTGTCATATCTTGTGAAATGTTGTTAGTGGATTGTACTCATTCCATCCTGACAGGATATGTTGAAAATATTACAGATGCAGATGAGGGAGACTATTGTACCTACTACGGTCCGGATGACGTAGTGGGCCTAGACCTGGAGACTTTGGTCCAGCAGGGCTTAGCTCCGCCTGATGAGACCCTACCTATTGCTTAGTTAGAATAGGTCTTTTATACTGGACTTTGTCTCCAGCTACTTTTGAGACTGTTATTATTATGGACTGTATTAGAGACTTGGACTTGTATATATTCCTTGTGTTGGACTTGACAGGTTATTATTATTTTATCGTCTTGTTGTCTTTACATTTCAGTCTTTACTTTGTTATCTTAGAGTCGTGATTGAGCACTCATATATATATATTCATTGCTTGTCCTCCGTTCGGAGTTGACCATATTCTCGACAGGTTTTTGTCATATATATAAACTGTTTAGAGTAGAAAAATCTACAGCGTTCTACGCCGATTTTTCGGTGAGGGCTGGACGTTGTCGCGTCACGTGCCCTTTTAGCGGGTGCGGGTCGTGACAATACATTTGCCTCTGTGGCTGCTGCTGACCAAGGACTCTAGTTGGTTACTGTGGCTGGAAAGCCTTTGGCTGAAACTGAGGACGCTTCGCCGGCCCAGGGTTATGGTTACCCCTAAATGTGTCTCGTTCCCTCTTAATCCTAAGATCAAGATCAGCCTTAATTCTCTGTGCCTCTGCTAATACTCCAACAAAAGTAGTAGTACTCGAGGAGTTGTAAACTCGGATCTCTCTGGCCAAACCGCGACGAAATCTGTGTGCCTTGACCTTCAGCTCCTATACCATATACTCTGTAAATCGGCTCAGCCTGCCGAATTCTATATCATACTTATCAACCGAAAGCCTGCCTGACTCCAAATTCTAGAACTGCACCTCCAGAGCTCCTTCTACAATCTCCAAAAAAAACTTTTTTTTGAAAAGGTCCTTGAACTGGTCCCAAGTCAGATCTGGAACCGCTAGTCGAGGCTTATTTTGGAACCAAGTGTGGGAAATGTCCTGAAGCTGTAGACCGACAGCCTCAATCTACAAATCCTTGGGGATCCTAGACACTCGCTTGATATGCTTGATGTCCTCGATCCATTCATCAGCATATAAAATTCCTTCAGTGTCCTTGAAACCCGAGGAGCCATCTTCTTGATGTCTATAAAATATCCCTCCTTTGGGTTAGAGGACTACTGCTACTGCAAAGTCTGCTAGGGCTGTGATGGAGGAGCAGACCTCTCGAGTGCAGCTAGGGCTAGTTGATGTGCCTTCTTGAGACTCTTCCACATAGTAGGATTCTACTTCCTCTGAGCCTCAGCCTGAATCCAATGTGACTCGGCCTGAATACACTGAGACTCTATCATCTCATAGAGGAAGCTGAATATTTGTGTACCGTCAGTAGGTATACTCTTAAAGGATAAAGATAAATGCGTCTCTCGCTGAGATGGAGGAGGAGAAGACTCTTCGATGCAGCTAACGTCACCTCCTAAACTATTGGAATAACAGGAGGTGGAGGGAGAGTCTCAATTGCTCTCTTCTTAGAAGATCGAAATGACGACGATGCTGATCGTTCAAAAATTATAGCTGCTCCTAAGCCATGATATCGGGTCTTTGGAGGTATTATGGAAAACTTAAGATAGGACAGAGTTAACAGAAATCCTAAATACGACACAGACAAGATTATTCAAGAAGGACAATAATTTAGATAGAAATTAATCAGAATAGATCAGAATAATCAAACTTTAATCAGAATAGAATTTCTATTTTATGATTGAGTTTTTTCCAATGTAATCCTATTCCTACATTTCTGTTGTAAAGTCATAGTAATACTCTAATCCAAAGTTCCACCATGACATCGCACTAATTACGAAGACTGACCTGCATGGGCCACCATAAAAAAGTGTCACGACCCGCATCCGAAAGTTCGGGCACAAATACGTGAAAACACGTCCAGCCTACGCTGCAGAGTCGACGACAGTAAGCTGTTAAATCCTCAAGTACATCCAATCCAATCCACATAACGTAAACCATGATATCCAGATTCTAACTCAATCACAAGTGCTAACAGGTAGATATGAAATAGGAAAAAAAGTCCACAGAGGTCAACATAGAGAAAGTCAAATACAGTAATCCTCAAAATGAAGTACAACTCATTAAATGTTCTGGTAATGGAAGTCTAATCAACAGAAAGAAGATCTAAGCTAAGCTAAGCATCCTCCAGTGGCACGTCTGTTATATCATCCCCTACATCTCCAGTAATGCCATGATCTGTCTTAGGTGTACCATAGTAAGTGGAACACCAATGCTCTAGTTTCTTGCCTAAAAACATGGTTATCCAGTCAGGATTGGAGCAAGTACAACACATGAACTACTACTCATAACATCATAGATATCATATAACAGGAAATAAAAGATAGAACACTGAAATAAAGTTGTAACATGGTAAAGACAGATAAAGTAAACAAGAAATCATGGCATGTGACATAATAATATGAATGCAAAAGTCATAGCTACACTAGGTGAGGTTGAAGTACTATGTTCTATATGTGATCAGGCTGAGGGATCTAATTAGTACGGCTCAATCATACGTGTCGTGTAATTAGCTATTCTTCAGGAAACATGATACACTAGGTGTTTATCACATATATACTAAAGTACTTCATGACTAACTACCAATCATGAATTAAAATCATGGCAGAAAATAGGAATAAAATAAACAGGAAAACAAGATAAACATGAATATAGTAATCATGACTGGAATCCATAAATACTAATCTCGTGTGATAATCGTTACAGTAATCATGGCATGCACATCTAGATCGTGAAATATAATAACTATCAGAAAATGAGAGCATTAATTTACTGTAAGTACTTGCCTCGGGTATCTGACGTCGACGTGCGCGGCATGAATGTGTCAACACGAAAAGTATCACAGTCTGTAGTCCAACAATAATCCCAAGTACATATCATCACAAGTAAGTCGTCAAAGATCATAACGTACAATAAATGTCCAGATCGTATCCGATGTCCAAATATCCCAATAGTAACCAATAAGCCCATTATTGATTTAAGAGATCGAGCAAGGTCACAACATAGGAACGCACGATTAGTTTGTGATTAATACCATAATAACCAATGTCTATAACCTATTTATGGAACTATTTATAATGTTTGGAAATTAAGTTTTACATAGTTAAAATATTGAAATAATATTTGGAAAATACTATACATTATTTGATAAACCTTCTTTAGGTAAAATATTTGATAATAATATTAAATAATATAACTACCCAAAACATTATTACTATTAATATACTATATATGCATATATTATTATGTATATACACTAGTAATATATATATATAACATATTATACATACTCATGTACTTACATAATCTAAACCCAGCCCAAGAGAATTAATTAGACTGGGCCTAACCCAAACAACAGAAATCAAATCCCAAGTTATTAATATTCAGTACTGGGCTTGCAGCCTAAGCCCACAGGGAATAATAACTAAGTAACTAAATAATAGGGTAGGCTTGAAGCCCATCATCCAATACCAGGTTACAATAAAACATTTATACCCAAAACAAATCAAGCCCAACTGGGCTTGGGAGCCCAAGCTCACATTAGGGTTTAAACCATAATCTCATCT
>JANAVB010009377.1:50000-72638 GCA_029216955.1 Iris pallida
AGGGGCAACAGGTAACTGGAAATTCTCCATGAACTAATTGATCAATCTAGTCATTAACCTAGCCAGATTCAGTATGAATCCCTGACCGTGGGAACCAGAGAGTTACGTCCTAGACATGATACAAGACAATACGAGTGGATTGCACAAGCAAGCAGGAACACCCACGGTGTCAAGACAGGTCAAGCTAAGTTATCAAGTCATGTCAAGTCAGGAGTACGCCGCCACGGGCCACTATCAAGTTATCAAGATAATTCATGTCAGGATACTTGTCAGGAGTGCGCCATGACGGGCCACTATCATGTCAGGTTGGTCATGCCGAGAGTGCACCACTACGGGTCACTGTCGTATTATGCTAGTTCCTTGTCATACCAGGCCATGTACAATAGTCATTCCAACATATTAAGTAAAATCAAGTTCATAACAAAAGGCGTAAGGATATAAAATGGACGTAAAACATCTAATAAATTATCAATATATATAGGGCTATAGAAGAGCCAAGCTAAAAGAAGAATAAAACCAAGTCTCCATGATTGGACATATTGTGCAAGGGGTCATGGGGTTGGATTGCGCAAGAGTCAAGTGCGCCAGGGGCCAACTGCGCAGGGTGAGCTGCGCAGGGTACCAACTGCGCCAGAGATGGATGGCACAGCAGATGGGTTGCGCGGGATCAAATTGCGTAGGGGTTAGACTGTGCAGGAGGGGATGGCGCAGGGTAAGCTGCGCAGAGGGTGGACTGCGCAGGAGTCAGGTTGCGCAGGGCCAACTGCGCAGGGGTGAGTGCGCCAAGGGAGGAGCGCGGTCCAGCCCAAGAGGCCGAGCGCAATCGGCTATGCGCAATGAACGGCGCTGGCCGAGAAGGAAGGTGCACAGTTCACCAAAGGGTGAGCTGCGCAATCGGCCTTGCGCTAAAGAGCACAGGCCGAGAGGGCTGCTTCTCCAACCCGAGAAGAACTCCAAGAACTTCAAAACTTCAATTCTTCATAACTTGACCAAATCAAAACCAAATCTAGATTTTCAAAGTTCTATCTTGAGTAAAATCGAATTCTCTTCCACATGGAAGCATCAAAATATGCAAAAATTGAAGTTTAATAGATCAAAACCAAGGATTTTTCAAAAATGGTTAAAACCTAGATCTAGAAAAATGGAAGCTCTAAATCACAAAATGTCAAGTTCTAAAGTTGTTCTCCATGGCCTAATCTAGCTAATGGACAAATAAAAAGTGGTGCTTATTTGATGGCAAGGTGCACTTGTCTAATGGGTTGGAGAGTTGTGTGGAGGAAGAAGAAGAATTAATGGAGGAAAATAATGAGGAGAGAGAGTGTTAGGTGGGGATTTTAATGGGGGGAGGATAAGTTGTGTTGAGGGTGGAGGTTAGCTAAGATGGTCCAATGCATAATAAACCAAACCAAACCAATTCCTTCTCCTATCCAAATAAAACCAAGCTCCATTAATCAGAATTAATCCAGGAATGATAAATGACAATTAATCTACAATGCTAAGTATGAAATATACCACAACTTAACTGGTCAAGAAAAAAAAGAAAAAAAAATGAAAATACTGGTCAGAAATACGATCACCTATAAAATACGTATCACGAATTTCGGGGCACTACGTCCTACCCACCTTAAAATAATTCCGTCCTCGAAATTTAATCAAGAGGCTAGAGATGTTGGGACAGCTATACTATCGCAAGCAATCTATGCTACCAATCAACCATACAATCATACATGCAAGCAAGGAATTGAAGTGCAAGGCATAAGGAAGACATTACACCTCACGAGCCAAACCGATTGGGATAACGTGATCGGATATCATCCTCACACTCCCACGTTTGACTCTCCAAGGAGCGACGAACTCAAGCAACATGGACTTAACTGATAGTCTTGCGCTTGAGGTCTCTCTCTTTGGTCAAACAGGACACGGGCCTCTCCTCATACGAAAAAGGTTGGTACCAATAACCGTTTTCGAATGATCTAGGACATGGCTCGGGTCCGGGATATACCGTTGTAGTTAGGACACATGGAACATAACATGTACCCTCATAACGATGGTAGAAAAGTAAGATGAGAGGACACATATACCTCTCGGCCGATTCTGGATCTGGGCCTGGGCCAGGGCAAACTGCTGAGGCCTCTGCTGCTGGAAGGCCTGGGCCTGAGTCGGCAATGGACCCGGGAACGGGCGCTGCTGTGGTTGGTGAACTGGAGCTGGTTCTGGTGCTGGTGCTGGTCCCATAACCGAGGGACTAGTTACTGTCGACGATGATCTGTTTCTGAACGGGCAAGATCCTATCATGTGGTCCGGTGCTCCACAAGCCAAGCATAACCCCTGTGCTCTACGACATTCAGAAATAACGTGCCCTGGCTTCCCGCAATGAGTGCAGCCCATTGCGGAAGACTGCTTCTGCTTCCGTTGCTAGGGATAGATCGGGGCAGAATGCTGTAAAGAGGTGACCGAATCTGTCCTCGTAGCTCCAATGGTCAAGGCCCTAGCTGCTGGGGCCGGTGCTGACGATTGGTTCATCTGGTCGTGAGACCGCTTCCGATCTCCGGTCCGGTCCATTATCCTTCGAGAAGTGTACTCATGCCTCCTCGCTGCTCGCAAGACGGCATCAAAAGTTGTGTGCTCGAACTGCTCGACTGCCAATATGATTTCCAAATGGAGCCCCTGCTGGAATCGCTGTGCTCTGTCTAGCTCGGTTGCCACCAAGGTGGGAGCAAACCGACTCAACCTTGAAAACTCGGCCGCATATCCGTCGACCGTCCTGCTCATCTGCCTGAGATTACTAAACCTGGTCTGCAGGTCATATCTAGCCACTGCGTCGAAGTACTTGGTCTGGAACATATTACTGAATACCGCCCACATGACAGGTGTACCCAAACTCGCTGCTTGCATAGCCCACCAGCTGCGGGCTAGATCCAGTAACTGCAGGCGCACCACCGCCACCTTCTCTGCTTCAGGGGTCCTGGCTGCCTCTAAGATCAGTTCAATATCCTGTAGCCAGGCATCTACAGCAATAGCATCCTCGCTGCCGTCGAAGAAGAGAGGGTTCAGGCGCTTGAAATTGTTGACTGCACTGTTCCCTCGAGGACCACTTCTGTTCAGAGCTTCTTGTACTGCTTGCTGCAAGGCATCACCCTCGACGATCCTGAGACGCAATTAACTCACGGATGAGCCCTATCAAGGCCCCATCCTCTGATCCTGCTGGCTGAACTGGCTGGACTGGGGGCACTGGTTCTCCAGGAGGTATGGCTCGGGAGGCGGCTGCTGAGGACTGATCTTGATCTTCTTGCTGTTGCTGGGCTGCTGGCTGAGCTCCTTCTGGCTGATCACAGGAATGATGCCACTGAAGCAAATGACATCAGGGATATTAAGGAAGGACCAGGATGGAACAATGATGCAAGCATGTTATCAAGTCAGGAATCCAAGGAGATAAGAATTACGAGTGGAGATCAAAGGCGAGTACAGATTGAGACATCTATCCGGTAAACCCTCATATTTCTTGATTGACAAGACCTGCATGGGCCACCACTTAAACTGTCATGCCCCAGAACCAGAATACTGAAGGACGAGGACGTGCACAACCAGCTACGTATAACGGAACGACAACCATCCCGCTATACGGTCACGGCTGTCTAGCTATGTGAGGGTACGCTACAAACCATCAGTCTCTTAGGGTCAAATCAAGCTATTGTCTCAATCTCAACAAGTAATGATAGTAACAAGATATCAGACCACCAAATATACAATTATAAGGCGTCCCAAATTACATATCCTGATAATCATGAAGCTAGTCGTACAAAATGTAAGGACTAGCAAGAGTTAAGTCATACATGATCAACCTCGAGTTGCCAATCATGATTACAGCCCGTAGGCAGACAGAAAGTAAAGTGCATCGAGCTAACAAGTGCTCGTCGGCTAAACGCCTCAAAAGAATATCAGTTAACAATACAGTGGGAGAAACAAAAAGAGAAAACCCACTCGTTGCCCGGTTCCGTCTAGTGTTCACCATCGGGCTGGAAAGCAGGTAGATCCTTTGCTGCTGCTCCGGTATCTGGCCATACAAAACCAGCTGGGTCAGACCCCAGAAAGAGCAAGTGCCACAAAGGAGGCCACGAAATAAGAACAAAAGCCAGCAATCAGCACATAATAATATACATAATAAGAGACAGTAATTTAAGAAAAAGGCATGATAGTTAGATATAAAAGACAAATCTTGTACAGAATCGATAAAAGACAGAACATATGGAAAGGCATGACAGGATGATATACGATGAGATAACCATGGGACTATTCAGATGGCCAGGTTACAACCCGTAAACTAAACAAGGACCGGGGTTGTAACCCTTCGTCTGAACGGAACTTGGTTTCCACCATTTATCGGCAAGATAAAATACGCGAATTCAAGACTTGCAATTAAACACGATTAAGGTAAAGCACGAGTAATCATGTCATGTCATGACCTTGCACAGGATCAGGACAGGACAAGAGGGACTAGACTCCATCCAATCAATCACGGCCAAGCAAGTACTACGGCTTACTACTTTAACTAACTAGGGTTATCACAGACCTGATTACTAACAAGATGCAATGAGAATTCAAGTCCGGTTACCTGTTTGTTACTACCTGAATGCTCCCAGCAAAAAAAAAAGGAAAAGATAGCATGATATAGCAGACACACTGTAGTAAGATACATGTGTCCTAAGGTACCACGCTCGACGGCGGGCTGGAAGTGCGCTCATCTCGATGGATAGCAACAAATCCCATGTATATATATATAAGGCCGGGACCAAAGGGGCAACAGGTAACTGGGAAATTCTCCATGAACTAATTGATCAATCTAGTCATTAACCTAGCCAGATTCAGTATGAATCCCTGACCGTGGGAACCAGGGAGTCACGTCCTAGACATGATGCAAGACAATACGAGTGGATTGCACAAGCAAGCAGGAACACCCACGGTGTCAAGACAGGTCAAGCTAAGTTATCAAGTCATGTCAAGTCAGGAGTACGCCGCCACGGGCCACTATCAAGTTATCAAGATAATTCATGTCAGGGTACTTGTCAGGAGTGCGCCACGACGGGCCACTGTCATGTCAGGTTGGTCATGCCGGGAGTGCACCACTACGGGTCACTGTCGTGTTATGCTAGTTCCTTGTCATACCAGGCCATGTACAATAGTCATTCCAATATATTAAGTAAAATCAAGTTTATAACAAAAGGCGTAAGGATATAAAATGGACGTAAAACATCTAATAAATTATCAATATATAGGGCTATAGAAGAGCCAAGCTAAAAGAAGAATAAAACCAAGTCTCCATGATTGGACATATTGTGCAAGGGGTCATGGGTTGGATTGCGCAACAGTCAAGTGCGCCAGGGGCCAACTGCGCAGGGTGAGCTGCGCAGGGTACCAACTGCGCCAGAGATGGATGGCGCAGCAGATGGGTTACGCGAGATCAAATTGCGCAGGGGTTAGACTGCGCAGGAGGGGATGGCACAGGGTGAGCTGCGCAGAGGGTGGACTGCGCAGGAGTCAGGTTGCGCAGGGCCAACTGCGCAGGGGTGAGTGCGCCAAGGGAGGTGCGCGGTCCAGCCCAAGAGGCCGAGCGCAATCGGCTATGCGCAATGAAAGACGCTGGCCCAGAAGGAAGGTGCGCAGTTCACCAAAGGGTGAGCTGCACAATCGGCCTTGCGCTAAAGAGCACAGGCCGAGAGGGCTGCTTCTCCAACCCGAGAAGAACTCCAAGAACTTCAAAACTTCAATTCTTCATAACTTGACCAAATCAAATCCAAATCTAGATTTTCAAAGTTCTATCTTGAGTAAAATCGAATTCTCTTCCACATGGAAGCATCAAAATATGCAAAAATTGAAGTTTAATAGATCAAAACCAAGGATTTTCAAAAATGGTTAAAACCTAGTTCTAGAAAAATGGAAGCTCTAAATCACAAAATGTCAAGTTCTAAAGTTGTTCTCCATGGCCTAATCTAGCTAATGGACAAATAAAAGTGGTGCTTATTTGAATGGCAAGGTGCACTTGCCTAATGGGTTGGAGAGTTGTGTGGAGGAAGAAGAAGAATTAATGGGAAAATAATGAGGAGAGAGAGTGTTAGGTAGGGATTTTAATGGGGGAGGATAAGTTGTGTTGAGGGTGGAGGTTAGCTAAGATGGTCCAATGCATAATAAACCAAACCAAACCAATTCCTTCTCCTATCCAAATAAAACCAAGCTCTATTAATCAGAATTAATCCAGGAATGATAAATGACAATTAATCTACAATGCTAAGTATGAAATACCACAACTTAACTGGTCAAGAAAAAAAGAAAAAAAATGAAAATACTGGTCAGAAATACGATCACGTATAAAATACGTATCACAAATTTCGGGGCACCACACTTCACAATACACGGGATAAGTCCACTACTACTAGATGCGTGCACACAACTGAGAAGTAACTAGGTAACATAACTAACTGCAAAAATATACAATCAAGCAAGGTGTACTTGCCTGTGTCCAGCAACTGATATCCGGGTCCGAGTAGAGTCCGAGTTCCGAGAAGCAAATAATCCTAAACAAGATTTATCTCTAATTAATTACTAATTAAACTTACTAATTAAACAAATTAAACAATTCATTTAATTGCTAAGTAATCTTTAATTTAAATTAATCTATTACTACTAGCTAACTAGTATCAATATTATGAATATAATTATACAATAATAAGTAGTAAACCATACTTATATCATACCATTTATATTCTGAAATTATACACAACCAAATATTTAATCATTAATTGATTAATTAATTATAATTAATTAACCAACCAATTTAATACACATTGTACACACAATTCCTATAATACTAACAAAATAGTAAAAATCCTTAAAATCATTTTTAGTCTATTTTAATAATAAACTAAATATCAGAATAATAAATATATATTATATATATTTACAGAAAATAAATTATTACCATTAAACTATTATTAAATAACTAGTTGAATAATAACAATAAGTACTTAATAATTCTAAATAAATCCAAATAAATCACCACCAACCTTAAATTTGATCATTAAGCTAAATTCACAATAGTAACACATAATTAATAATTATTTAAATTAATAAATAATTATTACATAATTTAATACATAATCCTAAACATGATTCTCAAAATTACTTTTAAATCTTAAAATTTTTGTAAATATAATAAAATACATAAAATAAATTCCTAAATATCATATTTACACATTTCTAACAGAATCTTATAACTCACAAAATTACAATATTTATTAATTAATAACAATAATTATTAATATATATAACTTATTTAATAAATCTAGAAATTACCCAACTAAATCTAAATAATTATAAATAACTATAATTAAATATTGGAATTATTTTATACAGAAGAGTATATTTTACAAACATTTTCTATTCAATAAATGTTATTTAATTTCTAACCAAATAAATAATATAAATTGAAAACAGTATTTAATATTGATTGATTAATTCAAAAACTCACTAGATAAATCTAAATAAAATATTTTAAAAACAAATAAATATTGGAAAATTTCCACAAAATACTTTATATTTAAATCTATATTTTCCATATAATTTATATTATTTAATTATTTACTAATTAAAATATGAATCAAACAGAATTAATTAAACAATTTAAATTCACTGTTTTCACATAAAATAATTATAAATTAAATTCTATAAATTCTGGAAAAATTATTTTAAAATACTATATAATTTTACAAACTTTTTCATGTACAAAGTTTTATTTAATTCATAATAAAAGTATCACTTAAAGATTAAAACAATAAACACAATTATATAATTACTAGCATCGAGAACTCATAATTAATTAAAAAAAATGTCAATAATTAATATTAATTCTCACAAAATTAGGGCAGAACCTCTACTTAATTACCAATGATTTCCTACGATTAGATCTAATTAATCATCAATTTATACACAAATACAATCATTATAATAAACTGAATAATCAGATTTAATCCCTAAAACTAGATTTAAAGCATGCATGGGGGGTTTTTCCCACGTGACAGCGCCACGGGGGGGGGGGGGGGGGGTCGGGGTTACCTGGCCACCGCCGCAGGGGGTGGCTCACCGACGAGGGGGTCGCGCCGACGAGGAGGTCGCCGGGATCAGCGGGCGACCGGTGCAGCGCGCGGCGCGTGCCGGCTGCAGCGCGCGGCGTGCGGGGAACGCCGCGCTCTCGTCGTCCGACGGCGAGGCCTCGGTTGAGGGAGAGGAGGCGGAAGGAAGGGTCACCGGGATCGGCTAGGGGTGGCGGTGAGGATGGGAAGAGGAGTTGTGTGAAGTTAGGGTTAGGGTTGAGAGTAGTTGAATGATACATTATATTAGATCCACAAGTTAGGAAATCCTAATGGTTTGGACCTAAGTTAGGTGATGGTAGATGGCCCATGGGCTGAGCTAAGGTTAGGGTTGGGATACATGAAATGGGTTTGGTAGAATATATATCTAAATCTAATAAAACATCTATAAGCAATTCTTAAGACAAATAATAGAATTTAATAATAAAACCTAATAGGGATATCCAATTTAATAAATAATGATAATAGACTATGGCAATATAAAAATAATAATAGTGATAAACCATAATAAAAGGAAATAATAATTTAAACTTGCTATTAATTATAATAATATGACAATAACTAAGGATTATAAATAATAGAGCCAATATTTATAAGGATAAAATTTGACTAGCACTAATAAAAGTAACCCTGATGATCTTGCCAACAATATGTCAGATAGAAAATAGCATCATCTTGCATCTATATATATATAAATATAAATTAAACCCTGATTAGAAGTAATTAATTAATTATTTAATTAAAATAATTTAACAAGCTATTCTTCAAATAAAAAATAATTTTAAAAATTCCCTGAAAATTTACGGGGTTTACAATCTACCCAACTTATAAGAATTTCGTCCTCAAAATTTAAAAATTCTAATACCGAAGAAATAATCAGAAAATCAATGAAAAGTAAAATATATAAATTGTAACTTACTCAACAAGACAATTTACAACGTACTGGGGGTTTATAGAGGTCAAAACTGGCATCATATCCTACAAGAATATGTTCTAGGTTCGGCATAGGTCATAGGATTTCCAAGTGATCAGGGAATAGATCGATATTGCATGGTCAAATCTAATAGGATAAGGAAAGCACACAAATAGTCTATCTAAGGGAAAGATTTGTCAAACAAGTAGAGTTAGTAAAATAGAGCACATAAAGGTGTGTTTATGGGGGGCATACATGTCTGTGCATGGTGCGTTTGTCTAGATCATAATGGTGCAATTATTGGAAGAAAATCCTAATATTATGCTTCAATTACCCAAGTCATGGTAAGGGATCAAATGATATGAACAAGGAAGGATAATAGGAAAACTTTTATTTGCTAAATGTCCGACTAAAATCAGTCTAAGATGGCTACTAGGGTGCTAAGGGTATTACTAAAATAAGATCATACAAGGTATACTTAACTGACTTAGTAGAAATGGTTCTACTATAAATCATAGCTAATAAAGGGTTATAAAAGAGAAATTCTATACTAAGACGCAGAATAAAGAAGAGTTCAAGGGGGATGGGGTCGATTACAAATTTGAAGGTCCAATGCGAATAAATGTTTCAAGAAGAAAAAAAATTGTCAAACGATCGCAAATGAGATCCTAGGACAAGTTTACTATATCTTCATCTGCATAAAATAATCATAGGGAAAGCGAATCAACATGCACTAGGTTGGCCAGATCATCATGCACCGATTTGATTAGACAACATTTTAGTGGGTGCACCCAATAATATATGTGTCAAGAACAAGCTTGAGAAAAGAAGAAGCTTGTAAAAACTAGGCTATAACAGCAGTATTAGTCAAGACGATAAAAATAAACGTACAGAAGAAAAGAAAGTACAAGATAGTTCAAGTCCAAAACACAAATAATGATTTAACCTTTCTAGTTGCCCTATGAATCTCTAACCTTAGTTGAGCTAGGGGATAGGAACCCACAAAGTTATGTCTAGGTAATCTAAATACTTATACCAACATATAGTCAGTGTTATCCAACTATAATTTCTTAATGGTCCTGAGAAAAGTATGATGCTAGACTACAAGGTATACTACCCAACTTATAAGAATTGAACTAGTACCCTCAACTGACTCTTTAGGGAAGCAAGTTTACCCTACCAATTGTAGAAACAACATAGAATTTTCTAGAGAAGCATAATAATCCTAACATGAGAAAAAAAAAGAAAGAAGTTTGGTCTATTTAAAAGGATAAGACGTAATGATCTGCTTTCCATTATTGCTTAAGAAAACAAAATTTTGGATCGATAGTACTAGAATTATGCAGCACGATAAATAGTAAATTAGGAAAGAAAATAAACTAATTAGATAATAAAAAAAATCCTTACAGCATTTAGCTCGGCAACCGTGGCATGAGCTAAAGGTGAAGGAAATTTTTTTTACAAAAAATATCAACCAATATTGTCTACAGGTAAAGTAAACAACAACTAAATAGATATTCCTATATTAATACTAATAATATAATACTAAATATAGGAGAAGATATACTGGTTGACGGATTTGGGGTATGGTCAAGAAAAATTTATAGACATCTATAGCTCTAAACAATTAGGGAATCATGATACTAGTTTAGGGTCGAGAACAAGGATGATAAAATTTGAAGAAGAAGACATAGTCACATGGGTCGATGACTTAACTATAACTGCATATAATCACTATCATGGCTATGAAAAATATGGCAACTAAGGTGTGACACTTCTATCTCATTAGAGTAACATCCTCTATGTTTATTTCTCATCAAGATAAAAAAATCAAATTCCTGTAAATAAAATTTCTTCATAAATTCCTTCAGTATAAAATCTTTAAATCAAAACAATCATCCACCAATTTCCTTAATCTCTTTAAGATCGTCGCATATAATCATAATTATAACTTTAAAATACCCAACCAATCCTTTTATCATCACACCAACTCCCTTTTATTTTCCCCCTTTTTTTCCTCAACTTTAATTCAGTTTACCTAATCTAAGAGATTGTAACTCTCTTATGAAAATACTTAAATCAATCACCGAGATAAATATTATCATAATACTAAATTTTTCTTTTTTTTCCAAAAGAAACTTCAATAAAAATTTATCAATCTAAAAAAAAGATTTAAATCTCAAAATTTTTTTTTCAATCAAAATTTGTTCCATCAAACAAATTCAATCACAAAAAAAAAATACCTCAAATTTCTAAATCGATCCTCGAAATAAACTTTATTATAGTACAAACATCCTTTTCTTTTCTCCTCAAAATTTTTAGATTAAAATTACCCAACTCCAAATTTTAAATCACTTTATGAAATGCATCAAATTTCTAAATTTTTCTTAAATAAACCCTTTTTTTTCATCAAGGTCAAATATTCAATCTTTAAAGAAATAAATCTCATAGGCAACTCTTAAATATTCTATTTACAATCATCTATCCTCAAATTTAAAAAATTTTTATTCTTCTATTTTGGAAACCAACATAAATCATCAACCAATTTAAATCTCATGTAGCAATGTGAATATTTAAATTTTAATCATCAAGTTGATTTTATATCCTCTCTAACCAATCATTGAATTTTTTTTAAAACTCAAATCAAAACTTTAAATCATCCTCTCAAATCGATCATCGAGTTATTTTATTAATCAACTTCTAACAGTCTTTCCCATATGAGTATAAGTAATCTTTCTCACTATCATTCGAAATTGATATATCATTACTACTCAACTTTGAATTAACTAATCATTCATGCAAAAATTATATCTTTCAAAAAAATATGGTGTTCATCAACCTGCAATATTTAGTACTTTCCAAGAATTCAATTATAGACTCAACCGCATAATTAGCTGCCAAGGTAACCATCTAGCCATATAATTAACTCAAGAGTGTATATAGTATAGCATCTTCCAAACCTCTATCAATTATGACAAGCAAGGGGTACGGTAGATTAGATCGAGAAGGTTATAATTGCAAGGAAGTCAAAGAGTCAGAAGATATAAATCAAAGAAGAGATCAAGTATTTCGAGGAGTTTGAAATGAGTCGAAATCAAACGAGATCAAAGGATAAAAATAATCAATTGTGGATGAGACACAATAGTCCTAATCCTATACGCAGGCTTGCTTGGTACGGTAAAGTAACCAAACAATTTTTCTCGACCTGCATGGGCCACCACTAAAAACATGTCACCACGGTTCCAAAATATGTGGGACAGGAACACGTGGCGTGCCAGCTGTACGATCAAGTATAGAAAAATCCCAATTTAATGGACTATACTCGATCGTAGTACGCTGAAGTAACAACTAAATAACAATACAGGCAGGTAAATACTAATCTCATCCACAGAAAAAATCACAGAATAAAGTTGGAAGGAATAAAAATAACTCTGAATCAAACTACAAGTCATGACTAGTGGAAAATAATCCACCAATAAATGTATGAAAGAACTACTAAAAGAGTACAACTGAACCAGAAAAGAAATAGATAGCCACTAGCAGAAATCACCTAAGAACTCAAGAACTCACGAGGCTCAACATTGAAGTCCTCGTCAGCAAAAGTCTCCAATCTCCGTAGTCCGTCGGTACCTGTGCTCGTCCCAATCGGAAAAGGTGCCAGGTCCTCAGAGGGACGTAACAAGTACACAAGAAATCGACATACATGATAGTACAGGGCAGTATATAAATAACTAGAACAAAATATAACATAACATCCCCAACCAAACAAGGACAGGATATATCATGCGACATACGACAGGTAAACTAACCATCTATGTGTAATGCACTCGAGACATCTAATGGTGCATGAGGGAGGGAGAAGAAGAAGAAACTGCCACCAAGCGTTCTACGGTTTGAGAAACGAGGGGCTACGAGCATCCAGCGTCCATTGGAAACAGAATTCATACACCACTAGTAGACTCTCCCCACCCAATGTATATCTGTACCGTATAAGCGGTACAAATAATATGCAAGACGTCATAGTATATATAAGTAGACCTGTACCAACCACTAGACCAGACGTGAACTCACGTGCCAATGATCAGTCGACACACAAATCCATGCTCTCAACTCACTCATATAGTGATGTGTATGATACGGTGTCCGGCTAGAAGGTACCACATACCTTCAATACACGGGATAAGTCCCTACTACTAGACGCGTGCACACAACTGAGAAGTAACTAGGTAACATAAACTAACTGCAAAAATATACAATCAAGCAAGGTGTACTTGCCTGTGTCCAGCAACTGAGTATCGGGTCCGATGTAGAGTCCGAGTTTCGAGAAGCAAATAATCCTAAACAAGATTTATCTAATTAATTACTAATTAAACAAATTAAATAATTTATTTAATTGCTAAGTAATCTTTAATTTAAATTAATCTATTACTACTAGCTAACTAGTATCAATAATTATGAATAATAATTATACAATAATAAGTATGTAAACCATATTATTATCATACCATTTATATTCTGAAATTTTACACAACCAAATATTAATCATTAATTGATTAATTAATTATAATTAATTAACAACCAATTTAATACACATATGTACACACAATTCCTAATAATACTAACAAAAATAGTAAAAATCCTTAAAATCATTTTTAGTCTATTTTAATAATAAACTAAAATATCAGAATAATAAATAATATATATATATATTTTACAGAAAATGAATTATTACCATTAAACTATTTATTAAATAACTAGTTGAATAATAACAATAAGTACTTAATAATTCTAAATAAATCCAAATAAACACCACCAACCTTAAATTTGATCATTAAAGCTAAATTCACAATAGTAACACATAATAATAATTATTTAAATTAATAAATAATTACACAATTTAATACATAGTCCTAAACATGATTCTCAAAATTACTTTTAAATCTTAAATTTTTTGTAAATATATATAAAATACATAAAATAAATTCCTAAATATCATATTTACAAATTTCTAACAGAATCTTATAACTTCACAAAATTACAATATTATATAATTAATAACAATTAATTATATAATATATATAACTTATTTAATAAATCTAGAAAACCCAACTAAATCTAAATAATTATAAATAACTATAATTAAATATTGGAATTATTTTATACAGAAGAGTATTTTTACAAACATTTTCTATTTAATAAATGTTATTTAATTTCTAACCAAAAAATAATAATATGAAAAAAACAATATTTAATAATTGATTTGATTAATTCAAAAACTCACTAGATAAATCTAAATAAAATATTTTAAAAACAAAGATAATATTGGAAAATTTCCATAAAATACTTTATATTTAAATCTATATTTTCCATATAATTTATATATTTAATTATTTACTAATTAAATAATATGAATCAAACAGAATTAATTAAACAATTTAAATTCACTGTTTTCACATAAATAATTATAAATTAAATTCTATAAATTCTGGAAAAATTATTTTAAAATACTATATTAATTTTACAAACTTTTTCATGTACAAAGTTTTATTTAATTCATAATAAAAGTATCACTTAAAGATTAAAACAGTAAACATAATTATAATTACTAGCATCGAGAACTCATAATAATTTTAAAAAAATGTCAATAATTAATATTAATATCTCACAAAAATTAGGGCAGAACCTCTACTTAATTACCAATGATTTTCTATGATTAGATCTAATTAATCATCAATTTATACACAAATACAATCATTATAATAAACTGAATAATCAGATTTTAATCCCTAAAACTAGATTTAAAGCATGGGGGGGTTTTTCCACGTGACAGCGCCAGGGGGGGGGGGGGGGGGTCGGGGTTACCTGGCCACGCCGCAGGGGGTGGCTCGCCGACGAGGGGGTCGCCGACGAGGAGGGTCGGGATCAGCGGGCGACCGGTGCAGCACGCGGCGCGGGCCGGCTGCAGCGCGCGGCGTGCGGGGAACGCCGCGCTCTCGTCGTCCGACGGCGAGGCCTCGGTTGAGGGGGAGGAGGCGGAAGGAAGGGTCACCGGGATCGGCTAGGGGTGGCAGTGAGGATGGGAAGAGATGGAGTTGTGTGAAGTTAGGGTTAGGGTTGAGAGTAGTTGGATGATACATATATATATTAGATCCACAAGTTAGGAAACCCTAATGGGTTTGGACCTAAGTTAGGGTGAGGGTAGATGGCCCATGGGCTGAGCTAAGGTTAGGGTTGGGATACATGAAATGGGTTTGGGTAGAATATATATCTAAATCTATAAAAAACATCTATAAGCAATTCTTAAGACAAGTAATAGAATTTAATAATAAAACCTAATAGGGATATCCAATTTAAAAAAATAATAATAGACCATGGCAATAATAAAAAATATAATAATAGTGATAAACCATAAATAAAAGGTAATAAATAATTATAAACTTGCTATTAATTATAATAATATGACAATAACTAAGGATTATAAATAATAATAGAGCCAATATTTATAAGGATAAAATTTGACTAGCACTAATAAAAGTAACCCCGATGATCTTGCCAACAATATTGTCAGATAGAAAATAGCATCATCTTGCATATATATATATATTATATATATATATATAATATATATATAATAATATATATACAATATAAATTAAACCCTGGTTAGAAGTAATTAATTAATTATTTAATTAAAATAATTTAACAAGCTATTCTTCAAATAAAAAAATAATTTTAAAAATTCCCTGAAAATTCAGGGGGTTTACAAATGCACGCATACCTAGCCCCATGAAGAGATGGGGAAAACGCTCGCGTATCGCATCCTCGCGCTCCCAAGTCGATTGCCTGGTGCATGATGCCTCCAAGCGAACTAGCGGGATAGTCTGACCCCGTAGAACCTTCTCTCTCCGGTCCAAGATCTCCACTGGCTGCTCCTCATAAGATAATCTCGGCCCGACAGTGATCTCTGAATGGTCCAGGACGTGGCTAGGATCTGGCACATACTCCTCAGCTGAGATACGTGGAACACATCATGAACACCCTCCAACGACTGCGGCAATGCTAACCGGTAGGCAACCTCTCCAATCCGCTCCAGCACATCAAAGGGTAATGTACCTTGGACTCAGCTTCCCTCTTCCTCCAAACCTGATGGTACCTCTGGTGGGTGAGATCCTCAGGAAGACATGGTCTCCCTCCCTGAACTCCAGGGGTCGCCGGTGTGTGTCAGCCCAGTGCTTCTGCCTATCTTGAGCTGCTCTCAAGTGCCCCTAGATCTGCTTCACCTTCTCTACTGTACGAACCACCAACTCTGGTCGAGTATCTGTCTCTCGCCCACCTCACTCCAACAAACTGGGGAACGCACTTCCTGCCATACAATGCTTCGAAAGGGGCCATCTGGATACTGGCCTGATAGCTGTTGTTATATGAGAACTCCACCAGGTGCAAGTGGTCCTCCCATGATCCCCTGAAATCTAGCATGCACGCCCTCAACATGTCCTCCAGCGTCTGAATGGTGCGCTCGGACTGGCCATCTGTCTGCGGATGGTACGACGTACTAAACTTCAGTCGAGTACCAAGGCTCTCTGTAGGCTCCGCCAGAAGTGCGATGTGAATCTCGAATCTCGGTCAGATACTATACTAACCGGTACTCCATGAAGTCGCACAATCTGCCTCATATACATATCTGCTAGGGCTTCTGTAGACTGTCCCACTCTGAAGGGTAGGAAGTGAGCTGACTTGGTGAGTCGGTCCACTATCACCCAAACTGCATCACGTCCACTCGGGCTCCTCGGCAACCCTGTAACGAAGTCCATCGTGATATGCTCCCATTTCCACTCCGGTATGGGAAGTGGTTGGAGCAGTCCTGCGGACCTCTGGTGCTCAGCCTTGACTTGCTGACACACCAAGCACCTGGCTACAAAGCGGGCTATCTCTCGCTTCATTCCATGCCACCAATAATGCTGCCTCAGGTCCTGTACATCTTCGTACCTCCTGGGTGAATGGAATATGCTGAACTGTGCGCCTCCGTCATCAGCTCCTGACGAAGCTCTCCATTGGGAACATAGAGGCGATCTCCACACCTCAGAGTCCCATCCTCATGAATGCGCAATCCGGTCTGCATACCGGCTTCTGTCCTCTGTCGAAGTCGCTGGAATCTGGCATCTGTCGGCAGTGCGGCTCTGATCCTCTCTACCAATGAAGACTGCACCTGTAGGCTAGCCAACTGGCCATCTGCTCCTGGTAGTACCACCTCGATCCCCAACTCTCGTAGCTCCTCTAGAAGATGGGGCTGAGTCGTCAACATGTACGCCATAGGCCTCCTGCTCAAAGCATCTGCTACGATTCGCCTTCCCTGGATGGTACTGTAGCTCGATCTCAAAGTCTTTCATTAGCTCCAACCACCGTCTCTGTCTCAGATTCAGCTCCTTCTGAGTGTAGACGTACTTTAAGCTCTTATGGTCCGTGAATATCTCTACCCTCTCACCATACAAGTAGTGTCTAAAGCTTCAGGGCAAAGATAACCGCGGCAAGCTCCAAGTCATGGGTTGGATAATTCTTCTCATGAACCTTCAGCTGCCTCGAAGCATATGCTACAACCTTCCCGTGCTGCATCAAAACGCATCCCAATCCCTTTCCGGATGCGTCGCTGTAGATCACAAACCCTCCTGGTCCGGATGGTATAGTCAGAATAGGTGCTGTGGTAAGGCGCTTCTTCAGCTCATCAAACGCCACCTGGCACTCCTCTGTCCAGATAAACTCCTGCTCCTTCCGGGTCAAAGGGTCATCGGCTCAGCGATCCTCGCGAAGTTCTCTACGAACCTCCGGTAATATCCGCAAGCCCAAGAAAACTTCTCACCTCCGAGACATTGGTAGGGGTCGGCCATGTCTCTACGGACGAGATCTTCGCTGGGTCCACAGATATACCCTCTCCTGAGATGACGTGTCCGAGAAAAGAGACACTGTCTAGAAAGAACTCGCACTTGCTCAGCTTGGCATAGAGTCTCTCGCTCCTCAATGTCTCCAACACAATCCGCAAATGCCTCTCGTGCTCCTCGTGGCTCTTCGAGTACACCAATATATCATCGATGAAGACGACCACGAACTGATCCAAATACTGGTGAAACACTCTGTTCATCAGATTCATGAACACAGCAGGCGCATTGGTCAAACCAAAAGGCATCACCAGGAACTCGTAGTGACCATAACGAGTCCTGAAGGCTGTCTTCGGAATGTCCTCCTTCCGCACCTTCACTTGATGGTACCCCGATCTCAAGTCGATCTTCGAAAACACTCTGGCTCCAGTCAACTGGTCAAACAGGTCGTCGATCCGAGGCAAGGGTACTTGTTCTTGATGGTCAGTGCATTCAGGGCTCTGTAATCAATGCACATTCGGACAGTCCATCCTTCTTCGGCACAAATAAAACTGGGGCTCCCCAAGGTGAAGCACTCGGTCGGATGAATCCTATAGTCTGCAACTCCTCCAGCTGAAGCTTCAACTCATCTAGCTCCTTCTTCGCCAACCGGTACACATTAGAAGAGACCGGTGCTGCTCCTGGTACTAGCTCGATGGAAAACTCTACTTGTCTGTCAGGTGGAAGACCTGGCAGCTCCTCTGGGAAGACGTCTATAAACTCTGCAACAATCGCCGGTGGTGCTGCCTCCATCGCCATGTAGACACCGACGGACCGGCCTACTCCTCGCTCTACGGTCCCTCTCATGAACTCAAACTCGGGACGATCTGGCGGTCTGAAGATGACGCTCCCCCTCCGGCACTCCAAGACGGCATGATACTGGCTTAACCAGTCCATCCCCAAAACAACGTCGAAGTTTGGCATAGGAAATACCAAAAATCGAGCTTCATCTCCCTCCCACATACAACCACAGAGCACGTCCTACACGTGCTAGTGACTGGGACGATCCCTCCACCCGTAAGAATCCTCCAACTCTTGGGTAAGGGCGAGGTGGCTACTTTGTGCATAGTAACGAAACTACTAGATATGAAAGACATAGTGGCTCCAGAATCGAACAGTGCAACAGCAGGCAAGGATGCAACTAAGATAGTACCTGTGATCGCCACTCCCTCTGGCTCCTCTGCTCGGTGCCATAGCAAAGATCTGCCCTCTCCTCTGAGCCTCTGCTGACGGTACTGCGTCTCCTGTGGGGGCAGTGGTCCCCGCTGATATCCTGGCGCTCGCTGGGCTGCAGTCGCCTGTGCTGGTGGCCTGGGTCCTGGAGGAGCTGGCCTGGGGGCCAACTGCTGAGCTCTGTCATTGCGTGTGGGCAATCCATGGCCTGATGCTGTCCCGATCCATACCTCAGGCACTGGTTGAGCCTCTTCCTGCACTCCCTCTGAAAGTGTCCCCTCTTGCCACAGTGGTGAGTCAAAAGCTCCCTCTGCTGGTACGGTGCTGCTCTCTGCTGATGGTGGGTCCCCGGGCGTCTGGTCGGGCCCCAGTCTGAACTCTGGCTGGTGCAGCTGTCTGAGTAGGGCGCCTCGCGCTCAACGGATCCCGGTTGATAGCTTCCTGGACTCTGGCCTCGGCTAGCACCTCCTCGTAGGTAGTCCTCGACTGTGCGCTCGTATACCTCTGAAGCTCCTTCGTCAGGCCATGATGGAACCTTGGGCCTTCTCCTCTCGTCTGGTAGCAGTAGTGTGCCGAAGGCTGAGACGACTGAACTCTGCATCATACTCGTCTACGGTCATGTTCCCTGCTTGAGGTGGAGGAACTGATCGTAGAGAGCATCTCGGACGGTAGCTGGAAAGTACTTCGCCTCAAAGTACTCCAGAAACTGCTCCCAAGTCTTGTTCTTGCCGACTTCACGCTCCTTCGATTCCCACCAATGATGGGCATTCCCCTCCATCTGAGTCCTCACGGCAGTCATCCACAAGTCAGCAGGTAGCTGCGAAGCCTCCAAGTTTCTGTGTGCTGGCTATCCAGTCTGATATCTCCTCGGGCTCTCGTTCCCCTTGAAGGACTTCGGGTTCATCTGACAGTACCTCCAAACGGTGCCCACCTGCTGGACTGGTCTGGGGCTGGTGGTGGACCGGTGCTGGTGTCGTCATCCTCTCCAAGGCAGTCATCAGAGTCTGCCTCATGGCCTCCGTCTGCTGCCACTGCTGCTGCATCATCATCTGGAAGAACTGGAACATCTGGGGCTGTCCCTCCGTCTGTGGCATCTGTGGCAGGATAGGTGCATACGGCATCTGCTGGTATGCTCCCTGCGGCATCTGGGGAGGATGGGTACATAGGGCACCTGCTGCTGGTACGCTCCCTGCGGCATCTGGGGAGGATAGGGTGCATAGGGCACCTGCTGCTGGTACGCTCCCTGCGACATCTGGGGAGGATGGGTGCATAGGGCACTGCTGGTACGCTCCCTGCGGCATCTGGGGGGGAAAGGAGGTGGTGGTGGCAAAGGGTTCTCCTCCTGACGCATCGGCGTCTGTGATGTCTGGCCCTCCTGGTGCATGGGTGCCGGCTGCGGTGCGAACCCGCATGGATGGATGGAGTCATCGGGACGCCTGAACTCGTCGGAAGTCTGGGTGTCCGTAGGATCTGGAGTCCTATCATCGCTGGGCGAGGTATCGGATGCCTGGGCAACGCCATAAGTCGCGCGTCCATCGTGCAAATGCATCTCTCTGAAAGAGACAAAACTTCATAAGATAGGTGCAGAAAACAAGCAGGATGCTAAATTTCAATCTTAAGATTTAAGAACGGAAGTCAAGGCGATAATCAAATTATGGATGAGATCCTACATTTCATAGTTCTAATTGCAGGCTCGCGTCGGTTTTACCCTAAGCGATGAACAGAGACCTGCATGGGACCACTAAAACCATGTCACGCCCCACTCCCAAATGTATGAGATTAGGGCCTAACCTGGCCAGCTGATACGACCTAGAGTGAGCTACCCAATTTAATGGACTCACTTAGGCGTACTACGCTGTAAAAGTAACTAACCAAACACAGGCAATATCTAAATCTCATCCACAAATGACATAGAAGAAAGTGCTGAATATAACACAGAGTAGTCTGAATATCCAAATACAACTGAAAGGAAATACAGGTCTGGTGGAAACAATCCCACGGTACATCAAAAAAAAGTACATGAATAAGATAACTAGCTAGTATCAGCTAACTAGATATGAAACTCTCAGCCCAAGTAGCAGCATACGAGGTCAAGGGAACTCCTCGGGGTAGACCTCGTAGTCCTCGCCAAAGTCTCCCGCCTCAGCTCCGGCACCATATATCGTAGAGTATGTGTGCTCGTCGGGATCTGAAAAGAACCAGGTCCTCAGGGGACATAGCAAGATACAAATAGGGACATGCCATAAAGTAAATACTGATCTAACATAAGGGGAAATGCTAACCATCTAAGTGAATGCATACAAAGACAACTTTGGAACGTATGGGTAGGTGAAAATAATGTCGTCGAAGCACAGGCCGACGTCGGATCACGAGCCGAAGGATTTGCGTCGGAACACGGGCCGAGCGTCGGATCACGAGCCGATTAGCTCAATACTAGCGTCCTCCCGACCGAACCTAGCGCGCAGCTAGTGGCCGCTGCCGGAGATGTACCTACTAGTAAGGGCCCATGCCAACAACGGCCATCCCTGAGGCTAACATAAAATAATAACTGTCTATGTCATACGCCTACTGGTTGTTTTCTATCCCGTGATGTATAAGTCGCATCCACGACCCAACATCTACTCTCTAAAGAGTCAGCTATCTAGGACCATCACTACCCTATATGTGCCGTCACACGAGCCACTCGCACTGATGGCCAGTCGAGAGCGACATGCGTGCCATGATCTGATCTCACTCAGTGCCGTCGTAACACGTGTCATGGTCAAGGGAGTTGTGACAACAACTCCACAATCCAAGGGTATGTCGTCTATAACTAGGCCAAGTAGGTAGTCCTAGTGTCGACGCCAACATCGACTATGCTCGGGGTAATCCCGGACTCTACTAATCCGATCTACACTACAAGAGTATAATAATGTATGTAAAGACAGTATACAAGACAAGGTATACTTGCCTTCAATCCCGCAATGTACAAATAGTGCTGGTCCCGCCTGCCTCAATCACGCCTTCCAAGGGACCTACAAAACAACCAAGGCTCACAATAAACATCCAAGACCATACATCTATCCACACACAAAGTAGGAGTACGTTATTCGTACGGGATACCACATTCAAATATTAAGTTATATTTATCCAAGGGTGCACAACCACAAGCTACATGTGACAAGTTTATACATATATAGGCTTAGGAATGTACAAATACAAATCCTATATACATAATTCACTAGTATCCCTAGAGCATGTGTATATACAAGTATAGAGATTTATGTACGTAAGTCCTATATTTAAAATGATACGTGTGTACATGAGTGTACATAGAGCATACATATATATGTACTTAGAGACAAATATCTATTTTTATTATATAATACATACGTATATAGTTGAAAGAGTTTATATATGTACCATATATACATAATGAGGCTAAGAGTACACAATTTATATCTATACGTACATAATGAGACAAAGTATATATTTTTACCTATATATTTGAAAGGGGGGGGGT
>JANAVB010009378.1:0-64628 GCA_029216955.1 Iris pallida
TATCCCGTCGGAGAGAGCTTCGCGGAGAATGGGTACCCGTCGGAAAGAGTCGTCGGAGAAAGAAAGAGGGGAAGAGAGAGAGTTTTTTGGAGGGAATGAAAAAATTTCCTCCGTCGGTTCAATTTAAGTTAGGTTACAATATTAGCGACGGATTACCGACGGATATATCCGTCGCAGATAGTCGCTAAATAAACACTGGATTACCGACGAACGTCCGTCGCTAGATAGCGCTAATAGGGCGTGCCATTTTTTACAGATTTTGCCGCCACAATGTTCGACATATTAGAGACGGACATGAATCCGTCGCTAAAGTTTTCTCAAATGACCGACGGATGTGCGACTGATTTTGATGCAAAAAAATAAAAAAATTATCCATTACTTTCTGACGGTAGCCCGTCACAAGGTAGTCGCGAGGCCGTCGCTATGGCGACGGATACGGTCCGTCGCTAATCTTCCGTCGCCAAATTGCTGTATTTAGTAGTGACTCAGGGATGAAGTCACTCGATAAATCCTCAAAAAAATTGTTCGAATCACAGCCGATCACTTTGAATCTCCGTTCGAACCATTCCTCAAAATCCAAGCACGATCTATATCTTATTGGACTATATCAACTTTTAATAGTACCTTTATCGTTATCTCCCAATATCTCATTAATCGGGTCCAACTCATTCCTAACCAAAAATATTTTGATTCCATACACAATTGCTAATATCGATCAAGTCTAGATGTATATTGTCCAGCTCAACTTAGTCAACCGTGTTCCGTAAAATCATCCTTTGTTCAACCAAATTTTTCTTCGTGAGATTTTTACAAAATATATAGACTTATTGTATGGAACATCCCGAAACATTGAGAGAGTGTACCAACAACATGAAGAATAAAGTCAACATCAGAGTTAAAGAATTCAATCGAAACTCCAAGGATGTAAAATCGTACTCTGATACCATTACATGTCTTGGTTCCGTAAAACCGATCGTCCACACTACGGCGTGATGCCGTACGAGCCTAGGTTGTGCTCGCGTAAAGCGAGTTTATAACGATCGATTACAACAGCTTGCGACGGGGTCGTCGTACAGAAGTCCCAAGCAGAGAAGTTAAATAACACAAAATGTATAGGAAATAAAATATTCTTTATTGATAATACAATGGAATTACAAAAAGGCACAAGGCCAAGGTTACATTCGCTCAGGCTCACAATTCTCTGAATACAATCACTCAGCTCCCTCTCTATCTTTCAATACAAAGGTTTAAGGCTCGCCACTTACGGATTCTTTAGAAGGCGATATCCATACATTATGTCCCGTATAGGTGAAGACTTCAACACAAAAGCATACATCGAAAATGCCAAGGAACTCCATGCCTCAACGCGTCTAAGCGTGCTCCATCCCGACGTGTTGATACATGAACCTGCACAAGAAGACTGGTGGGATATCAGTACACAACCATATTGGTGGGTGAGCCCCTCGCCCACCCATACAAAAACCACATATTATTTTAGTGAGTGCAACTAGTCTTTTGCAGACATTCTAATCTTGTCCTAGGATCAATTTTATTCCAGAACTATAACACTACTTCGTGTTGCAATATCATGATCGTGCTCCAAATTCTTTGAGACCGTGCTATAAAACTCAGTTGTGCAAACATCATGGTCATGTCATAAGATCCATTTGTGTGACAACATCGAGGTTGTGCCTCGTAACACAGTGTAACCCATTCATACCTACCAAACGGTCTTTTCTATTTCAATACAACTGACTCAAACCATACTCGTAAAATTATGTCATTAACTCAAATAACCGATACCGCTTCTCATATCGAAGCACGTTTCTATACTATAGCCAAATCTTAGTCTCCATATTTGTGTTGCAAATCATACACACATTTCTTTGACTCATTCGTGTCATGCTTATACTTCTTGTGACTCAACCAACACCATACATACAGATTGTCGTTCGACATACCGACTCATCTATATAAAAGGTTACTGGTAATTTAAGCCATCATGGATATTGATGGGTTAGACGGCTATCATTCAGTAGAAAGGTAGCTAGACCCACTGAATACCCCAAATTACCAAGCATTTCGGAGTCATCCTTTAGTCAAACTACCTAACCGCTCCACAATGTCCCATGCCAATACATCGTACATGGCAAACTTGTTCCCCTAAGGTCTGAATCGATTCTAGTATCTCGACAATCGTTCGAGGAACTAAAATCTTATGCATAAGTTATCCATGACCATTAAGACTCTACTCAATCTAACGTACTTATAAGACCAATTGTCATCTCATCTTTTCATCTCAATGCATCTCCCAAAATTGAAGACTGCCTCGGCGACTACCGGTCCTGAGAACTTTCTTTGTTATCATAATCTTCTTACTCAAACCCAGGAATGGCTATTTGATAGTCCTCTGCATAACTTGACCAACTGGTTTCATGTCGTGCCACCAACTAAGTCATACTCTATATGACAAGCTTGATACCGTGGAAAACATAGCAATGAAACCATATAAATGTTCTTCTATAACAAACTAGTCCATAGCCTGTGGCATAACTTTGATCAATCATGAGGTCAAAAGATCATGTACCAACTTTGAAAACTCATAATAGAGAGACATATATGCAACAAGTGACTTTTTCATGTTTTACACAATCTGACTCAGAACGATATTATTCATTTTAACAATATGGGTTTGCCTTTTTATTAGCATACATACTCAATACAATTGAAAACATTCATTTATTAGTGTGAAGGCCAAGCTGAGGAAAGTTCGAAGCCACCTACCTGAACGAGGAGTTGCCTCAGTTGAGCGGGACTTCGATAAAGCCATTACATGGCTAAGTCCAAATGTTGTTGCTTTTCGATTCCTCTAGTTGAACTGAGCGGGATGGGGCACTACATCAATGCCATATTGTATTAGGATGTTGACTCATTTATTAAAAAAACTTGAGAAATGAACACTAGTAAGCCACCATGGGTTATGTTGACACTTGCTTAATTTGATTTGAGAATGTGAACGTGTCATACTTTTACCTACCCTAGTGGAAAGAACACCTAGAAATCACATGTTTAAGGAGCAACATAGCACCCATGTATACTTAAATTATGGGAATATATATTTGAGGGTGTTGTTTAGAGACCTTGGTGATTACACGTTTTTCTTGATGCTTAATTAGTCAAACTACCTAGTTGACTAGTTAGAACCCATATTTGTTTTAGACTCTAAATAACAAAATCATGGTGTAAGTTGTACCATTATGTATGATTACTGAGTCGTAGCATAGTGACTGATTTATAATTATATATATTCTCGGGCTGTTCGGACTTGGGTTCTAGATCAGGTTCGTAGCATCCCCAACTCGAAGATCCAGGCAAGTACACCTTGCCATGATTTACTGTTTAAATTTAATGATTATTGTTCATGTGATTCTACCCTATATTATACCTATGCTTGTTCAAGAAAGCCTCGAGTGCAGTCGACGAAGTCGTCGATTTTTGGTTTGTGTATTGACCTAGTCATTATAGTCACACCCAAAGTTGTGGAGATATTATAATATCTTCCAAGACCAGGACTCATACTTCTCACGACACCTTGTGAACTAATGATAGGGATGTGAGTTAACGTATCCGACTAGCTATCGGTACGTACAACACATGTGATAGTATAGTGTGTAGTTGGATAGCTCTAGTTTACTTTTGACTTGGCATTGTAGTTACGAAATCCACGTCATAGTTACGACTTGTACAGTTGTATTGTGCGGAAAGGATAACTAGTAGGTGTATGGCACAAACAAATTGGTAAATTGTAGTCTCCGGAGGGACTACTAGCATGATGTATATATATATATATATACATATTATATAATATAATAGATATATATATATATTATATATAGGAAAATTATTCAACACATCCTATGTAAAAATTTGTATCGATACATCCTAAATCTGAATCATTGGATGTTGATCCAATGGTTCAGATTATAGCCGAAGTTAAAGTAACACGTAAAGTCAAAGTCAAAGTAAACACCTTTCACAATTTTCAATGCAATTGTTTGGGATGTATTGATACATCCTATGTATTGTAGAAGCCCATATAATATATATAATTATATTATATATATATATTATATATATATATAATATATTATCTATATATATTAAAAAAAATAATATATATATATAATATATATTAAAAAAATTATATATATATGTATATTTTTTTAATATATATAATATTAAAATATATATAATATATATATATATATATATATATATATTATATTATTATATAATGTATATACATATATGCATATGCCCTCTAACGTTCATTGAACGTTCAGACGTTATTTCATATATGCCCTCTGACGTTCGCTGAACATTACGGACGTTAAATTTATAGATGCCCTGTGACATCGCTGAACGTTACTAACGTTATATATGAAGATTTTCTATTAGGCCTACACCTAGCCATACATGCCAAAGTTGTCCTCAGATTGCATTCACTTAGATGGTTAGCTCACCCTTATCATTTATTCAGTATTTATATTATGGCATGTATTTATGTATCTTGTTATATTCCTCTGAGAACCTGGTTTTCTTTCAAATTTAGACATGGAGTTCTATCCGATAGTATACGTGCCGAGATTAGATACTGGATTTGTTGCAGCAGAGGACCTCGAGGTTCTTCCATCAGAGTTTCTCTGATCCATGGTAGGCCTTCTGCCTTGGCACTTTAGTATCATTATCTAGTTAGTAGATACTCTGGTCTAGTTGTTGCTACTTTTTAGTTTCTCCTTTTTCCAGTACTTTATTCCATCATGCACCAATGGGATTGTTCCTACTAGACTTATTTTAGTTGTATTATGGACTTAAAACTCAATATATATTTTCAGTACCTATCTCAGTTGTTTCCTATATTTATGTTTGTGGATGAGATTAGATACTTGCCTGATATATGAGTAGTTTAGTCGTGAATTGAAGTCCACATCCACAATGTGGTACGTCTAGACGAGTCAATTAAATTAGGAACCTACTCTAGACCATATTATTTGGCCAAGTTCGTATCGATCTCACTTATTTTGGGACTAGGGCTTGACACTTATACATTATGTTCATTTGGTTTCCTGCAATATTGTCCGCTGCTACTAACTCTGAATTAAAAGTTCCACTGTGTTGTTGTTGATTATGTCTATTTTTTTATTATACAAGTCCTGGCCTTGCACAATTGGAACTTAGGTTTGTACGACATCACGTCCAGTGGTAACTTTACGGTCCTCTAGGATCGGGGCGTGACAAGCTGCACCAAAACTTTCTTCTTGTTTTGAAGCATTGTTTACATTTTGAGGGCTCGTCCACTCCATTTTCAAGGTCCCACTTCAAGTGTAAAAGGAAGACTCGTAGAAGGTGTTTGTGTGCTTTGTTTCTAGTAAAGGGATGTGATGTAAGGAGCAATGTATCTCAATTTTAATGTAAAGTTGTATCCCTTTACTCCGTTGCTCAGTCTCTATGTTAATAAACATTATCAATGAAAAATTATCATTTCTGTACAGTCGTGTTATTCAATTTCTCTGCCTAATCTCTATTGATCTTTATTTAACCTCGATATATTCAAATGTACACGATACATGCCTTATACAAGCACAACTTATGCTTATACGACATCACAACCGGTAGTGACATGTCGAATCGACAAAATCGGGCTTGACAAGTACTACTAAAATTATTCTGGTCCGTGATGCACTTGGCAACTGGTCAATTATCGATGCCCATAATATGTCTTATATTCGTCGAATGGTCGCCACTGATGCTTTTAGTAGCAACTCAACAACAAATTCATCTGACGCTAAAACCCAGTATTTTTGTAGTACTTCTAGTATGAGCTAGCTCCAATGAAGGTCTTGCAATACCTCGTACGTAAAATACGTTCTAAATTATTTCCCTTAGACCGATATGGTCTCGGTGCTACGGATACCATTTCGAGAAAAGCCAAATCTTGTATAAAAGTTGTTCATGATCTTGCAATGCATGTGCAACTTAACAATAAATATCATGCATAACAAAGAAACTAAAATAAAACAATACATACCTATACTTTGCATTTCATTCCGCCAGACTATGCTCACATATCTCAATTCTCATTCAGGATTATTCTAATTGACGACCTATTGGTCCCAAAATATACCTAACTATTCTATGGTACCAAACCACATCTATAATGCTTCTTGTACGAAGATCTTACTATATTGATTTCATGAATAGATGCACTTAACAGTTTACTATTAATGTGGTTCAAATTCTTAGCATTAACAACATACGCATTGCTTCTTTTATCTATTACTTCTATAGGCATCATCGATCTAAGACATTGTAAGGAAACAAAGTATTCTTATATTAAGGCATAAAAAAGAAGGAAAAAAAGGTTACAACCACCCACGGTTAGTAAAATTACCGAGAGAAGGAAAATGCTTCGTAAGGATCAAGCCTCAGTTATGTGTCCTCCTGCAATGACACCAATATCAAATCAGTATGCATCTTTCATCTCCTTTCTCTTTCTCCCAGAATTCTCAAAATGAATATAGAAATCGATGAAAACGAAAAGAAATCATTCATCAAAAATAATAGTGAAAATGCATTCACTAAAAGCAAGCAGCAAAAACATCCAATAAAAACTATAATAAAAGTATGGAAAGAGACTCTTATATAGAGTTCATTCACCATGACACAATCTACTATATTTTGAACTCAGTTCAACATAAACAAATCCATGAATAGGGTTCTCCATGCATTTATCCCGATCGATTAGATACTGAAAGGTTTCCAACGTCTTAATTATCCAATTTCGATTGGGTTCAACAAGCCACAAGCCAACATGGTACCATTGCTAGAGGTGGGGCACTATAATATCGATGGAAGCACACTGTTTTGTCCCCCCCTCCCCCTCCATCGATTGATCTCCTCTTTGCTTTCCTGTCGAGCAACATCCTCCCCTCCCCTAGATGTCTTATTCTCCTTGTAAATGAAAATCGTTACAAATTTTGTGTAAGCCACATTTATCCTCCAACAAGTTTTGTCACACTCTAGTCCCAAAATACAAAAGGACTAAAGTATGTGGTAATAGCCAGCTATGTATAAAGTGGAATCTAGCCCAACTCGAATATGTATACGTTCTCCAAAATTGGTTAAAGCATCTAAATAACTCAATAATACATCTACGTCTCAATCCACAAGAATATAGAATAAAAGAATGGACAATGTGCATTATGGTGTGCACCATGCTATATGCTTGAATAGATTCGAAAGAAAACATGAGTCTATAAGTAGGCTAACAAGAAGAGTGTAAATAATGGATATAATCACGAAAGATACATGAATCCGAAGAAACAAGCATCATCACGATTGGTAAAATAACTCTACGCAATCAACTAGCCAAGGAAACCAAGTCCTCAGAAGGGACGTATGAAGATACATAATATACGACCCAAAATGTACAATACAAAAATGCAATAATAATAATAAATACAAGAACCAGGACTAAAAAAATGGCATGTCATCGAGAATCGTGCTATAAACGTGACTATAAATAAATCAAAATAAACCAAATTTATGAAATAAGCTCCAAACACCTCAAATTGTCCAGGTGACTCTCCACACCTGTAGAAGAGGGGGTCAGCACTAGTGAGCAGTCTCAACCAGGCTCGCATAAACAAAAAGTAATCATGTGAGAATAGGTAAAATTATTATATAATTTTTATACTTTCTCAAGGGTTAGTTAACAATTTCATAAACATATATAGAAAGCATAAATTTGTACCTTACACCGTAAGTCTTATCCAAAGCCACCATCATTCCCTGCAAAATAAGGATTTAGAGTCATAATATATAAATATGTTACAAGTTTGTCCTTGTATAGCAAGGATTAACATTTGTAAGATATAAATATGTCGTATGCCCATTCCTACATAATAAGGATCAATATTCATAATATATAAATGTTATGAGTCCGTCTTTGTATCAATTGCTAGGCCTACAAGATAGTTGTCATTAGCATACATCCTATCTATATAATGGTTACTGGTGAATCTGACACCATAAAGGACTATATATAGTATTGTGGCATGCCCTTCTAGTCTAGGTAGCTAGTCCCACTAACGGTCCTATAATATCTCATACGTAAAGCACATTCTATATAATTTTCTCCTAATGATATGGTCCCAGTGTCTCGAATACAGTTCGAGGAAGGCTAAACCTTATGACAAGTTGTCCATGACCATGAAATACAACTAAACTAATAAAATATAACATGCATGGTACAAAAACTAAAATAAAGCAATGCAATTCTTCCAAACCCTTTTCTATAATTTTATTTCTTTGTAACAAAATTATAATATTCCATATTTTTATATAGCAAGTTAACATCAATAAGATTACTCACTTTTACTGATTCTTTTAATTAGTAATAACAATCTTATGGAATATAGAACAAAGATAAGAAGAGTTCTTTTTGTTAAAGTATGAAGGTAAAGGAAAGTAAAATTAAAACCACACACCATTTGATGAATTATATTTTCGTCCTAATCATATAGATTTCTAATTGATTTCTCCACATGAATTCAAGTCCAACTAGGTCTTTCGAGCCAACAAACCAGCATAATGCACCATACAGAGCAAAGCATTATAGGGAGTCTATGGTCTGTCTCCTAGAGAAGTCCTTGTATGGTTTAAAGCAATTACTATTAGGATTATACTAAAAGCATCACTTTTGTATTAGCTATATTTTCTTTTTTTTAATGAGAATTATATGGGAAAATATTTGCATATTATATTTGTTATAATATTAATGCAAGTGTTTGATATTCTATATTGTAGATAATATGGTGTGTGGTGTCACACAGAAGATCATACTATCAGTTCACTGTAGAATATATAAATTGTTCACAACCTAGATGAATTTGGACAAACCATTGGTATGGTTGTAGTGTAATCTGGCATTAGTCTATCCTAACTATAGGTTTATACTAGTGCTCTTTGTGCGTATTGAACATGACCACTTGTGATTGTTCTTTTTGTACTAACTACATAAGAGAATAAATATCTCCGTTATTATGAATGCTTGTGCTTTTAATTCGGATATAATAACAGACACATATATACAGTGTGCATTAATTTCTCATAAAAGAGTAAGATTCATTATGGGTCAATAACCTTTGATTGGGTAATGCATTGTGTGTATGATGGGCTGTTGATTATATAAGGAATCTGTGTCCCAATACATCGGGTTGTTAATGTCCCCTTAAGGACTCATAAGGATTGGCATATAAACCCTACAGGTAGATTATATCCGACATAACAAATAAAGTTGAGTGGTACGAATGAGGATAAAAAATGTCGATCAATATAGTTGTCACTAACTTAATTTGATCGACGGACATTCGATATCTTAACATGGGGAGAAGAACAATCATATAATGAGAAGGAGCCCATAAACATAATTTTAGGAATGTAGTGCAACAATATCTCTTTAGTGGACTAAGCTATTGTTAATGGGCCTGGGTTGTGTATTAGGCTGAACACGGGATACCTAGTCCGTTCGGAGACCTAACCCTAATTTTTCTTATGGTCCCTGTTGAAGCCTATATATAATATATGCTTATTCTTTGGCCGTCATATGCATCAGAAAAGAAACATTTTCTAAATTTGTTCTTCACGTAAGGAGAGAAAGAGTCAGTCAAGGAAAGAAAATGTTGGAAGATCGTCGCCCATACGATGTCCAACCCGAGGAAGGAATACGGTAGAAGATCTTGAGATCACTGACTGATCGAGGTTGCTGAAACTACAATCTACTTATCATCGCTTCAGGTATAATTCGTGAACCCTAGTTTCCTCCATTGAAGAGTTAGATCACGCTTTAAACTTGTTCATCTTTTATCAATTGATATGCACACCAATTCATGGTTATGAGGATCTCCAGTTCCATCAATTACTTCGTGTGTTGTTTGAAAAATTCAGTAGAGTCTTGTAACATATTTGTTTTGTTTATAATAACTTAGGTAAATACTTGTTTATGCATCAGAGGTATCAAGACATAGTCATCTTACTTTTATGTGGATTACTTGATCATCACCGAAGATGATTCTGTTGGTATTTGTAAGGTGAAAGAATAAGACTCTTATTTTATATAAAGAAGCTTGAGCCAATGAGATACTTTTTTGGAATTAAGGTATCACAGAGTTTCGAATGTTTATAGCTTTTTCAATGCAAATATGTGTTGGATTTTCTAACTGGGACAAGATTCCTAGGTTCTAGACTAGGAAATTTTTATGGATTCTATAGTCAAACTATCCATATTGAGATCTTCATTAGATCCTCCTCTATACGACCCATAACATTATAAATGACTTTTTGTAAAGCTAATTATCTTATTGTCACTCGTCCAGATATTGCCTACGTTGTGAGTACGGTGAGCCAGTACATGCAAAATCCATTGACCTCTTATCTTCATGTTGTTGAAAGAATTCTAGGCTACATAGAGGGAACTCCTGGACATGGCATTCTTTATAGACCTTCTATATTGTCGCTCAAAGCCTTTGTAGATGCTGACTTTGTTGGATCAATTGATGATTGTCACTTTACTAACGATTACCATATCTTCCTAGGAGACAATTTGGTTACATGGAGGAGTAAGAGAAGAATGTAGTTGCTCGTTCTTTTATTGAGACCGAATATAGAACCATGATATACATTCTTTTGAAGCCGAATATAGAACCATGATACATGTTCTTCTGCTGAGGCAGAATAGAACCATGATATGTGTTGTCTCTGAATTGATTTGACTAAACTCATTGTGTAGAAATGTTGGAGTCACTCCGTCTTCTCGAGCAGCTCTCTAATGTAACAACAAGGGTGTGATCCATATTGTTGAGATTATAGTCTTTTATGAAAGAACTAAATATCGAAATAGACTGACACTTCATTCAAAAAATGTGACAGAAAAGAAAGTTACCCTACAATATGTCTTTTCTTCAGTTCAGCTGACAGATTTTCTTACCAAACCACTGCTTACCTTTGTTTGCTCGATTGTTATCCAAGATAGGAATGATTGATATATATGCTTTCGGTTGTGGGAGAGTACCAATTAACTATTATTGTATATCTCACCTTAGTCTCATATCGTTTGGCTAAAGGAGGATGTCATGACTTGTTATTACAAATGTGCCAAGGTTTATCAAGTTTATTCAAATCAATAAATTAAGGGTTCTCTAAATTTTAGTAGAAAATCATCTCTACCTTTGAGAGTGAGGGTTTTGGTTCTATCTTTATAGACAGCTGATCTTTTTTGGTTCTCTAGCTATTTGTCTCAAAGATGGAAGGAAAATGGGTAATGATCATCGACAGCAAACAAGATTACGATGAAAAACTTGTACCCTTTATCATGGTTAAGAAGTTGGACCAACTATCGGCAACAAACTATTTCACCAAGTTGGATCTTAAGTTGGACTACCACCTGGTTCGAGTGAAGGAAGAAGATGTAGGACCGCTGAGCACCTCTAGAGGGGGTGAATAGAGTGTGTGCGTGTGAAGCGGAATAAATGTCATAATTAAAATTTATATACTATGTTAAGTAATAGGAAATAAAATAGCAGAAAATAACTTGCAGTATAAGTAAGAGTTAATAAGATCAAACTCAATGACACAACGATATATACTGGTTTTCCTCGGGAGGACTAATCCAGTCTCGAGTACTCATGCTCACGTTAATCCACTATGGCACAAGCTTTAACTAAGTTCTTGCAACTCTTACAACATCATGCTTGGGGAAAAGTGCATTACCACTCCAGAAGGCGATTTGAAAACTGGAACCTTTTTTTTAATTTAGCCTCCGATACAACTCTTCATAACTAAACTCTAGATAAATAGAAACTGTACTGACTTGTCTAAGAGTGGTATAGGCTAGATTTGAATGTGTCGCTCATAGAAAACACTTAGAAATGAATAAAGAAGAGAAGGAATAGATTATTTAAAAATGTGAAAGTTCTTCTCTATTTATAGTATTTTATAGATCGAATTCGGGCAGAGTTCAAATGTAGAAATCTCGCATTCAAACGTTGGATGCAAATATAGAGGGAATTCAAAAATCTGTTGAAACCACTATGACCGAACTCAAGCCGAGTTCTGGCCGATTTCTATCAGACCTAGTTTGGGCCAAAAGGTTAGGTTTTGGGCTAATTTAGAATATGGTCTTTGGATATATATTGTGGATAGGTAGGCTATGATTTTTGTGGACTGAGTTTATCTAAGCTAGTATCGATCCTGATCAATCTTACATATTTTTTAGACTCAATAAAGATAAAATACAAAAAATATATAAAAATCTTGATCATAATTCATTGCTTTTTGGTTCTTTGACGATGACGAGACTTTTGTAGCTTGTAGGAGTAGTAGGTACAGACTTGAAACCTATAAACCTGTAGCAGTATATATTTTGTGCATTGACCAAAGTTGACATTGATTATCAAGATCAGGTGTGATCATGACCAATGGGCCAACAATCTCTCCCATTTTGATAATTGACAAACTTTGAGTCTATGCCTAATATAAGAATATAACATTAAACTTTGAAATTATACCTCACATGTTTGAAAAAATCTTAAAAAATTATTTTGGTATGCTCATTCTCCCCTTTTGTCATGTACTCAAAATACGGCTCCCCCGTAATTTATGAATCCAACAACAACAAAGAAAAAGAGTAATTCCAAATATGATAAGCCAACAGCTCAAGTAGTATTATACTAGACCATCAGCAGTAGCAGTAATAAATGAAAATGAACAAATCACATAAAAAGATAAAAGTGTCACTACAACTAAAAAGTCCAAAGTGCATAATATAAAAAATGTCACTACAGATAAAGAGGTCCAAAATGCATAAGAAGTAAAAAGTGTCACTACATCTCATATCATCAACTAGACAAATCCACACAAAATACTAGTCCAAAATATCAAAAAAAATCAACCATCAGCACCACCAGAAGCATCAGTAGGCGGAGCAGCAGCAGGTGACTCGGTCGGATCAAAATAAGCGGTCGTCGGGTCAAAGTAAGCATGTGACAAAGTATCACCAAGTCTTGGTCCATCAAAATCAAGATGATGGATGATGGTCGTTGGAGCAGTATGATGGTGAACCATCATCCACTTGATGTCTGCCAACGCATTTCTCAAGACCTGGGCCTGAGAAATATGGCAAAACTCAGCGTCACTAAAGTGAGTCAGATCGGCCTGACATTGATGTCCCTAGAGAGCGAAAAAAGCATTTAACCACTAATAGAGCTCGTCAATAGTATGACCCGGGGCTGCAGGGGCTGCAGCGTTTGCTGGGGCTACGACTGGAGCTAGTAAAGGTAAAGGTAGAGCATCACTAGGAGGGTCAAAGAAATTCCTAGACCTAAAAAGCTCTAAAGGCATTCTAGAGATAAGACAAGACTCTAAATCAATATCAAATTTATGGATAATGGCCGTCAGATGCATAGGATAGAGGGGGTTACGGCCTGTCCTCTGATAGTTGATCATCATAGATAGCATAGTCTTGGATAAAAAAAAGGAAATCCCAAAGTGGTTATGATACATCGCAGATAGTTCTAAGAACGTATCTCGTCAGTCGATCCCGCTTGGATAGAAAAGATGAAATGATAATATGATAAACTCATAAAAGTGTTGGTTTAGGTTACGTGCGTGCAACAGTTTTCGGGGAACTGGATCCGGATGACACAACGCGACCTTGAATGTCTCAAATGTTATGCCGTCAGGAAATTGAACTTTAAAATGTCGCCGAGAGCATCACCGTTGTTCGACATTTGGAAATATTCGCTCAAGTCGTCAGAGTTAAACTCAAATTCCTTCCCGCTAACAGAGTAATGAATATAGTCTTCGAATTCTTGCAAGTTGCAATAAAACATACGAACTGCATTATCGTAAATAGGATTGGAAATTTCTAAAAATTTATGAAGTTATAGGATTTCAAAAGTAGTCAAGTATTCCGTGAAAATAGTAAAATTTATCGTTTTATCTAGACAAATTTTTCGATACCAAAAGTGATCAAACCAATTGTTTGATCTCTCTAATGAAACAAAAAGTGTCGGGTCAGAATCATCGTCATCAGGACGAGATGGACTGAACAGATTGACGGATTCATATTCAGACGTAGAAGATGAGGCAGTATCCTAGTTTTCTTTCTCTTAAAGATTCTAGGAGCCATGATGAAATTGAGAAAGAAAAATGAGAAATATACCTCAAAAGAGATCAAAGGTGGAAGAGAATGCCTTCAGAGAGCCTTAGATCCAAGAAATTTTGAATTTTGAGGCTTAAGGAGTAAAACTAGGATCTAGGGTTAGGGTTTTTAGCGTTTCAGGCAGCTGCTCTTGAGGAAGAAGAAAGAGAAGAATAGAAAGGGGGATGTTGGTTCGAATTCTGATATAAAAATTGTCCCACAGAGTTCAGCCCGAACTCCGCCAGAACTTGGTCCGAGTTCAGAAACTAGATTTTTAGGCAATATTTGAGTAATTAATGATATAAAACAACCTATAAACTTGTAATTCTTTGATTAATTAATATCCATTATCTTGGGTTAGTTGTAGGGGCCGAATCCTAGCTAGCGGTAGTCCGAAGACACTTGGCACCGTGTCGCTTAGGTTTTTATGCCTTGTTGATAGAAGGACCCTTTCAATTTGTACCCAAAATAATTTTGATTAATAAATCATTAAGTTTTAAGTATTTTATTAAACATAACCCATTACGACTCTGAAAATTCAACTATGCCTAACTCTCGACACAGATAATTAAAATGATTTTCGACTAGTAGTTTTGTAAATATGTCTTCCAGTTGATGATCTGTTCAATGTACTCTAGACTGATATCCCCATGTTGTTGGTGATCACGTAGAAAGTGGTAACGTATTTCTATGTTGTTAGTGCATGAATGACATATCGAATTCTTAGTCAGATTAATAATGCTAGTATTATTAGTAAATAGGAATCTTAGTATAGTACAGATTATAGTCTTCTAGAGTTTGCTTTACCCACAAAATTTGAGTACAACAACGTCGTGTGGCGATATACTCAACCCGGTTGTTGATAATGCTACAGAATTTTATTTCTTGCTAAACCAAGAGATTAAAGCTTTACCTAGAAAATAACCGCTTGTACTTTTACGGTATACTTTGTATCCAGCAAAATTAGCATCTAAGTAGCCAATTAGGTCAAAAGATGTGGTTTTGGGATACCATAAGCCGACAGTAGAAGTTTTCTTAAGGTATCGAAAGATACGCTTAACGGCGCATAAGTATGATTCCTTAGAATTAGCTTGATATCGTGTACAGATACAAACGCTAACATGATATCAGGACTAGCAGTTAAATAAAGTAAACTACCAATCATATCTCGATACTTATTTGGTCGACTGGTTTGCCACTTTCATCAATGTCAAGTCGAGTTAATGTAGCCATTGGTGTACTGATAGGCTTTACGTTATCGAAGTCATACTTCTTTATTAAATCCTTCGTGTACTTAGATTGATTGATGAAAGTTTCCTGTGAGTATTGTTTGATCTGAAGTCCTAGGAAGTAGTTGAGCTCTCCATCATACTCATTTCAAACTCACTCTGCATACACTTAGCAAAATCTTGACAAAGTTTTTTGTTAGTAGAACCAAAACTTATCTCATCAACGTAAATTTGTACAAGTAAAATACTGTCAACTGAAGTTTTGATAAACAAAGTTGTATCAACCCTTCTTTTTAGAAAATAATTTCAAGTAGAAAAGCACGTAGGCATTCATACCAAGCACGCGGTGCTTGTTTGAGTCCATAAAGCGCCTTTTAAGCTTGAAAATATGATCAAGTTTTTAAAAATCCTCAAAACCAGGGGGTTGCTTCACAAAAACCAGGGGGTTGCTTCAGAACTTATTGGAGCCGCTGCACCTACCACTTACTTCGGTGTTCTTACAGCAGTACGACATTTAGAGTGAGTCAATCGGAAGGGAACAGCGAGAAGCGACTGGAGCTAGCGACCCCATCAGCAAAGCATCGGCAGAAGGATCTGAGAGACGCATCATCGTACCAACAACTAAGAGCCACCCTATATATGAACCGAGAACTTCCAATCTGCCAGTACTGCGGGAAGAAATGACATATCCAAAGAGATTATCGCCAAAGACTAGGCCTATGTTTAATTTACAGATCAGATCAGATCAGCATCAACGTCGTGATTGTCCAAAGTGACGCTATACCAGCACAACCGGCACCAATAGTGTCACGCCCCAGAAGCAAAATACTGGAGAACGGAGGACAGACACACCAGCAGCCGTACATTGAGGTATAATCTACCTCGATATACGGTCACGGCTGTCTAGATACATGAGGGTTCATCTACAAGCCAACAGTCTCTTATGTCATGAACAAGCCTAGTGTCTCAATCTCAAGCAAGTAAATGTTACAAGATGTTAGATCATCAGACATACAAGTAAGGCATCCCAAACATTACATATTCAGATGATCATGAAGCTAGTCATACAAAATGTGAAGACTAGCAAGAGTTTCAGTCATACATGATCACCCTAGATTTGTCAATCTTCAGCTCGTAGGCAAACAGTAAGTAAAGTTACAAACGACTAACACTGCTCGGACGGCTAAACACCTCAAAGATAATTTACAATAGAGTGGAAGAGCCAAAATAAAACCTACTCGTTGCCAGGGTTTGCCTAGTGTCACCATCTGGTTGGAAGGTAGGAAGATCCTCTGGAGCTGCTCCGGTATCTGGTCATGCAAAACCACTGGTCGATCCCAGAAAGAGCAAGTGCCACAAAGGAGCTTCACTTAAGAACTAAAACCAGTATATCAGAACATAAAATAAGAAGATAAATAAGGCATGAAATCTAAATAGGGCAATAATGTCAGGAAGATGAGAAATTATTCCGATCAGTTATTGATAAGGTAAGCATAAGCAATCAGGTTCCAAGTAGCCAAGTACTGGAACAAGACAAGGCTTAGACTGGCTAGACTCCATCCAACATTCACGGCCAAGCAATAGTACGGCTTGCTACTTAACTAACTAGGGTTATCACAGACCTAGTTACTAGCAATATGCAATGAGATTGTTCCAACAGCCACAACCCTGCAGACCATCCAGGTTATCCGAACAAAATTAGGAGTTGAGTTCATGGGTACATCGTCCAAGAAATACATGTACCCTTAAGTAGCTTGGAGGGTGCAACACATGACAGTATGCTGGAAATGTGCCCTACTCGACGGCAGCTACAAATTCTATGATAGGGCGCCCAGATAACGGATTGCCTGTAGCTGGGAAATCTCTTCGTGACTACTGGATTATTCTAGTTATTAGCCTTAGTCAATTTCAGTAGTACCCCTGACCGTGGTACTCAAGGGTCCATGCCCTAGACATGATGCAAGACAATACTGGTTTATTACAAACAACGATTGTCCACAGTGTCCAGGCCTTTCATTCTTGTCATGTCATGCTAGCCGTCGCAACAGCATTCAATAGTTCCCATCATGCTTACTTGTCATTCATGCCATGTCTGTCAAGTTAGTTACTTTTATACCATGCCGTGTACAATTATCATCCCAATCATATTAATCTAATTCGTGATTATCAAGCTCATGAAAAAAGGTACAAACACAAAAGGACTAACGGGTACTCCAATTCAAGGTCTCTACGCTAGTGAAACTACGACAGGCCAAGAGGCCCCGAGCGTAAAAATAGCTTACGCGGGCAGGAACAGAAAAGACAGCTCTACGCAAAAAGGCTGCACGCGAGCGAGATTCTACGCGAGCGGGAGAGTCTACGCGAGCAAGGCTGCACGCGAGCGAGACTCTACGCAAGCGGGAGAGTCTACGCGAGCATGGCTGCATGCGAGCGAGACTCTACGCGAGCAAGGCTGCACGCGAGCGAGACTCTACGCGAGGTAGAACTCTACGCGAGCGGGACTGCACGCGAGCGAGAGTAGCCCCGACGTAGAGTTTCGATGAACTCTACGTAGAACAGATTACACTGGCACGTGAACACGTGTGCGTAAGAAAAAACTACGCTGGCACGTAAAACGTGTGCATAAAAGGGAAAACACTACGTTGGCATGTAAAGACGTGTGCGTAAAACTTTGTCTTCTCGCCAAAGGCCGAGACATGCGGCCATGGGACTCAAAAACTCAAGAACCCCATCTCGGCCAAGACTTGATGAAATCCAACCATTCAAAAGCCAACGTAAAATCGAATTTCCTACCACATGGAACTCTCCATTCTCGAAAACAACCAAGTTTAGTAGATCAAAACCATGAAGATCAAGAATGCTAAAACTATATCTACGAAAATCCATGCATCCAAGTAAAAAGTGCCAAGTTCTAAACTATTCTGAGGCTACGAGAAGCTAATGGAACCATAAAAATGGGTCCTCAAGTGGAAGTAAGGTGCACTTGCCTACTGTGGGTGTATGGTGGAGAAGGAACTGAGGAAGAAAAAAGAAAAAGGAGTTAATGAGAAATGAATGAGGAGAGAAGGGTTGTTGGGTTAATAAATGATGGATGGTGGTAGGTAGGGGTTTGCATACCAACCCAAACCGGCCAAACCAAGCCGAACCCAACCGAACCCGATGCATGCCTAAGCTAAAATAGACCACACGAACCACGAAATGCTAACTAACTTATACCAATGCAAAAACCCAAGGCTAACTACCAGGACAAGTCGAAATACGGGTCCGAGATACGTACACATATACCAAAACGTATAAGGAAAACCGAGGGTGACAAATAGCACCAGCTCATGGAGGATATCCATGTGGACCACTCACGACCAGGCGACGCAGTTTGTGCAGATAGACAACAGGCAGCACAACAACCCGGATAGGCCTTTGCCATGAGGATTAAAGACCGACAGCAACACAAAGAGCAACTGAAGGTAACAACTCAAAGTTTTATGATAACGATAGAGAGTAGAATGTTAGTTTATGCTTGCTTGTTACATGTTTGATTATGAACAACCATAGAGACTTAGCACACCGTAGAGACATCTTAGAACCATAGACATGTTTTCTTTACCTTAGTGAGTTATTTTAATTTTGAGGACGAAATTCTTTTAAGGCGGGTAGAATATAACACCCCTGAATTTTGGAATTAGTTTTTGTATTATTTATTTAACTTAAACAGGAATTTATGGAATTTATGAATATTTTTAATTAATTAGTTATTATTATAGATGACCTTAGCCATGGTTAAGTTTTGGAGTACAAGATGACCAAGAATTTTGGCACGAAAAGTGTTATCGTGTGACTTGACTAGTGTATTAGCCATGATATGGGAGACCTAGCCATTGCAGTATCCCAACTAGGAAACCAGCCAGTTGCGACTTAACCCCCACAGACGATTTATTTATTTATTAACTAGAATATTGACTTTTAGGAGACCCGGTGGTACCAAATTCGTCCGAACTGGACCAGAACCCAACCTAAGTCCATGTAGGCAATTAGTGCATCAAAAGATGCCATGAAGACATATTTTTGAGTGTACAACACTTTATATTTATTTTTAGGAATTGACAAATAATTTCTAAATAGTTATTATACGAACATTATAGGTATTAAATCGCGTTTTACAGTATTTGTAAGATTTTCTAGGGCCAAGGAAGATGGTGTCGTATGATATACTACACATATTTGGTTTATTCATTTTTCTTATCATCATTATTACTTTTATTATTACTAATTATTATGATCCTATAATTGGTATTAAAAATATCTTTTATTTTCCGTTCTAGAAAAATAAATATATATTTTTATGTGTACATATTTTTAAATAAACCCTAACTACAAAGAATATTAATATTTTTTTTTGATTTTTGGAGTATTATTATATAAGATAATATATATATATAATATATATATTATATAATATATATAAAAAAGAGATAAGGAAAAAAAATTATTTGTGAACAGTTCTTTGTACTGTTCACGCTCCTCTTCCCCGAGCCCAATTGGGAACTTGAGGCCGAGAATTTTAAGAGATTGGAAATTCAAACTTTCACGAATTTGAATCAAATAAATTCAAATCTTTTCCTACCAAATCTTGTTATGATTCTCTACTAGATTAGGCTAAATCCCAGTTGTCACGACCCGCACCCGCTTTTCGGTCGCGAGCTCGTGAGCTAGCCAGCTACGAATCGAGCGGACTCCAGCCCGACTCGAGTACATATAAGCTGTCAAGGTCATGGGTATCATGTCTAATCTAAACTGTATATCAATCCACAAGAATCAAATAAACAAAGAATAACAATTATGGGTCATGGTCTGCAGCCCATTAGCATATTGTCCGATTAGACTCCAAGAATATAGAGTCTATAAAATAAGCAGAATATAACATGGTACTGAATAAAAGCGAGAGGTAATAAAGAAATCACAAGCAAATACCTGTATCATGCATCGTAATCCTCTACCATCCCGCTCTACTAACTAACTCCACGCAGTCGCTAAACCTGAAAAGATCATCAGGTTCTCAGAGGACTAGCAATACATAATATACAAGCCAACATGTAACAGTACAAATATACAAAGAAGTAAGGAACAATCAAGGATATCTACGAGACAAAATGAACTAAGACACAAGATTTAAACACAAGGATCCTAAGACACTGGCATGCCATACTAGAAATGGCTAATAGGTCAAGCTATAGACTGCAGTCAGGCAAGTACTCATAATCTATAGTGTCTCAATCGCAGTCAAGGCAAGTACTCACAACCAAGATGGTAGCCAATCCTACTATAAAAATCCTATAGACCGTAGTCAAGGTAGTACTCACAATCTATAGAAATCAAAGTCAAGTCCTACTCAAGTCATGTCAAGTCAAGTCAAGTTATAATCAAGTCGAGAATCGTGGTGTAGGACTAGACGACTCTATTAAGGAATACATATGAAACTAACATAGTGTAACAGATAGAAATATCATAACAGAAAGAAACAGAATGTGCAGACAACTAGAAACATGTAATAAAACTATAACAGGATGAGTGTACTAGACATGGAATAAAGCAATCACGAATGTAAGGAAAGAACAGCAGTGAGATAATGAACATGCATATAATTGTATTGTACAAGTTGGCAAGGTATACTTGCCTGGTGGTAGCACGAAGAACCAATAAAATACCGTCAACTGGTACGCCATAAAGTCCAAAATCCACAATGTCTCCGAAAGCTGAAACAGCATTGCCAACATTCTCAGAATAGTCAATTAGCTAGGACTATCTGTCCTTAAGTCCAATTCTGGACACAGGGGCAAAACGATAATTTTGGACAAAAACGATGTATGCCGTTGGACCCGCTTTGTACCGAAAAGTGTGCAAGAGTCAATGATCTCTAAAGTCGTCAAACTATATGTCAACAGGCCTGGTTTTTTGATACGAATCCAACCGTATATCCAAAGTTGGATCCCGGTGGGCCATGCACAAAATCACCCGTTGAGTCGGACCGTGGGGCCCACAAAACGGCGGTCCGATCAACTGTCTCAGAATTGGACCAAACATGGCATACAGGACCAGAAAAATAATATGGTCCTGTTGGCACAAGTTTTGTCTCGATCTAACGAGCGTGCACAAAGTAACTGGGAAACTTGTACAGAGGCCGATACGGTGAATTTTGACGGATACGTATCAAATTCGTCGCGCACACGCGACCAATTCAAATTTCGTCAAAGCCACACGTCGACGAAGCCGTTACGCACCTTTCGATGCTTTTGGTTCGCGACCACGTCACCCGGAATGGCGGAACGCACGTGTATCGAAGGTTTTTATTAAAATTCACTATTTTGAAAACAGTTTTTTATCAGTTTTGGGAGTCGAATTTCTCGACGTACGATCGAAAAAATTCGATTCTGCAAAACATTTACAAAGCCCTATAGGTTGTATCCAACTATTTTAATTAGTTCTAAAGAAAACATCAATAGGCAATTAGAAACGGTCTTCGAAGTTGGTGATCTGACAGCCAAAACGAGTGTATTGGCATTGTTTTCGTCGATGTTCGTCGAGACTTTCCTAGGGTTCTGGTCCTCTAGACTTCAAACGAATTGAAAGGAAATAATGTCGTATATGTAGTCTACATACCCGAAGTGACGAATCTCGAAACGGCGCGATCGAGCGTCGCAAGAACCTGCCACGAGTAGGGTCGATGGACTGTTGCTGTCGTTGCTCTGTTTACTGCGGCTGCCTTTGGCTGCTGTTCCTGCATCTCCGGCGACGTGCGGCGGCGGCGCTGACGGCGAGCGGCCTCCTAGGGTCGGGAGAGGCGTGGCGCGCCATTAGCTTAGGGTTTTTCTCGAGTTTGGCTACTCTCCTCCTCTCGATATATAAACCCATCCATCCGTTTTCATATCCTCTGCTGCTTGGGACAGGGTCGGGCCCTTGGAGGAAGTTGGGTTCGGTTCTTTTGGGCTGGGGATGTAATGGGCTGGGCTTGGGAAATTATATTAGTATTGTTTTCTTTTCTTATTCTTTTTATTAGCCTAATATACATATTTTTTTTAGCCTAATATATATATATATATATATATATATTGTGTGTGTGTATAAGATATAATATTGTGTGTATATAAATATATGTAGTATATGAATACCTATATGTGTATATATATTCATGTATATTATACACATATAGGTATGCATATACTACAGATATTTATATATACACACAATATATATATCTTATACACACACAAATATATATATATATATATATATATATATATATATATATATATATATATATATATATATATAATATTATAAGATATATATATATATTTTAAAAAAAAATATATATATATATATTAATTTAAAAATATAATATATATATTATATATATATAATATATAATATAAAATATATATATATATATATATATTAGATAGATATATATAATCTATATATAATATATATTATATAGATATATATCTATATATATATATATATATATAATATATATATATATATATTTTATATATACATACTCTTACACACATATATTATATTTATTTATATATATATACATGCACACATATATAATATATATTTATATATATCTCATGCACACATATATGTATATTTATATACACTATATATATCTATATTACACATCTATTTGTATATATATATATATATATATATATATATATATATATATATATATATATATATATATATATATATATATCAAAAAAAAAAATGTATATGTATATATCAAAAATACTCAATTAACCAATATAATAATATCTAATAGCAATAAACATATTTATTTAATCACCACAAATTTATAAATAATACTTAACTGGTGGTTTGGTGAATCCATACTACTCACCTTTATCCAGGTCTAGAAATTATACTTATATTGTAAAACAACATTTAATAATAAAAATACTAATTTTTGTACAAATATCCAAATAGTTAAAATGCACATCAATACCTAAAATAATTTAGAAAATATTTGTACACACATAAAATATGCCTACATGGTCGTCTTTGGTCTCACTACATCCTACAAAAGGCTTGGATTCGGTTCGGCCCAGTTCGGACTAACTTGGTTCAACCGGGTTCCTGCAAAGTCAATAAATCTAATAATAATTAATTAAACTTATTTATAATAGTCATGTCGCAACTTGGCCTGGTTTTTCTAGTTAGGACACTCTTATGGCTGGGTCTTCCTTACCACAGCTAATACACTAGCCAAAGCACGTAACTACACTATCTGTGCCACTATCTCTGGTCACCTTGTACTTCAAAACTCAACTATGGCTAACGTCATCTACCGTAATAATTAATTAAATAATTATTTATAAAATCCTAAAAATTACCATTTAAATCAACTAAATAATTCAAAAATAATTCAAAAAATTTCCGGGAAGGGGAGCTACACCAGTCCAAATCTATCTCCAAATCCCCACGAAATTTGAATAAAAACCTCGAAGGAAACCCGCATATATATTACAAAAAAATTTTAAAAACCTAGGAAACTATCACGAAATATGGCTGGAAGACCTCGCCGTGGACCTGCGACCTTCCCCGACAAGTGCGCGCCCCTAGTCGAACCGTCGCCGGCCGCCTGAGACGCACGCAGCAGTCGTCGGAAAGAGAGCAACAGCAGCGACAAACAGAGTACTCTGTTTTAAACTCAACCGAGGTACTCATCTTCCTCTTCGATTTTCTCTGTGGTTGTTCAGTCGTTTTAGAATCTATAAATTCCTACGTGTAGCCGATATAACCCTCTCGATATCCCAACAAGTGTATTTGGGTATAGGGCAACAACCTATCCAGAAACTTGATGCCAAAATTGGCGAAAAACTACACTGTTACATGACAGTTTTAACTGCCAGGGATATGTTTTGGAAGGCGATTCATTGTCGATCTATCAACAGATTAGGAAAACTAATTGAAGGGTATTTTAGACAACATATAGGTCTTTAGAACCTAGCTTTTAGTTTCGAATCTTATAAACTATGCACATAGAAATCTGTCATCAAAGGTCGACGAATAACCTACTAAAATAGTTTAGAAAAATTTGAAAACTTCCAGATACAGGGTCCGTCCCATCAAACCAGGTGACGTGGTCATGAACAGAAAGCATCGAAAGGTGTGTATCGACTACACGGACGTATAGGCTTTGACGGAACTTGAATTGGTTGCGTGTACGTGACGAATTCGATGTGTATCTGTCAAAATTTACCGTATCGGCCTTTTCCAAAATTCTCCAGTTACTTGTGCACGTTCGTCAAATCGTGACGAAACTTGCGCCAACAGAACCGTGTAATTTTTCTGGTCCTGTATGCCATGTTTGGTCCGATTCTGAGACAGTTGACCAGATTATTGTTTTGTAGGCCCCACGATCCGACTCAACGGGCAAATTTGTGCACGGCCCACCGAAATCCAACTTTAGATATACGGTTGGGTTCTTCTCGTCAAATCAAATCCGTAGACATGTAGTTTGATGACTTTAGAGACCATAGACTCTGGTACATTTTTTCGGTACAAAGCGGGTCCAACGACGGACACCGTTTTTGATCCAAAATTACTGTTTTGCCCTTGTGTCCAGAATTGGACTTATGGATAGCCTATCCTAGCTATTTTGCTTATTTTGGAAATGTTGGTAATATTTGTTTCAGCATCCGAAGACAGTTGCAGGAGTTCAACTTTCGCGGACATTTGATCTGACAAGTTATTTAGATGTGGTTGAGTCTACACCAGGCAAGTACACCTTGCCAACTTGTATAGTTTACTTCTATGCATGCTTTTACTATTTTCTTATTCATGTCTCATTTTCTTTCCATATTTACTATCTTGTCATGGTTTATTTCTATGCCACTTATCCGTTATCACTTATCTTTATCATTAGTTGTATCTATATGGTTCCACACATGATTTTGACAGTGTTCTTACTTGAGTGACGTGCCTTGATCACCTGACCATGATACTTTGACTTGATCACGAGTTCCATGTTACCTTAACTTGACCCTCTACCGATATTACGATTGGCTACTTGACCACTCTCGACTCGGGAGACCCACGGTAGGGCTACAATAGAGACTCACTATAGTTAGGGAGTACCACGGCAGGGCTACTAGCTATAGGACCGAGAGTACCATGGAAGGACTACGGTCATTCGATTTATTTAGTAGTCATTCTTAGTATTATTATGACATGTCATAGAATTCTTCCATATGATCTTTATTCCTGTTCTAGCTGTTATTTTTTGTTTTCTCGCATGTATATATTGTACAGTAGGCTTGTATATTATGTGTCTTGTTAGTCCCATGAGGACCTGGTTATCTCTCTAGGCTTAGTTAGAGAGGAGGACTACCCAGAGCTATACGGTTCTGGAGTCGAGGCAGGTGACGTACCTTCGCAGGAGGACGAGATAGTGGCCGAGGACTTCTCTTGAGACATGTCTTTTTATTTTAGACTTGATACATTATTTTCTTTTTTTTATCAGTGGACATGTAGTTGATTATTCATTTCTTTATACTGTAGTTTTGGGATGTCTTACCCGCACAGTTATTATTTCTATTTCATGTTGGACAGATCTTTCTCATTAGTATTATTTTATTGGACTTGATATCTCGTGTTCGATTTTCTGTGTCGATGAGATTAGCTGTGACCTGTGACTTGTATTGTATTGCTGGGTTGTTATCATGATTTACAGCTTAAGCATTTCGCTAATGGCCTTACTTTAAGATTTGGCCCATTGATGAAGTGTTGCTGGCATGTACCGTATCCTGGTCCTATACATATTTTGGGACTGGGGCGTTACAGTGACGAACCAAAGCTGGTTGGGTATAACGATGCTAATATAGATGGAAATATAGACACCAAAAGATCGACTTCGGACTATGTTATCATTTTTGTTGGTGGAATAGTTTTGTGGCAGTCGAGATTGCAGAATTGTGTTGTCTTGTCAACAACAAAGGCAAAGTTTATTATGGAGACATATGCTTACAAGGAGTTATTATGGATGAAAATGTTTAAACAAAAAATGAGTCTTAAGCAAGAGCAGTATATTTGCTTTGAGATAGTCAAAGTATCTTTCACCTTGGAAAGAATCCAACATTTCATAGTTGGTCCAAGAACACTTCAATTCGATATCTCTGGATACAAGGTGTGCTTCAAGCAAAGGACACAGCGCTTAAGAAAGTTCATAAATAGGACAATGGAGAGGATATGCTCACGAAAATTTTGCCAAGAGAGAAATTTGAGTACTATATGAAGAACATTGTAATGGTGAGCTCCTCTACCTAGTTGGGAAGGAAAAGATTTATTGGTATTAGGTGGGGTTCCCAACTTATGTGGAGAACACCCCAGAGTACGACGAGTGTCATCGTGTGTCAGATAAGCTCAGAAAGTCAAACGCAACAAACGTGGCACATTTGACTGTGTATCAGACTTGCATTAGAAAAATAGTTTCAGAGTCTTTAGTATACCGCTACAGGTATACTACTGGTATAATGATCTAACACAGTTCTGTTCAAGAACCATTTAAGTCAAAGAGGATATTTTCTGTATACCGGAGTCGGGTATATGAAGGTCGAATTTGGGTGTTTAGTTAAACACTATTGGATCATGATCATCAGTCCAAATTGTTGGTCCATTGGTCAAACTTGATTTTAATAATTGATCTAATCTTGTCTCGATATAAGGGCTACTTGGACGATTGTTGAGAAATACTACTGCTACCATTCAAGACAAAGGGCTATTTGGACGACTGCTGAGAACTGTTACTACTACCGTTCAAGATTTGGTGTCGTTTTGCCATTAAGTCTGTATTTTTAATATCAAAATATTTTTCACAATTTATTGAGTCTAGGAATACAATGTACACCGAGTCATACTAGCAAATAGGATACCCCAAAATATTTTCAAAATATCCTTTGTTTTGAAAATTAGCCCATTTATAAAAGCTCCTAACTGCTTGACTTCTCAAAAGCCCAAAAACCTGATTTACAAAACCCTAACCAAACCATTCTGGACCAATAGAATTCAGACCAAGCGAATTCAACCCGAGTTCGGTTAATGGAACACTGGAACTTGAATCCAGTCTCCCCGTAGTTACGGATGCAACGGCTATTTGCCGAAATTCTCTCAAAGAATTTTGCTTGAATTTTGTCTGAATTCTCCCTTTGGAAAACATATAAATAGAGAAGAATTTCTACCATTTTAACACACCAATTCACTTTCTCTTCTCTTTTCTCTAAGCCTATTATGGTCTTCCAAAGCCTTCTAAGCTTTTCACTTTCAAATCCTAAGCCAGTTACAATCCTCTAGTTTATTTGCCAGTGCGGTACGGTCTAGAATTTTTAGAGTGATTGTAATCAGAGGCTTGACAAGAAATAAGACACTTCATAATTGAAGTTGGTCGAGTGTTTCGGATCAAAGCTCGCATTTGTAGAAGTTTCAAGAACTTTACATGAAAACTTGCGACGTTTCTCCATAGTGGATTTCAACTAGAAGCTAGAGTTCTTCCGATTGGAATAGTCCTCCTAAGAGAAAAACTAGTATACATCCTTGTGTTTGCGTTTGCTCTCTGCTCTCTCTTTTATATTTACAAACTTGTGATATATTCTATGATCTTGCTACTAACAAATTTTTATTAGCTAAATTTTTGCTTTCTACTCTATTCACCCCCCCCCTCCTCTAGAGTATAGCACTTTACATCTCATTCTTATAATTGGTATTAGAGCAAAAACTCTATTATTTGGCTTAATATCCTTGGAGCAGATCCTCATTATCAATTGTTATACTCTGATTCTAATTGTCCTACAATTACTATCAGAGCGGGTTATACTGGTAAACAAGGTAATATTACTATTACTTCTTAGATCACTATATCATACATGACAACTGTAAAATTCACAAGTGAAGGCCAAGCCAAAACAGACTTCCACTGTTTGATGGTACCAACTACACTTACTGGAAAATATGGATGAGCTTTTATTTGAAGTCACTAGATTTTGACATCTGGTCAATGGCTACAAAAAGTCCACTAGCACCTCTATTCTTACTTCCTCTATTATTAACAAGCCTTATTATAGTTACATTGAGGAAGAAATGAAGTTAGCTAGCCTTGATGCAAAAGAAATACATGCTTTCTATTATGATGTAGACGTAAATATATTTAATCATATTTTTACTTGTACTACATCTCATGAAATTTGGAAACTGCTTGAAGCTACTCATGAGAACATATATGAAAGTGAAGCTAGCAACTCCAAAGAAGAAAAAAATCCTTGCATGTTGACATTGGGATTTGAAGTACAACATGACCCCTTATTTGAAGAAGAGCTTGCATGCCACAACTGCAGAAGATCAAGCCACATGATGAAAGATTGTTTTAATACTAAGAAGAATCACTATGAAAGATCAAACGAAGGAAGATTGTCGTCTCATAAGTACGCTACCACGAGCATATGATATGAAAGTGAAGCAAACAATTCTGAAAAAGAATAGAGACCTCGTCTAGCTGAAAATATATGCATAATGGTATTATCTAACGAGGTACAAAATAATCTCCTTTATGAAGAGAGTGAATTTTCTTATGATGAGTTATCTGATGCTTTCAGTGATCTATTAGAAGAACACAAGAAAGTATTAGATAAGTATAAGCAAGCTAGAAAGGATATTTTATCCTATAAGCGTGAGAATAAAAAGCTTACTTGCTTATTAAATGATGCTAGAAATACTTCTACTTCTGATAATTCTACTGAGATTTTTACACTTGAGCTTAGATTGCATGAGGCACTTAATTGCATTGAGAAAAGCACTCAAGAAAATGCTAAACTTAAGGAGTTAAAAACAGAAAAGAAGAAGCACTCTATAGCTGCACTTAGAATTGATGCTCTTACTGCTAAATATGATGAGGTCTGTGCTAACTCTAAAAAGTTAGAGATTAGACTGGGAAAGAAGGTAGTACAACCTATGACTCAATCTAACACAAGACACGTAACACATCACAAAGTCACACACGACAGATCTTTTACAAAGGAATTAAGCAAAGATAAAGCTTCATGTAACCATGCTTTCTATTACAAGTATCCACGCACATCATATCACACCACTGCACGTTCTTATACTGCTGCACATAACAATAATGTTAATACTTTCTGTCATTATGTGGTATGAATGGACACGTTTCTAATCATTGTCAGATTAGAAAACTAGTTGATATGAACTTGTGCAAATGGATTCCCAAAGCTAACAAATGTGGATCCAAGTTTTGGATACCAAAGTCTTCGTCTCTTGATGCAGGTGAAGCTTCTTACATCAAGTAGAACCATAGAACATGTTGGTGATTGCAAAGATTCAAAGGTCATCTTCCAAACAATTGCACCAACATAAGTGTGGTCGTTAGAACCACTTTGGTAACATGCTAAATAATTCTTTCTAAATGGATAGAACTATAGAATCTTGCATGTCTTTAATAAATTTTCACTATTTCTCACTAAAAGTGCTAATTTATTTTTGTTATCTTATATAAACTAGTGTGATACATGTTACTAGCATGCTTAGGTTAATATTCTTAAAATACTGTTGCATGGCTAGTTACTATCTCAAATATTATGTCACACTAAGTAGCCTTTCTATTTGTCTAACATTTTTTTATCCATGCTTTATTTCTAAAGTATGCATATCATTTTTATGATCTTGTGTTTTACTTTTCTAATTTATTAGTGCACATTTTTTTTAGTATACATCTTTTATATATTTACCTCTATAGTGTACTATGAAACCTTCTTGAAAGATAAATTTAGTATCTTAATCGTGATGATCATTCTTGGTTCATTCTTTGGGTATTTACTTCTCTTATAATTAGGGATTCTAGATTCCGATGATGTTTGATAATACTACATATATTCCTTTAAATTTAAGTTCTTAAAAGTAGATATTATTTTGGGTATAAGTTTACAAAGGGTCTGTCTGTCCCTACGGCTACGGCTAAAGCGAAGCGGTACTTAAGCGTCCCCCGGTGGTCCTCCATTAGCTGGAACAGTACCCCTACAGCTAACCTAAAGTAATCAATACTTTATAGACATAAGATTTATTAAGGTCTATTTGCAACTATTGTCTAAATCTGGATCTAAGGCACTGAACCCGGTCCCCTAGGTTCCAGAACACATCAGCATATCTTGGCCCTATATTTGATTTATAAATATTTTATATTTTATTGTTATCCATTGATTTTGTAGCACATATAAGGATACATGTAATTGATACATCTTATGCTTATAGCTACAAATGATTTAAATTTTTTATTGTATTGCTTGAGATCTTTTGATTCCAGTGGATACATATATTTTGTATTCTCTAAATCGATCTATAATCTTGGATTGATCTCATTTTTAAGAAGAGATACAGATTTTGCCTTTAAATTTTAACTTTGATGGTAATATGCATTAATCTTCCATAGGTTAATGTTTGTCATCTTTTGATATATTCATTTTTTCTATCACTCTATTTTTTATTTGATCTTGTGACTACTCATTGAATATTATGATTTTCTGATATATTCTTTAGCGTTTGCGTAATATTTCATAATATTCGAAGCTTTTATTATCTTATTATTCAAGTTAATAATTGCCTATAGCAGTAATTCTTTGTAAGGGAGAAATTTATCTCTCTCTCTCTCTCTCAAAGCATTTCTTTTCTTTAACCCTACGGCTATCAGTTGGATACCGTACTAAGGTTTTAAAAGGGAAGAAATGAACTTTGATAAGAAAATCTAATATTTTGATGAATTACTTTCCACGTTCTGGAAATATTTCTCTGGATTTTAATATTATTAATTTTAGATATACCCATGTAAAGGGAAGCCGTTAATTGTCTCAAATCAATTATTCTTCTGACATGTCATATATCTAGAATAATATTTATTTGAACATTTATCTAGTCCTGTTCTATTTGTTCATCTTTAAGCATTTATTTACTGGATATTTCTTTTACTTGCCTAAAGATGATATTTGTTTTAAGTTTGGAACTTTATATACATTGATCAATGGGAAGAAAAATGCATATATCAGATATCCTTTAGATCTTGTGATTATTTTATTTACTTTATGCATATAAATGCTTTTGAACTAGATACGCATATTTAAGGGGAAGCAAATTAATTGTTTCAATTCATATATACCCTTAATATGTAGTATACCTAGTTCGTCATAGACATATATTCTTTTATTTAAAATATCTTATTGCATTGGTCATGGTATTTTGACTTATAGTAGATTTATGAGAGAATATGATTCTTCTTGGTTTTTTATTTTCACAGGTTTACTTGATCTCTCTATCTTGATAACTATTGAGCTATTATTATTTTTTTATACAACATCTCAAACAGTCACAGTACTTGATCTGTTTGATGAGTTGATGTATTCAAACTCTTTTCATTATTATGCATCCTCTATTATTTAGTGAGTATTGTTTCTTTCTTTTTGGTATGCACTTCTGTGATTTATGCTTAGCACTATATCTTAGCTGATGCTTCATTCATAACACTGCCTGTGAATTTATGTTATTTCTTTACATATTATGTTTCTTCGATGTGCGTCTCTGCGGGGGAGCTTCTCTCTTTGCAATTATTTTGCTAAGTGACAACGAGAGAGAAAATGAATCTAACATCTTTTTCAGGAAAATTTCTACAAAAAAGGAAACAGTACAATACAGAACAATACCTCACAAATTTTGATATTTTTTTGTCAAATCAAGATCAAGATGTTATATTGGTCAATGTTTGTCAATTATCAAAATGGGAGAGATTGTTGGTCCATTGGTCATGGTCAAACCTGATTTTAATAATTGATCTAACCATGTCTCGATATAAGGGCTACTTGGACGATTGCTGAGAACTACTACTACTACCGTTCAAGACAAAGGGCTACTTGGACGACTGCTGAGAACTGCTATTGCTACTGTTCAAGATTTGGAGCTGTTTTGCCATTAAGTCTGTATTTTCAGTATCAATGTATTTTTCACAATTTATTGAGTCTAGGAATATAATGTACACCGAGTTGTACTGACAAATAGGCTACCCAAAATGTTTTCAAAATATCCTTTGTTTTGAAAATTAGCCCATTTACAAAAGCTCCTAACTGTTTGACTTCTCAAAAGCCCAAAAATCTGATTTACAAAACTTTAACCAAACCATTCTGGACCAACAGAATTCGGACGAGTACGGATCGAATTTGGCCCATGTTCGGTTAATGGAACGTTGGGATTTGAACCCAGTCTCCCCGTAGTTACGGATGCAACGGGCTATTTGTCGAGATTCTCTCAAAGAATTGTCTGAATTCTCCCTTTGGAAAACCTATAAATAGAGAAGAATTTCTACCATTTCAACACACAAATTCATTTTCTCTTCTCTTCTCTCTAAGCCTACTACGGTCTTCCAAAGCCTTCTAAGCTTTTCATTTTCAAATCCCAAGCCAGTTACAATCCTCTAGTCTATTTGCCTGTGCGGTACGGTCTAAAAGTTTCAGAGTGATTGTAATCAAAGGCTTGACAAGAAATAAGACACTTCACAGTTGAAGTTGGTCGAGTGCTTCGGATCAAAGCTTGCATTTGTAGAAGTTACAAGAATATCGTATGAAAACTTACAGCATTTTTCTATAGTGAATTTCAACTGGAAGCTGGAATTCTTTTGACTGGAATAGTCCTCACAAGGGAAAAACCAGTATACATCCTTGTGTTTGCGTTTACTCTCTGCTCTCTCTTTTACATTTACACATTTGTGATATATTCTGTGATCTTGCTACTAACAAATTTTTAATAGCTAAATTTTTGCTGCCTACTCTATTCAAACCCCCCCCCCCCTCCCCTCACACTAGAGTATAGTGCTTTACATCTCGTTCCTACATAAATTTTTTCAAGAGTTGGGTGCTATAAATAGGTGTTTCCTAACCCTAACCTATTATCACAAGATCAAAAGGTGAGCGCTTTCTCAAATTTGCGACTTACTAATAGAGGAAGAAAGAGATTCGTAGTTTCGGTGATTATTTCGAAGAGAGATCGTTTCGATGAGTTCTTCATTGGTTATTTCTCGTCATCTTATCTTCGGTAATCTCTTTTGTACTCATTGTAATATTTTTTTTTTTATCTATTTAAGTGTTGTGGTGATCCGTGTTAATCGGGGGAGAAGGCTGTAAGGAGTCAGTATATCTTCTTAATTATTCTATTAGTGGAGGCTTTATCGGATTGGATTCCGATCGTCTCGTAATTTTTTTTTTCCTAAATTTTCCACGTAAAAGTCTTGGTGTTTGCGTTGTGCTTTTATTGTGGTTTTGACTAGTTGGTTTGTACATTTTTCTTCGGTTCTCGCCAGGTCCACTCAATTTGGGAGAACGGTTTCGCGTTTTGTTCCCAACACTTTGTTGCATGTCCTGTCAACGAAAACACTAACGAGGAAAATAAGTCAGGAACTTTGATTCATCACAGAGCTACTACAATCAATTTACATTTGAAATTATTAACCACTTATTATTTTCCTTCAAAAAAAAAACCCACTTATTATCTTTAGATGCCTTCGTCAGTGCCATTTGTAAATAACTGTAAAGTCCCATGATAAAAGTACATATTGTTATTGTTATTTCATTAATTATGACATTCGTACTTATTATCCATACACTAATTCTAACTAAATACTACCACAAATCTAGTTATACTACAACATCCAAGGAACCCCACGGAAACGCAGATCCCTCCTCAGAGCTTTTGCACAGAATGATTATGCAAAAAGGCAATCATCTATGCCCGGGTAGTCTACTGAATCGTACAAATACTCACAGTTGACTTCCAAACCATCGTACCAGTTACTAGCAAATTCGGTTAGTGATGTTGAATCATTGTACTGTAAAACCTGCATGTCATTGAGCCCAACATTCTCGAAGCAACCAACATTCTGAAGAGAATAGAGGTGTAAGTCCTCAGGTATAGAACCCAAATCTGTTGCATTCTTCTTACTCGGTTCTCTTGATGGTGCTATCCAAGTCGGAGATGCATTGCTTTCATACATTGCCCCAAAATCCTGCGAAGTTATGATTCCACGCTCTACTTGAAAGGATACCGAGTCAATCGTGCATGCTACTGGAGATATAGTTTTAGTATGGCGGCTTCTGTAATCTGTGAAGAGTGGTTTGATTTGAGTTAGCCCTGTCTTATCCTTCTCAGCATTGCAAGCTATTGATACGATAGATGGCGGGGTCTGCAATTGACCAGCTGCAGTTTGGCAAACTTGACTAGCCAATGGAAGGCTCGAGTAGTTCTCCAACAAGCTATAGGGTTCATGGTCATGTTTTGGGTACTGCATGAATTGCGTGACAGAAATGCCCCCATCCCAAGCTTCGTGCTTTGACATGGAAGGTTCTATTGACTTGTTGTCATCATTTGACATTGTTCCTTTGAAAGAGAGAACGACGCCCAATGGAGGGACATTGTTTGCCTTCCGAGTTCTAGGAACATCAGCAGTTATAGCATCCTTAAGATCTTTAACATGCAAGGAGACGGTGCTCTTTAAGCCATTAACATGAACATTTGGTATCCTTCCATGAGATTGGGTATTTTGAGTTATGGGAACATATCTACTAGTGGCACTATTTTGATTCATTGAGGTTGTACTATGAAGACCTGCCTGAGGTTCCTTAGGACTAAAATCTGACTGCATATTTCCTCCGTAACCTTTCCCTTCATTCTGCTTCTGCAATCTACTCAAGTACAGACGGTACTTCTGCATAATGAATATTTTCAGTTAGAATGTCAACTACTGAAGTTATCCATTGTTATCCAAGTCATGTGAGTCATACATATCATGATAAGAAAGTAGGGGCACATGCAAAATAGGGCAGTAAGAAAGATTAGTACAAGTAATAAAGAGGAAATTTATGAGGATTTTGTAATTTGGCGACATGTAATCATGACTGGTTGCCTCAGGTTATCATTGTATCCTTTTAGAAATTTTTGCCTGTCTAAGTTAACCTCATCATAAGGCTTCCTTCTGTTCATTTGTTGCAAAAGCCAATACCAAAAAGTGAATGAAATAGGCTTTGGCAGCACTGGTTTCTCCATCAAGTGGCTTTCCAAGCATTCCAATTTAGCCTCTTGGTACATTGCGCAGATTATTTAGCAGTTCTCACAGATAACCAGCTGCAGTCTTAAATGCACACATCAGAGGAAACCTCTCCTGAAGATTGTAAAACCCCCTATTTTTATTATTATTATTATTATTATTATTATTATTATTATTATTATTATTATTATTTTATGAGACTTAAAAATGAATTTATACAATTTATGGATTTATTTATTTTTTTAAAATGACCTTAGCCATTGTTGAGTTTTGGAGCACTAGACGACCATGACTTTTAGCACGGAAGTTGTAGCAGTGTGCCTTGACTAGTGTACCAGTCATGCCGAGGGAAGCCTAGCCATGGTGATGTCCAAACTAGAAAAACTAGGCCAAGTTGTGAATGGACTTATTTAAATTATTTTAATTAAATATTATTTTATATATTGATTTTTAGGTAACCCGGTTTGTCCAATTCAGTCCGAACTGGGCCCGAACCAAATTTAAGCCCATGTAGGCATGGGATGGGACCAAGGTGGCCATGTAGACATATTTCATGTACGTAGAAATATTTCCTAAATTATTTTAGAATTTTATGTACAATTTTTAATTATTTAAATATTTGTACAATTATTGGTATTTTATTATTGAAAATATTTTACAACACGTTGTACAATTTTCTGGACTCAAATGAGGGTGTGTGGTAAGTTCACCCATTGGACTATTTTTATTATTTTATTAAAGTTAATTTATGGTGACTAAATAAACAGATTTATTCTATTAGATATTATTATTATTATTTAGTTAATTTTATTGTCAAATGAATTTAACTATATATGTACATAAGTTTAAATTGATTTTATATATGGGTAGATAAGATTAAAATTTTCTTTTGAATTTATTGAGATTTTTTTGAAGTGAATATAGATATATACATATATACATATAAATAGATATAGATATACATATCAAAGGTTTTAAAAAGTTTGTTAAAAAAGAAAAAAATAACCTAAGTGGTCGGCCCCACCATGTGGGAGCCGACCACATGCAAGCAACAATAAAAGGAATAAGCAGCAGCTGCTGCAACAAAAGAGGCGCCCCCCCCCCCCCCCCTTTACAAGCCACAGTAGACATGGCCGACCCCTTTGCATATATACATATGTATACATATGTTTTAAAACTAAACCTAAACCCTAATCAATTCGAATCTCTTCCTCCACCTTCTTCCTCCTCTCTCCTCCATTCTCCTCCCTCTCCTCGGCGTGCGTGCCCAACCTCGCCGGAGCGACAGCAGTCCCGCCTCACGGTCGCCACGGCGACAACAACAAACGCCACAACAGTTTTCCACTTTAAGGTACTCAACTTCCCCGATCGATAACTCTCTCATTTTAACTCCGTTTTTTAGATCCGTAAATTCCTGTAGAAAGCCCACATGACCCTCTTCGAGATCCCCAGGTGGATTTCGACGTGCCCATCCAACTTGCACGAAAAATCGAGACGAAGTTGGAGAAAAACTATTTTTCTGGTATATTAAAACTGTTTTGAAACATCAACTTGTCGGCCACTTTTCTCGCTGTCCATTAAACTTTCGTAAAAAACTAATTGAAGACAGAGAATAACAACATAACCGAGACTACAACGCAATTTGTAGAATCAGATTTAACGCATCGTACAGAAAGTTATGGATCGATGAACTTGTACGAAAAACTGTTTTTGAAACATTAAAAATATGGAAATTTTTTCGATACGGCGTGTGCCCCGACAAACCGGGCGATGTGGTCGCGCACTATACGCATCGAAAGGCACGTATGGATGTTGTCGACGTGTGGGAACTGACGGAACCCGATTTCGTTGCATGTGCGCGACGAAATCAGTGCGTATCCGTCGAGATATCCCCGTATCGATCGTTTGCAAATTAAGTCACAACTTTGTGCACACTCATCAAATCGCGACGAAACTTGCGCCATTGGACTCGAAATATTTTTCTGGTCCTGTGAGCCAAGTTTGGGTTCAATTCTGAGAAGGTTGATCGAGACGCTATTTTGGCGGGCCCACAATCCCACTTAACGGGCGATTTTGTGCACAACCCACCGGAATCCAAAATTAGACATACCGTTGGGTTTATCTCATCAAAACAAATCTGTAGACATGTAGTTTGACGACTTTAGAGACCGTAGATACTGGCACGTATTTCGGTAAAAAGCGGGTCCAACGGTGGACATCGTTTTGACCCGAAATTAAAAAATTGCTCCTGTTCCAGAATTTAACTTTTGGACAGGCGTTTTCTAGACATATCTGATATTTCAAACTCGTTCTTGATGTTTGTTGCAGCATCCGGAGTCATCTGCGGGATTTGGCTTTTCTTGCTTCATTTATTTGTCTGTTCGAGCTATTGGATTATTCTCTTTTGTACATAACCTCAGGCAAGATACCTTGCCATTATACTGTTTATATTTAGTTTGCATTTTATTACATATCACTGTTCATTTATTTCCAGTTCTTACAGTTCTTGATTTACTGTCTGCTCAGAGATATTAGATGTACTTGTTATTATCCTTTGATTGCATATGGACTAGAGTTAAGGAACTACCGTTTGTAGTGTATTGCATATAACTTAACACAGTTGTACCACGAGTATATGTGAGATGAGTAGCATGTAGAGGTCCTTACGTGTTGGTTGATCACCAGCGCGCATGCGTTAGGTCTAACTGTCAATAGTTGTATATTAGAAGACTTGACGGTTAGTAGTGTTACATGGTCGTGGATGCGACATGATAGGTACATTGGGTGGGGAGAACATTTTCTTGTCGTATGGACTTCGATTGCACTTCCCTTGTAACCCGGAAGCTTCGCTGGAGATACGGGTATGTTTAGCCCCTCAGGTTTGTCACTGTCGTTTTTGAACGTCATGCGCTTAGGTCACTGGTGCCCAAGTGGGGACTATACCAGATCCCATTTACAGCCAGGGCTCATGAGACGAAAGTTTGTTCTTAACTGCATGTTCACTTTAGTATGGTTAGAGTACCTTATTGTTGTCTTGTCACTTATTTTTATTTGTGGCATATTTTATATTAGTATTTATATGGCATGTTTATTGTATCTTGTTACGTCCCTCTGATGACCTGGTATCTCTCCAGGTGTGTGCTTCTGTGATAGTTGCAGGTGTTCTAGTCGAGGCCGTGATCTTCTCCATCCTTTCGAAGATGATTGCACTTGGCTAGTCTTGTTATTTCATCTATTCCTTCTTATATTTTATTTGAGATAGTTGGTAGTGGACTTTGTCTCCGCCCAACGTATTGTACAAAGACTTATTACAGTTGATTATATGATCTTTTATTCTTCATTTGTGGATGAGATTAGATTACTCTTGGTTTACTGCATTTTACAGCTTATGTATTCATACGAGTTTCTATATATTGGAGTATACTCCGTATGTATGCAACTGGCATATCTATGTACCTAGTCCTAAGTATTTTGGGACTGGGGCATTACAAAGATCCTGTCTAGAACTCTTTATGTCGTGCATTGGTTCTAATTTTACATTGCACTCGTGAATTATCCCCAGCTCCAGTAGTTTCATTGGTCACTTGTTTCTTCTTCAATATTATCCAGTCCCTTATTCTTCTCGATCTATCTTACTCTTCCAAGTAATCAGTATTTTTTGTAACTATCTGATTGATTGATAGTATTTTCTTAGGTAATGTATTGGCCCTTGTCTCTATTCTAGATCTGTTGGATTATATCTCGTTTTCGGTTGAGCCCTCAAAATGGGGTGATAATGGAGTTGTAATTTAGTCTCACATCGAGTAGGAGGTGGGATAATGAGGTGTAGATAATTGGGATTGATTTAGGCCTTACTTGGGTATTCCTTTTAAAGAATATGGACCCAGTCAAATATTGCATCTCATGGACCAACTCTGGTTTGGGTCACACCGTGTTCTCAACAAGTGCTATCAGAACTTAAGATTATGGGACTGGTTCAAGCGGCTCTAATTAGTTCGAGATATATGGTGATGAATATTCATGCGTATAATCGGATTATACGGGCTCTCTTCTCAAGGTAGAGTTAGGAGCATCTTCCATAAGGTGGTCTGGATGTCAAAAAATTTACAGGCGGAAGACAGATCATACCTAATGTTGGAGGCAACTACACGGATTGACTTCAATGCTGGGTGTCAAGAAATTCATAGGCGGAAGGCAGATCATACCTAATGTTGGAGGCAACTACACGGATTGACTTCAATAGTGGGTTCCATACGTCCAAGGTGGAGCAAGATACTGTGGTTAGCACACAATGGTGGTGTGGTTAAACGTGTCGGTTTGGTTATGTAGTCGAACGAATTGAGATGCAATATGTTGGATCTCTTGGGTGCTCGGCTGACGTTAATGAGCACTCAGCTAGCGAGAACGAGAAAATGTGCTCAGCTAGCAGGAACGAACAAAGGTAGCAGGGATGTACTTGGTTGCTTGGCCAACGAAAACAAGCTAAGGTAGAGATTGTTGAATTGTATATAGTTTTCGGTTGAGCCCTCAAAAGGGGGTAAGAATGGAGTCGATAATTTAGTCCCACATCGGGTAGCAGGTGGGATCATGACGTGTAGATAATTGGAATTGGTTCAGACATTACATAGGAATTCCCTTTTAAGGCATATGAGCCCAGTCCAATACGCACCTCATGGGACAACTCAAATTTGGGTCAAACCGAGTTTCCAACAAGATCTAGATACTATCTTTTTTCTTGGACTTCTAAGAGATGAGAGTTGCCAAGAGAGATGAAGGAATCGGTAATAGACTTTTGAACAGAAACATTACCAAACCAATCAACGTCGTTATACGTACGTAGGAACATGGAGGGAGACATTTGAGAAGAAGAGGCGATCTGGTGATGGTATCTAAGAGTGTGGAGAATGCAAAGGAGAGAGGCATAAATTGATGATATGAATGACATAAGCAATATCAGGAAGATTGATGGTGAAATTACTTAAACTGCAACCAGCTCGATACCTAAGGGATTAGACCATTAGATTGTACGCCATCATTTCTAGGACACGTCTTGAGTTAAGCTCTAGAGGCGTAGGTGAAGCCTGAGTATCAGTAAGATAACACAAATAACTTCTGAGAGAGAAGATAGTGGGTATGGGGAGTGCTCAACCATGAGGCTGAGAAATTAGGGAGATGCTAGGTATTCTTCATCTCAAACTGATAATGCAAGTCTTGTTTAATTTGCATAATACGAGCAGTCACAACCAGGGAACCATATCATCAACATGCATCAGCAGCAAGGTCCTGAAGGGATGATAGACGAGACTAGATTGTTTGGACTTTCAAAGAATCTTGGATAGTGAATAACTGTAGTTAACCTGAAAAACCGTGATTGAGGGCATGCTTGAGATGATGGATAGCCTTGCGCAGAGGACAAATATGTTCTGGTGCATGAGGATAGTCGGGAGAAGGTTCGATGTAGATATTGTTTGTTAAATCTACGGAAAAAGGTATTCTTCATATCCATCTGATAGAGAGTCCAGTAAACAAAGAAGCAAGTGCCAAAAGAGTTCAAACCATCGTCATCTTGATAACAGGGGTAAAGCACATCGTAGTCAATGCCATGCTTCTGAGAGAAACCACGAGCTAATAGATGAACCTTGTACTGGTTAATGGTACCATCCTTTCAAGGGGCAAAGGTGTACGATCGTAAGTATGAGTCTGTTGGAGAGCTTGAAGCTCGTGAGACAGTCTATTGTCACTCGGGTATGATAGCAGCTTCCTTGTAGGGCTGAGGTTCCAAATGACCAGATGTGTCGGAAAGAGAAGTATGAAGAGTAGCGTAGATAAGTGGACAAGTTCAACTGGTCTGGTGGATGACGACAATATCGAGTGGAGCAATATAATAGCTCCTGATCTTCTGTAGCAAGGGGACAAACAGGACAGGAGGAACAGAGTAAAAATGGGTGTCTGCAAGTGGAGCACAGAGGATCTCATCTGTAAGAACTGGTCATGAAGTCCTCTCTTTAATGGTAGGCAGATCCCAAAGAATATATAATCCGCCTTATTATGTCGTGTCAAATCCGCAACATAGTGTGGTAGTTAAAGAAGGATATATTAGGCCTAAATGAACATGAATTGAAGTTTTAAGAAGGACGTCTTTTGTTAGTGTTCTTGTTTGGGATGAAAGCCAACCCCAAAAGTTTGGGATAAAAGCTTTATTGGTGTTGTTCTTGTTGTGTTTAGCTCAAAAATGTGGGCTCGTATAAATTTTGGCCCTGCATGTCTTCATTTCTACTTGAATTCAATTCCTTCCCACATCCTGCCCCTTTAAACCCTGCACTTACATCATTGCTTCCCATGCTTACCAGTTATACACCTACAATGCATCGACATGGTGCCTCATTTTCCTTCTAAATAATAAATTCTTCCAACTCTTTCCTCCACCCTCCCGCACACAGAAACACATAAATCTACTAATAGGACAATTATATATCCTAACACTAGTCTCCGTATTAGGTGTGACTTCACATTTAATGTTATGGAAGATTGAATCTTATACTTGAAGCAAAAAACAAGGAGCTAGTCCTTCATCATCATACAACAACGAATGTAGCATGAGGTCTTGAAACAACCTAGACCCTTTTTATAGTTTCTTTATACTATTTTTTTACTCTATTTCTTTTCTTCTTTCTCAAAGCTCTTGTATTTGAGTTTGTCCACCTTGGAGTCAATTTTAGAGGCGTATATTGCTGGGCACCAGAATTTCTGGCACCAACCACTAACAGGTCAGAGTTTCATGGACTGTTTACTTCACACTTTTCAATTCCCAGGTTCTCAACCAGAATCTATAGTGGGTTCCAGAACTTCTAGATCCCAATAAAGATTGAGATATACCATCTCAGTTGGATTTCCTTGCCTTCTTATTTTCTTTTAAAGAGTAGGATAAGTCCTCCATAATCCTTTCCACGATCTTTGGAGGTAGACCTAGGCTTTTTTTTGAATTGGGACAGACTTTATTCAAATAGAATGAAAGATGTTGGCCATGTCAAAATGCATGGGCTCAATAATACAACCAGGAAATATTATCGTGCATCTATACATCCTCCACACAAATTCGGGAGAGAGGATTTCTTCCAATGAATCCGAATGATATATCAGGCCTTACCTTACATAAATTTCTTGCTTCCTGCACAACATTCCGAACCTCCATTGTGGCATTTGATAATCATTTGAGATTGCTTTGTAAAGAATAAAGAATTTCTGAATCACCCTTAACCTCTACATTCTTTAGATCCAGCAACTTTATGAGTTCTAAAGCCATTTGCAGTCCTCTTCCTTCGTCTTCCAATGGGATACTGGACCCTCCAAAAGTGCTCCTCGCCGCTAAGAATCTTCCCATATTATCCTGTGCCACCGCTACCCCCCTAATAGATTTCCTGAAAAAGTTCCATCATAGTTTACCTTCACATAACCTTCTCTAGGTGGTGACCAATTCCGAATTCTTTTAGTAGTAGGTTCCTCATTAAAAGGTTGTATAGAATTAGTAACATCATCATATTCTGCTACATTCCTCAAAGTATCTAAGAACCAATTGGGCGTCGAAATGAATGATGTCAAATATCCACATGTTCCTCGCTTTCCAAATTTCCCAAGTAAGAGAGAAGCCCAACCTGAAGCATTTGGGTCTTGTTTCAGTAGATTATGGAGAAATACATCTAAGAAAGGGAGATCTCTGTCAAAGTTTATTCTCAAAGGTGATAAGTACCATACCATCTGGGCTTCTCTACACCTTAAAAGCAAATGTTGTATTGTTTTGAAACTTTCCCTACACAAAGAACATATAGGGTCAAACCCTTCTATAATCTTCGCCATCTTATCTTTAACCGCTAGCGCCTCTATAATCGCCCTCCAATTGAAATGTAGAATTCTAGGTGCTAAAATTAATATCTTCCAAAACCAATTACAGTTCATATCATAGTTTGCAATAGCCGAATTTGATGCTTTACCCTCCATTATGCAACGGTACATAGACTTTGTTGTAAAGATTCAATTTGGAACCCGAGTCCACACCATTTGTCCTGAATTCCTTCAAACAGTAAACATATTTTGATGCTCTCTTTCGCCACATAATGTGGGAAAAAAGAATAAAGGAGTCTTCGTTTCCATCATCCTTGAGTGGAGATAATATTCTCCATCATGCTTTACCATCCATTATGGTCAGTATGATTTTCTTGCTTCGTACTCCCTTGAGTTTCAACTTTCAAGTTACGTGGTGACTTCCTTCCTTTCTAGGGAGGATGCTCCGGGTTGAGGATCCTTCATATATCAACAGTCACATTTATTATAGAAGAATATAGTACAAAGAATAAATCATGGTTGACCTTAAGTATGATAAGTTATAATAAGTGGGTCAACACTAATTTTGGTGTATTTTAAGAGTAGTCTAGATATATTTCTAGAGTTTTTTGGATTTGTTTTATACGATATTTAGTAATCTTATAGACAGTGTAAAAACTCAATAGTTATCTTTTCATATGTATAATTTATCTATTATAAATAAGAAGAACCTCGGCATAGGCGAGCAAGTTACTTTTCTCTGTATCTCTATTCTCTCTAAAATATTTAGCAGTAGCGATCGTCTTCTCCTCTTCTCATCCCTCCATCTCCATGCCTACACTCATAAATTTTATGGTATTAAAGCGGGTTTGATGATGGTCGAATGAACGTTTTCGCCAGCACCGTCAGCAAGTGTGCCATACTTCGGTGGTGTGGTCAGATCGATCTCCTTCGACGCGTAGGCAAGAGATGGAAGATAAAGATAAGAAGAGAAAAAAAAAGTATTTTGAAGGGTTTGGAGAGCGCTCTCTCTCTCTCTCTCTCTCTCTCTCTCTTCTAGATTAGAAATCGGATCTGGTTGCTATGAGAGACTTCCACCGACTAAGGAAGGAGAAGAAAACCAAAGATAAAAAGAAGTGCACCAAGAAGAGGGATTGTTAAAGGAAAAGTTTTATGGGTGTACCAAGAAGAGCCACCTCCAGCCCTAGCGATGTACTTGTCTCAGACTCTCAGCCGCCAACATGGACCCAATGTTGCTAAGGTGGAAGAACTCCTCGGTTACCGTTTCCCCGAGACATGATAATCTTGAGTAGCTATAGACAACAAGGATGCAGTAATCAGATCTCACGAAGACAGAGTGGAGGACGGTGTATTGTCCTTAAGACCAATGGCAAGACTCCTATCAACGATACAGATGCAGCTACCCTTTGAAAGAACTCCAGGATTCATCAAACTATTGTCCTTTGTATTACTTCACAGAGAGCCACCGGTGAGCTGTTGATGGTAGCAGGCAAACAAAGAGTTGAGCTTACCAAAATTATGGACATATTTCAGTTGAATCATATAGAGGATAAGCAACCAAGTGGTTGAAATTAGGGGAACATTGGAGATAACTTGATATTTATGGATGTCTACGATTCCATGTGCTTTTGCTCCATGCAATTTCAGTAGGCATTGATCCAATCTTAATGACCATCATAAGTAAGCTACAAGCCTCCAGCCACCTCACCATCTCTACCATTCCAAAACCAAAATCTAATGCTATTCGGTCAACTGACCAACTGCCCTTACTTCTAGGGACCTTCGACTTGTTGTTTTCATCATCCTTGCCTATTTGTTCCCACTTCAATCTGGTGTAGTGGGATCGATTTTAATTATACTGTAAATATGACAGTTGTGTGCCATTATCTACTTTGTTCGTGTACCAATCCAAAAAGTTAAAGAGCAAGGAGTTTGCTAATCAAGATTAAGGGCTCAAGATGCGTAGGGGTACTCCTAAGATAACAGCGACAAGGTGTCAACTGTAGTAAGGACCGAAAGCTTGAGGCGACGGTTCCATGTCTCTTTGGAGGGGCAACAACATGGTAACATGTCGTAGATCATAAAGACGAAGTGTTCACTGTAACGTAAACTGAAAACTAGAAGCGACGGTTTTAGGCCTCTTTGGAGGGGTAACGAGATGAAAATAAATCATAGATGACATCGGACGATCAGAAGACTTTATATATTGACCACATATCATGACGGTAGAGGCAACATATCATAACGGCAGCACGGATTGGGATATCGGTATATATCATATTTTTATTGCAAGTTGAGATGGTGATTCATCTATAGATGATAACAGTAGTGGCTATGACACCATACTTAACTTGAAGGAAAAAATATATAAGAGAGAACAACTGATGTGGTAACTTGAGCTGCAGCAACAGATGAATGATGTAAGGTGGTGAAAAACAAATGATACGAGCTAGCGGACAACAGATGTGAGGTGAGACCAAAGCCAACAACAGCAAATGGTGCAAACCAGCTAAAAAAATAGAAGAAGAATAAAGAGAGTAGTCGATGACTGTGTTCGACAAGATGAGTTAGTGGAGTCGGTTTGTTTTTCATCTCTTTTTGGAGCTTTGGAAAGTTTGCAACTAATAGAGGATCAAAACAATTACAAATTCAAGTTCAAGCTTATCAATTCAAACCTCCAACTCATCCATCTCAATCACTATGGATAAGGAGAATATCTCTAGATTATATTATCGTTATCTTGATTTTTGTTTCTATCTTTATTGTTACTAAGTTTGTTATAAATAAAAGGCCACCAATGCAATCGGCATGGTAAAGTTTAACCTGCCTCCATATGGTGAGATTTCCACCTACCTGCATGTTGTGAGATTTCTACTAACCTGCACATCTTTGTTTTTTCTTCTTCTTCTTGGTATCAAAGAAGGTTGTGATCACTCGACACAACACCTTTTAACCTCCATCCACCGTGACTACTTCTCTCTTAACGTTGGCAACTTCATCACAGGACTCACTCCTACAAATTACCCCTTATGGCGTGAACAAGCCTTGGCTCTTGCAGAGAGTCAAGAACTGGTTGGCTTCTCATTGATGAAGATCATGTCCCCACCAAATACATCACACCAAATCCAAACAACCACCAAATACATCACACCAAATACAAACAATCCCAAACAACCTCCAAATACATCACGCCAAATCTAAACAATTCTACTGATGCAAATTTTTTTACACCAAAACTGATAATTTCTTTACTTGGCGAAGGTCTTATCGTTTTCTTCGTAGGTGGATCACCAGAACACTTTATGAAGAAACTCTTGGATTCGTGGTTGGCTTAGACACAGGCCATGCTGTGTGGGAAGCTCTCAAAAGCAATACCAGACAAAACAAATACTATATGTCATGTAAGGACAGAAAGATGGTGAATGAACTTGCTACTCTCTCTCAAACAAGTCCGAAACTCTCAGACTCATGGTTAGCTTAGATACAGGCTGTGTGAGAAGCTCTCAAACATAATATCAGACAACTTAATATCATATGGCATGTAAGGACAGAAAAGATGGTGAATGAACTTGCTGCTCTCTCTCAAACAAGTCCAACACATGTTGCTTTGGAAGCATTACGTGATAAACTATGCATGACCACCACGCATAGTTTGAGGAAAGATGTTAGAGGATCAAACCAATTACAAATTCAAGTTCAAGTTTATCAGTTCAAACCTCCAACTCATCCATCTCAATCATCATAGATAAGAAGAATATCTCTTGATTATATCATTGTTATCTTGATTATTTTGTTTATATCTTTATTGTTACTAAGTTTGTTATAAATAAAAAGGCAACCCATGCAATTAGGGTGGTGAAGTTTTTACCCACGTACATATGGTGAGATTTTCACCTACCTGCATGTTGTGAGATTTTTTACTAACCTGCACATCTTTGTTTTTTCTTCTGCAACTCCTCAAGATATATATATGTTTCTACCATGTGCACTTGAGAAGGAGTTTGAGAGAATAGCTAAAGAGTCCTTAATTGCAACTTGTACATGTTTCACAACATGTTCAAGTTGAGAGGGAGAAGAGTCCTTAAGTGCAAGTTGTACATGTTTCGCAACATGTTCAAGTTGAGGGGGAGTGTAGATTAATATACAAACCAGGTTACCATAAGTTATGGTCATGATTGACCATAATTATGGTAAGTTATAATTCGGTCAATTCTAATTTTGGTGTATTTTGGATTAGTCTAGAAAATAATTTCTAGGGTGTAATGTCCCGCTCTGCACGGTGCATTATGCTAAGTCGTTGACTCGAAGAGTTGCGTTGACCCAATTAAGTATCGATGCAAATCGATACAAGAGTTATGTTGTCCCGAGAAACGCATCGAGTCAGATTGATGCAAAGAGTTACGTTGAACTGAGGAATGCATCGAGTAAGTTCAATGCAAGTGTTAAGTTGGCCCGAGAGAAAATATTGAGTCGGTTCGAAGATTCTAAGAAATCGAATCGACGCAAGGCATTAGTCCGATTCTGACAAGTATTGATTTTAGTTGGTTTTGTGTGCAGGCTATACATTTACGCTGAAATATAAGAGATCGATATTTTACCTTATTTGCAATGGTGTCCGCAAAACCTAATCGTCGCTTTGCCATGGACTGAAGCATAGGCATGGTAGGCCAAATCGCTTGAATAATTCAACGTAGCGCAAGGTGTTCGAATGGCCAAGTCAGAAGAGTTGGCCGTGCAAATAAAGTTATAAAATCGAGCCGCATCGACTTGGCGAAACGACAAGGCGTATCGGCTTAAGGTGGGGGAACTTTGACTCTTCTTTCCTAGTCCGTCATGCTTAATTAAAATGTACCGTTGTATGCTAAAGTTAACCTATCGAGTCCATGGACGTGGCTCGATCAAGTGATGAACATAGTGCATGTCGAACACTAGATAGAACAATTAAAATGAAACGTACATCAAATGTACGAGTCGCTATTGAACATTGAATATCGTAAAGGCGAACGTCTCGGTACGCAAGCCATAAGAACATGGGATAACTGTATCGACAAGTACCTCAATGCATGAGTCATTCCGTGCCCCCGTGCACGAGTTAGTATGCTAGAACATTGAAAGACTATATCGACGTAAGTTGCTCAGTGCACGAGCTATAGAACATTGAATACCCTATCGAGGCGTGCCTCAGTTGCACAAGTCGGAGGAAAGGATCATACATTGAACACTAAGACATAGAACATGTAATTACGGTATCGAGGCGTGCATCGCATGCACGACTCGAAGAATAGAGAACAGTTGTGGCATGAATGTGACAGAACTGTCGAATGTGGCATGGTACCTTCGAAATATTTATGGCCCTTGGGACGTTCGTTGATGAACATTGAGTTGGGGCATTATGCCAATGGAAATAGAGATAGACAAATTGCTTGGTTGTATGACTTTGACGCATTGCATGGTCACGAACAACTTGTGCACAAGTTTTGTTATCCCTCGAACGTGGTAGACGGTTGCCGGAATCCGTTCGATCTAGAAAGGGAATTTAAGATGGATATTTGTGGGATATTTCAATCTGTTAGGCTTGCGACCTACCATTCAAATAAACCGTTACAAATATCAGTATTGTTCGGGAGGAGTACTTCAGGACGTAGAATTAGCACCCCAGGCTGAAGTAGTCACCGTTCATACCTTAATGTCCATTATGGTGTTAAAGCCAGTGACCTTTATATAGTTAAGGAACGACGGATTGAAAATGCAGGAATACAGAGATCCTGCACAGAGCACTTATAACATGACAGGGAAGGAATGAGGCATATTCACCTTGCGTCGGTGTAAGGACGAATGCGTCGATATTGGTAAGAAGTCGCGAAACAACACGAGAGTGCTATTGGTTGCCTTCTTGCTTATGCGAATCAAATAACATGCTTGCCATGATAACATGCTTTTACTACTTTCAAATATGCTATGAAACCAATCCTAAGGATAACATAGAAAGATAACTAAATATATGATGCATGAATCAATACATAATAAATGTCGATTTATTTAAGTGGGTCTTTGATCAGTACAACGAGGATGAAAGTACTAATCCCTTACTAGTTTGCTAGCAGGTTCAGGGAATGGTCTGCTCGTGGCGGAACTTCGCTTGATTGTGCTGAGGTATAAAATGTTGTAGCATTTGAAGCGTGCAATCATATTGACGCTCGGACTTGCAACAGGATTGATGCGGCCGAGATATAGAAGGCATGATGTATGGAACGATGAAATCCTTTGTGGGAAAGAGAGAACTTGAGTGTTGTAGCCAATTTGGCAAATTCAGTTGGACTATTGAAAGCCTTTGTAATCTCAATTTATTTATCAATAGAGATAATTGTTTCATATACTATGTTTTCTTCCGTTGCTAATATCAAATCAAAGATAACCATTTGAGAACTTGTCATCTTGTCTTGTACGAGTGCAACTCTAGACTCGTACGGTATCACGCCCCAGCGAGGACGATGACTCGGATAAATCGATGCGAGGACGAACGATTTTCCGGGTCGGGACGTGACAAATTGGTATCAGAGCTCTAGGCTTAATTTTTTCAGGACGCTTGCTTCGTTTCAATTATAAAAATTGTCCACCACCAATCAAATCACTCTTAACTCTACTCGATGCCGTACTGGATGTTCCATACAAATAGTCTAATACAAATCGTGTAATTTTTCGCATGTATTTTAGAAATTATATGTTTGCTAGAAAAGTCATAAAACGTTTGTTGCTGCAGGTACAACAAGTCGTAAGATATGAATTCAAATGTTTGTTGCTGCAAGTGCAACACGTCGTGAATTGTGAATCGAGATGTTCGTTGTCTCAATGCGACAGTCAATATGAGAAATATTGGTTGCATCGATACAATGAAAGTCGTAGGATGTTGCTGCATCAATTGCAACGAGTTGATTATGAATGATGAGTTGCGATGAAAATGAAAAGTTGATATCGAATTGTTGAACGGATTCGAGCATTGGCTTTGGACGTCCGAAATAAATCTTGCACGAGGTGCAACGAATGTCAGAAATAAATATCGAAAATAAATTGTTACACGATGTGCAACTGATGCGGAAATAAATGGTTGCACGAGGTGCAACCCATGAAAGAAAAATCATAATCGATAGAAACGAATCGGTTCTATTGTGCACTGAACTTGTGTTGGCAAATGAATACATTGGCCGAATTGTGTCGGATTTTGATTAATCAAAAGTTACGGGTGTGATCGGCATGATCACTGCGAAAATCGTGAGTCGGAATAGATTGTTGGTTCATACCGAGTATGATACGAGGGAAATAGCTTGATTTTCGAGTGGTATATGCCATACCACATATGCGATGAATCAATTATGAGTGGTATATGCTATACCACTTGTGCGATGAATTGCATCGACACATTGCGTAATTTGCGGAAGGTTTGTCCGCAACGGACGGAAGAGTACCGAAACTCGATTGAAAATTTGTATGACAGCATGTTGATGCAAGTGTTCTTCGATAATCGGTTGGACCGATAGGACGAAGACTCGTATCAATGAATGATACGTCGGACGAAAATTTGTAAGTCGGCCGAACGACCGAGACTAACGAAACGATTATGTCTTGAAGCAATAATCGGATCGACGGGATAGGAAACTTGAACTTATAAACGAGTCGCACGACTTGCGATCTCGATAGAAATATTGGGCGAGGCAAATTGTAATCGAATCGCACGACTTGCGATCTCGATAAAAACGTTGGGCGATGAGAATTATAATCGGATCGCACGATGTGCGACTTCGATGAAGAGTTGGTTGATGCGGGTAAATAGTGCCTAATAAATAGTTGGTTACGTTGCGGCAAAACTCATTTGAGTATGAATGAAACACGCAAAACTTAGAGGGCTTGATTGTATAACTCGAGGGTTCGATGTTGGATAATCGGTAACTCGGTTACGAGATCAAAGTATAGTGGAATACGGTAAATCGGAAAACGAGTTGATGCGTATGGAAAAGTTTGTAGTAAACTTGGATGTTTGCAATACGAACTAAAGTCGACGTTGATGAAGATTCAAAGTTGACCCTTCTGTTATCAAAATCGATATGACTTATCGAAATCGATACGCAAGGAAACATAAGCACGATTTGAGAATACAAAACGGGGTAGGCCTACGATATCGAAATTTTCGAAAATAGCAATACGGAAGTGTCGAGCTGGTTGATCATAAACTTTGTGATTGATCAGGACGAGACTATAAAGTCATCGACGATTGTTTTGATACGTATAGCATCTCGAGTGTCGACCGTGGGTAGAAAGATTCGAACTCAATACGAATAGATGTTTCGTGAAATACGGAATTATCAACGGTAGTACATGGCTTTACTCGGAGGATAGTTGCGCATCAGTTGTGCCGATAGAAATAGTTTTGTCCGAAATTGAGTAGTCGCATAGAAATCGTCGGAACGTGATTTGGCTCCGAAATAATATAGCATGGTTCGTAGTAACTATCATTCGTTAATGATCCACAATTATCGAGCGTAGCTTCGGGACAGCTGACCCTAGAAGACTTGACCGCCAAATCAAATTGAATGTTGCAAACCCGTAAGATGACACATGCGATGTCGCATATGAAATTGCATCATAACAAATATAACGTGGTGCATGTTGATGATAAGTCTAGACGATTTTGAGAATCGTGTTATGCACGAGTACGAGCAGTAAGAGAATGACTTATGAGTTGTATCGTTAGATTTGGATTCACCTTACAATTGAGCTTGCGTAAATCGAAATTATATTCAATGTTGCGAGACGGACAAGTTGAGAATTTGGCTAGTAAATTTTCTACTCGATAGGAATCGAACGTAAGATGCGTCATAGAGATTTTGTATCAAAGCAATTGCTGCCTTTGAGCATCGTTGCCTCGAGTAAAATTTATTATCGAAAAGATCGTTGCCTTTGAGCATCGTCGATTTGAGTTGAGTCGGAAAAGAGTTTGAGTACGGTGTCTAGGCAAGTGATCTAGCGGGCGTAGTCCTGAATGTTGATGCATTTGTAAGTCAATAAAGAAAAATTGTATCGAGATGAGTTGCATATCCAGACTTTGAAAATAGTTGGACAGCGACTTCAAACGTAAGGCGTTGCGAAGGATCGTTGCGATCGGATGCGTGACGGCTCGACGCGATGCATATAATTGATGGTCCATACGAAACTTAAGAAACGAAAAATGCGATTTTGAATCGCGTCGCATGCAGTGACTTTATTGAATGAATCACATATGTATCGAATATACAGATGTGATAAAATTTTGAGAACAGTCGCTAAAGATAAGTCCGAGCGAGAGTACGAGATGGCAAGCATAGGATTGAAATTTATTTGTCAGCTTTGTTCTAATTTCTACCACTAGACTTGACTGAAATACACATATTTTTGGGATGTCTTGAATAAGTGTACGATCCAAATCAAGTTGTATATTGAATTCAAATTGAGCTGCCGGAAAGACTGAAAGTTAATGAAAGCTTGTACGAGTGTTTGAAACGGAACAACGATAGTTGGCGAGATTGTGAAACAATCTAGAGAAACACCTGGAATTAAGTGTTGGTTTCGGTTCGAGGACGAACCTTATTTGAGTGATAGTATATTATGTAATGTCCCGCTCTGCACGGTGCATTATGCTGAGTCGTTGACTCGAAGAGTTGCATTGACCCGATTAAGTATCGATGCGAATCGATATAAGAGTTACGTTGTTCCGAGAAACGCATCAAGTCAGATCGATGCAAAGAGTTACGTTGACCTGAGGAATGCATCGAGTAAGTTCGATGCAAGTGTTAAGTTGGCCTGAGAGAAAGCATTGAGCCGGTTCGAAGATTTTAAGAAATCAAATCGACGCAAGATATTAGTCCGATTCAGACAAGTATTGATTTTAGTTGGTTTCATGTGCAGGCTATACATTTATGCTAAAATATAAGAGGTCGACATTTTGCCTTATTTGCAATGGTGTCCGCAAAACCAAATCGTCGCCTTGCTACGGACTGAAGCATAGACACGATAGGCCAAATCGCTTGGATAATTCAATGTAGCACAAAGTGTTCGAATGGCCAAGTCAGAAGAGTTGGTCGTGCAAATAAAGTTATGAAATCGAGCCGCATCGGCTCGACGAAACGACAAGACGTATCGGCTTAAGGTGGGGGGACTTTGACTCTCTTTCCTAGTCCGTCATGCTTAATTAAAATGTACCGTTGTATGCTAAAGTTAACCTATCGAGTCCATGGGCATGGCTCGATCGAGAGATGAATATAGTACGTGTCGAACACTAGATAGAACAATTGAAATGAAACGTACATCAAATATACGAGTTGCTATTGAACATTGAATATCGTAAAGGTGAGCACCTCAGTGCGTAAGCCATAAGAACATGGGATAACTGTATCGACAAGTGCATCAACGCATGAGTCATTTTGTGCTCCCGCGCACGAGTTAGTATGCTAGAACATTGAAAGACTATATCGGCACGAGTGCCTCAGTGCACGAGCTATAAAACATTGAATACCCTATCGAGGCGTGCCTCAGTTGCACGAGTCGGAGAGAAGGATCATACATTGAACACTAAGGCATAGAATATGGAATTACGGTATCGAGGCGTGCATCGCATGCACGACACGAAGAATAGAGAACAGTTGTGACATAAATGTGACAGAACTGTCGAATGTAGCATGGTGTCTTCAAAATGTTTATGGCCCTTGGGACGTTCGTTGATGAACATTGAGTTGGGGCATTGTGCCAATGTAAATAGAGATAGACGAATTGCTTGGTTGTATGACTTTGACGCGTTGCATGGTTACGGACAACTTGTGCACAAGTTTTGTTATCCCTCGAACGTGGTAGACGGTTGCCGAAACCCGTTCGATCTAGAAAGGAAATTTGAGATGTGTATTATGTGGGGTATTTCAATCTGTTAGGCTTGTGACCTACCATTGAAATAGAGCGTCATAAATATCGATATTGTTTGGGAGGAGTACTTCAGGGCATGGAATTAGCACCCCAGACTGAAGTAGTCACCGTTAGTACCTTGATGTCCATTATGGTGTTAAAGCCAGTGACCTTCATATAGTTAAGGAATGGCGGATTGAAAATGCAGGAACACATAGATCCTGCATAGAGCACTTATAACATGACAAGGAAGAAATGAGGCATATTCACCTTGCGTCGGTGTAAGGACGAGTGCGTCGATGTTGGTAAGAAGTCGCAAAACAACACGAGAGTGCTATTGATTGCCTTCTTGCTTATGCGAATCAAATAACATGCTTGCCATGATAACATGCTTTTACTGCTTTCAAATATGCCATGAAACCGATCCTAAGGAGAACATAGAAAGATAACTAAATTGTATGATGCATGAATCAATACATAACAAATGTCGGTTTATTTAAGTGGGTCTTTGATCAGTACAGTGAGGACGAAAGTACTAATCCCCCACTAGTTTGCTAGCAGGTTCAGGAAATGGTCTGCTCGTGGCGGAGCTTCGCTTGATCGCGCTGAGGTATGAAATGCCATAGCGTTTGAAGCGTGCAATCACATTGACGCTCGGACTTGTAACAAGATTGATGCGGCTTGAGATATAGAGGGCATGATGTATGGAACGGTGAAATCTTTTGTGGGAAAGAGAGAACTTGAGTGTTGTAGCCAATCTGGCAAATTCAGTTGGGCTATTGAAAGCCTTTGTAATCTCAATTTATTTATCAATAAAGAGAATTGTTTCGTATACTCTGTTTTCTTCCGTTGCTAATATCAAGTCAAAGATAACCATTTGAGAACTTGTCATCTTGTCTTGTATGAGTGCAACTCCAGACTCGTACGACATCACGTCCCAACGAGGACGATGACTCGGATAAATCGATGCGAGGACGAACGATTTTCCGGGTCGGGACGTGACATAGGGTCTTTCGGTTTGGTTTAGTAGATTTAGTCAAAGAATTCCTCAATCTTATAGATATAGTTAATAGTCCATATTTATCTTTTAAATGTATCAATAATCTAGTATAGATATGAATAATCTTTACATAGGAGAGCAAGTTGCTCTTCTCTCTCTCTCTCTCTCTCCCTCTCTCTCTCTCTCTCTCTAAAATATTTAGGAGTAGCCATCTTTGTCTTCCCTTTTTATCTCTCTCCATCTTCATGTCTACACCCATATAAATTTATACATTTATATTGTGGTACTTTGTTTCGAATTTAGTTTCTTACAGTTAATTCTTGGCTTGAAATTTTTTAATGTTGGACTCTAATACTACATCATGAAATGACAACGAAGAAACCTGTTAGCTTTTCTACCTGACGACCAATTTCTATCAGCTAGAACAATGATATATAGAAACACAAAGAAGTATTGAGAGAAATATCTTACCTGCAGGTGACTAGCAACATTTTCTCTTGTTAACCCAGGAACATTCATCAAGTCAAGTATTTTCTTAGGACCAACTTCTGGCAAAAAATATATACATTACCTACATATCCAGTAACTATATGTATGCTTAATAAAAATAGAAAAGGAAATGAAATTTAAAATCCTTACAAAATAATTGTAAAGTTTTATGATGAAAGAAAACATCGTTTGCTATGAAAACAAGAAAAGCAGGATAATCCTGTAACTATGGTAAAAGATACTTACTATCAAAGCCAATCTGATTTACAGCATTCACAAACTTTTGATGAAGATCCACAGACCAAACAACTCTAGCTTTCTTCACTGACATTGTATCATTCAGTTCCTGATCCGAATATTCTTTTCCATCCATATCTTTCCGTTTCCTCATAGAACTAATATCAGATCCACCAAAAAATTGCCTATCCTCAATTCCGTTTCTTAGAATCTGAATCTCTTCGCTGATGTCGTGACCTTCAATCTCTTTGATCTCATGAATTCTCCTTCTATAAACATGCTGCCATATGTTTCTCAACTCTTTCATCCTTATGGGCTTCAGAAGATAATCACATGCCCCATGCTGAACACCTTTCATTACCCTACTTGTTTCCCCATCTACAGACATCACTGCACATATTAACAGATTCAATTAGTCAACAATGAACCCTCATTATATTTCACTAGTGTGAAAAGTCAAAAAGCTCCGTATATAAATTCAAATAACTAACTGATGACAGGGAGATCCATCTCGAGTCCAACATGTTCAAGAAGCTTAAAACCATCCATGTCAGGCATATTAACATCGCTAATAACGATGTCAAATTTCTCTCTTCTTTCACGGAGCAAATCCAGAGCAACTCTTGCCAAGCCACACGTAGTAACTGCAATTAATACACATAAAATACAAAATAAGAAACCAACAAAAGACACATAACAAAGAAATTTCTTAAAAGTTTACCTCTTACTCTTATAACAATATGTAAAACAGCTTGTAATATTAAACACATTTTATGCATGAAGAGATAGCAACTTTAGTGTAAGAAAGATTTTTAATGAGCGGTTAGTTACTGAAAGTGCAAGAATTCGGGAGAAAATTCTACAAGGACAGCATCATAAAACTATTTAACCTGAGTGATGAAACAACTTAAAGGCGAAAAGTATAATTAGCTAGTCAGAAATAACGTAATTTCTAATGCGAAGTGTCAGTTTATAGTATAAGACTATCTTATGTCTTAGTGGAAATATAAGGTTAGAGTAGAGTTTAAATTGCTAATTGTGTAAGTTCACACATTTAACTCCAGATACATCAACCTAAACAGGAATCACAAATTGTGGTAATTAAGTTCTGGAGGAAGCATGAGCTTTACTACACTTAATCTACCATGAAACTTCTCACATAATTTCTATGTAGAAAAATTATGCCGAGGACCAGATAGTTTCCAACTTGAGAGTAAGACCACTAACGATGTATTGAACCATGGGAACAAAATACACCCACATCAGCAATTTGAACCATCTCTAAGTACTTTTTCACTTCAATAAACAGTAGTAAATAATTATATAAGAAGGTTTATTTGTCGAATGAAAAATAAACAGTATAAAATAAAACCCAATTAGTAGCAGTCAATCATTTTGGCAAACAGTTTCAAGATCCTCACAGAATCTGCAATCATGTAGTTCCTTGTAGCAGAAAAGTGGCCTTCCATAAACGTAATGAATCTTCCACAACCCATCATAATGGATGACAGAGAGAAAAAAGGTCTAATTATTTTGTACTGTAACAGAAGATCCTGCTATAACCTTAGCCAGTAAAGAAAGTACTTACAAAATCCATCACACTCGACTAACAATCAAATATGGAAACTCAAATGAAAAGGTAAAAATCACAATCTTGACAAAATGAACACACAAACTTATAGACCATAGAAGAAGCATGACATGAACAATCCTAAACTCAGTGCAGTGTCTGTCTCGGATTTTGTGGGACACATATTCAACACGACTTTGCAAAATAGACGAGGACATGTCAAAATGGGTTCCATGGATGTAGCATCCTGTCATATTTGCATCCGTGCATCATAGCCTAGACCATCTCTAGCTATTTCACACTCAAACACAAGCACCTATATTCCATCTGCATGCATCACCAGGCAATCTAGGAAACACGGAGACTCAAAAAATCAGTGCTGTGATCGCTGTTGCGCGATTTGGAGCATATTGTCCATGACCATTAAGACACTCCAAAAGAAACTATGACATGCCAAAATAGGCTGCATGCCCATGTCGCCCTATATGTATTGTGTCATGTATTAAGTCGTTGAAACATAGCCTAGACCTTTGCAAGCTATTTTCTGGTCACAAGTACAACCACCTATCGTTCAGTACCAAAACCACCAACATATGAGAGAAATCTCACAAAACCCAAAAATCCGCCTAACTCGAGTGGCCCTTGTGGTTACCGGGAAGAGGCATAAGACCCTCAGTGGATCGAGCTACAAAGGCGTATTATTCCTTCTATTTATAAAATTGTGAAAGTTGGAGGCAGTGGGCCCAAAAGGAATGCAACACAGCCTGCAAAAAGTGCCGTGCGTAACACCGAGCATATCAAAATAAAAAAAAAAAAAAAAAAAACCAAAAAATCCCGAATAACAATGACACCAAACCAGTCGGGCTGCTTGGTCGGGGCTAGACCTCCAGAAGCCAGAGCCTTGTTTGTGTCGCCTCATGAACATGGCACGTGCCAAAATAGGTGACATAGCCAGCCAAGACCATTTCAAGCTATGTCACAACTCACAAGCACAAGCAAGTAGAGTCCAGTACAAGCAAAATAGACATAACAACCGATGTTGAAATCTCAAATCTAAAATAGCTTTGGCACGATATCCAGAGTTTTGATGCAGCAGCGATGGTGCCTTTAACAAGAAACAGCCAAGAACTACCTTCATATGAGCACTTCCTGAGCATCTTCTCTAGAATTTTCAACCAGGTGGGATCATCATCCACCACCAGAACTCGAAGACCGACAGGAAAAGCCTCCGATCGAGAAGAAACCATAGAGCTATCCATACCTATCAATGGCTAAAGGAGGAGAAGAAAGAAAGAAAGAAAGAAGGGGGGGAATTCTCAGGCGGCAGAGCACTTCATTATAAAGTGCGGGAGTGAAGAAAGAATGTCTTTTTATTTTCCTTTTTTTTTTTGTAACGAATATTGGCGCCTGTGCTAACCGTCTTTATGTTATGCGAAGGCACTAAGCCTTTGCTTTCCCATATAAAAATGGTGGGGGAATGCAAAGCTGCAGTTACATCAGTGGCAGGTGCGGTGAGTTGGTTGCTGAGTATAGCGGACCTATCCTGTAAATTACTTTTTGTGGAGGTGGGAAATAACTGTTTTGGTGGCGATTGTGACTTGTAGTTTGAAAAAAATAATTCTAAACGAACCGAAGTGGACGACTGTATTCGTGAAACCGATGTTACGTGTCGGTTCTTTCATTGGTCGGAACATGAAACTCACAAAATTAACTTATGTTATGTTATTATCGGTTTAAACATTTTGACCAATAGAAGATCGATACGTGGCATCAGTTTACCCGTCCTCCCGTTCTGTAAGTAAACCACAGCTTACAAGACAGATTTTTGTTGATGGATTTATGTGTTGAAGATTGGAATAAATATTGAAGTAGCTAGGTAACTGGAAATGAACTGGTGGTCCTACCGGATTTAAAATATACTGATTTTTTATACTTGTTATATGCTCAAAGCCACAAACTCGCTGGCCAGCAACAAGTTTCGTTTAACAAAGTATGTCACAACCAATAACACAAAAAATTTACTTTTATAGGCAATAAAAAAGCGTATACTCTTCTCTCTAATATATTCCCATAACTAAATATTTAGCTAGCCAAACTACAAATTTGAATCTACTGTAGCCAGTCTTGTTTAGCCCATGAATGATAATTGAAATCTCAGTTAGTGCATCCACAATGGGAGAGGAGGTTTCAAGTGCTACATTTTGACTTTACTCAAATGTTATAACACTTGAAGGCTGGAGTAGGTATTTTGTTGAGAACAAAACGCGGAAACCATTCCCCAAAACCAAGACGACTGCGAGAGAACGATCAATAACCACACACGAAACCAAACGCCAAAATCACAAAGAACCAAATCGTAGAGACATCAATTTTTTGACGTAGAAAATCCTCTTGCAGAAAAAACAACGGGACAATCGGAGTCCAACCCTGGAAAGCTTCCACTAATAGAATAAAAGATTATGCCCTCTAGAAGTTCCTCACCGATCAAACACGGATCAACATAACTCCTTGGAATAGAAAAACAATCATGGACACACGAAGAACGAAGATGACGAAAAATAGAATTACCCGAAACAATCCTCTTTTCGAAAATGTCGTAGATCTCTCATTTCTCCTCCCAATGTTGCAAGCGCTCTTGCCACCTTTTTTTTCTTTATATTTTCATCAACTTGCATGCATCAACCTTTTATAAACCATTGAATGAATTAGGGTTACCATATATTAAAAATATGGAAGTGTAATATATATGAAAGTCCAATATATATCAATCACATATTTAATGGAAAGCCAATCATAATTGGTTTGCCATAAATTGAAAGTCCAGTTATATGCATAGTCAATATATGAAAGATCCAATCATACATATATGATCAAAGTCAAAGATGAAAATTCAATCATATATTTGATTATCATATATGTTCAAATATACGATGATCGATGCACTCCCCGAGCTTTTCCGACACACGGATTGCGCTCGTCGCACTCCGGGGTATTCTCCAGATAGGTTAGGAACTCCACCCACTCCAACAAATTCCCTCCTTCACAACTAGGTGGAGGAACTCGTCATCCCGACGATCTACCTTGCTTTATATCTAGGGCGAGTAGTATCATCTCTCTACTTCACTCTGAACACCCATCGATTCTTCAAAACTTTTTTGTCCTTTGGCAACTGCACCAGCTCTAAGTGGAGTTGTCCTGTAAGGAACTCATCTCCTCCTCTATAACCCGCATCCACTCCTGTCTATGTTCGTCGTTCATAGCCTCAACTTTCGGGCTCTCCCCCGTTAGTTAGTAGCACATACTCATTAGGTGATTATCTTGTAGATGGTCGACTCACTCTCGTGCTCCTCCTCAATGGAACCTCTGGTGCTAGCCGTATACCGACAACCTCATTCTCTTCAGGAACCGTCTCCTCGATATGCTCATCCTCCTGAGGGTCACTCTGACCACCATAAGTAGGCTGATGATCAAGGTTGGTAGCATCTCCATGTACTGGCTCCACTATATCTGGATCCTCCACAGTGTCATATGGAAACGGCTCGAAGCAAAATGACTCTAACTCAGGTAATTTCTTAACCTCATAAGGCATCTCGGAATCTTGAGTTTTGGCCATGGTCTGGTCTTCGACGAACAACATGTCTTTGTTTTTGTAGAGATTTTTTTCTATGGGGACATCAAGTCTATAACCAAACTCATTCCGACCATAGCCGACAAAGACGCACTGCCTCGTCTTTGGTTCAAGTTTGGATATCTCGTCCTTCGGTACATCCACGAAGGCCTTAAAACCAAACACTCGTAGGTGTGTATGACGGCTCTTTGTCATACTATACAATTGTCAAGCACATCATCCTACAAAGGAGCACTACAAGACAAATTAATAACATTTACAACAGTGTTGAGAGCCTCACCCCAATAACTATCCGGTAGTGCAGTACTCCGCCTCGCTTAGTTCAACAAGATAAATTAATGAACGCAACACGTTCGGACTTGGCTATGCAGCGACTTGCTCGGAGTCCCACTCGGTTGAGGCAACTCTCATTCATGTGGGTGGCTTTATTGAACTCATCTCTACTTCACCTTTACACTTAATAAATAAATATATTTTACGCACTGAGTAGGTATCTTAATAAAATAGACGAACCCACATATCTAAGAGAATAATCCCACTGTGTCAGATGGTGTTGAACATAAATATTGTACTTGATGCCTAGATAGAACTTCACGTTAGATTTTCAAATTAGCACTTGGTCTTTCGATTCCATGACTTGAATAAAGTAGAAGTTTGTTATGTTGTCACATAGACTGTCGACGTGCTATCATATGCTATACGTTCCAAAGTTTCAATATATGTTGTCACGGTTTCAAGGCGTGTCATATAAAATATGCCTCGGTTGGTGGTATTGCAAGAAACACGGTTGGTTCAAATTAAGAATGAGAGCTATCAAATAGTCGTTCCTGAGTTTGAGTTAGAAAAGTATGAAAATATGGAAAGTTCTCGGGACTGTTAGTCGCCGAGACAGTCCCTGGTAAAGGAAGTCATATGCAAGTAGAAAAATAAAAGATGTGAAATGGTTCAATAGTATGGTAAGTTGAGTAGAGTCTTACATGGTCATTGGACAACTTGTACACAAGGTTAAAAGCACCATAGAGGAGGGGTGAATAGGGTCAAACTTACTAATCAGACACAATACGATTACTAATGGAGAATTTAAAAATTAAGAGTGTAAGAGAAGAAATGACAAAATACCGACACCCGATGTATCATAGAATCCTCCTTTGGGACACTCCAATTTTGGACCTCTCTCCGGCTTTAATACTATTGTCAAAATAGTTACAACATAAGCTTTGATCCGAAGGCTTACCAACTAATTACATGAGAGCTTTGATCCGATGCCTCTCTGACTTCCACACAAAAGCTTTGTTCCGAAGACTCTCTGACTTCACACAAGCTTTGATCTGAAGGCTTGTACAGTTCAACCTCTTTACAAGATGGTTTTGATATTCTTACAACAAAGACGAAGATCTTACTTTTACAACTCAAGAATACTCTAACATAATTTGTGGATAGGTAAGTGAAAGCTTTGGTAGAGTTGTTTGTGGATAGGCTTTGATAGATAAGAAATTTTTAGGCTCAAAGCATCATTGCTTGAATGAAGGGATTCAAGGCTATTATAAACAAAGCAATAGAAAGTGTATATAATGCAACTTTCACTCCACAGTGTCACGACCCGCACCCGAATATTCGGACACGAGTACATGGGTCACGCCCAGCCTACGTCGTAGTATCGACGGTAGAATGCTGTCAAGTACCCAATAAATATCTACACCATCTAGATGATCCATGATAATAAATGTACTCAAATCACACCACAAGCGACTAAGGAAGATATGAAATAGAAAGATATCAATAACACTGAAACAGACATAGTCTACAAATGAATATACAAGGCCAGAATGAATTGGAGGCAAACAATAACAAAACTAGAACAAACTACCAGGGACTAGAACTCCCGGGAGATAACTCACGGTGAAAGAATATCGAGATCCATCTCAGCTAACATCATCTTGTAGTCCAATAATGTGGGGCATAACAATTTCTAAAATTTGTCAATGTATCCAGTCAGGATTGGAGCGAATAGATAAACTAACAATAGTTCCAATGAATTGACAAATACTATAAGAAACAATTATAATGAAATACAAGATAAAATATCAAGACTGGAAATAAAATAGTATATGTGAAACTGGATATCATGTCAGGGTATGAAATACTGGAATGTAAAACAGTACAAGAATATCTGATGTATAATGTAAACATAAACATAAACAGTACCTTGAGATATTAGAGCGTTATGTGATTGGCTTGGGTCCGGATCAGGCTATTCCATTTGACCGTCTATGAACATGAAATATATGGAATCAGGATCAGGCCGGCCACAATGGAAAGCTATGAACAAGTAGTATAGGTCAGGCTACACCCTTCGTGCGGTGAGGGTGGAGCTATGTACAAGTGAACTAGGTGGATATGATCACATAACCTCTAATAACTCCCCATTCCCGAATAATATATGGATCCGGACATAACACGTCATGACACGGGATTCTCTAAGAGGGTTGTAAATCTCCTTAGGAATTGCGTCTATACAAGTACATGAAACAAGATCGAACAATGTACCAATATGCCATGGTAACCCAGGAATGACATCTCATAACAGGATCCGACGTATACTAGTCCGTGTACCATCGTGTCGAGAATCAAGTAAAATACAACTGAATCAGATATAGTAGATATCAGACAATGAAAACTATCAGAGAATGTACTCACTTCATTTTAGTTGGAAGTCGACGTGCACGACACGAACGTGTCGACACGAAATAGGTATGATGCTAAGCTTCACAAGATGGTTCCAAACGACGGCACATGCAGTCCCATCGATTCCAGAAAAGTCCAAATAGCCTAGTTTGGTATATAGAAGCCCAAAATCAGAGTTCGGCATGATATTTGAATCAAGAAATAAGAAATGACCATTATAGTCGCGATTTATGATTTAAGGGAAAAATATTCACTAATACATATATCTTGAAATTCATTTATAATTCCTTGAAACTATAATTATGTTAGTCAGTATATTTTAGATAATATTTGAAAATCTATAAAATCATGTTGGGTCTCTAACCCTTATTTTGGTAAAATACAATTTATTAGAGAAAAATACTATAATATTATTTTAAGTTTTTAAATCAATTTGAAAATGGGAGCATTTATCCCAATAATAATTTGGTTAAAATATTGTTCAGGAATATGTCTATATTTAAAATAGCTACAAAATTTGCCCCAATACAATAGCTAATGATTTAACCTATATAATACCAACAGTATACATATACACATGTATACTCTAAAATAGCCCAACTAATACTTATTATTGCTAACAATAATT
>JANAVB010009379.1:0-27500 GCA_029216955.1 Iris pallida
GGGGATTGAATGGGTAGGGGAGAATAAGGAGAAAGAAGAGATATTTTAGTATTTTTTTAGTTAAAATTTTAACGTTGTTGTTTGACGAAGGTACAAAACTGAAAATATTAGTTGGGAGAGGTATTAAGTTATACCTATCAAAGTTGAGAGTAAGAGTTGAAAATTCAAATAGTTGAAGGTATCAGTTGTAATTTAGCCAATTAATAATTAGTTCAACTTTGGCACAATTTTGAATTATAAAAAATGCGTGTATAAAAATTATATTTTTGAATATAATTTAACCACCAATCATAACTTTAGACCGAGCCCATAAACAATGGAAATAGCCCAACCGAATAAACCGAATAGATCGAACGATTATTCGGTTCGATTCGGTTCTGTTCGATTTTGGCTAATTTCGGTTCGGTTTTGATTTTGAATTTTTAGAATTTCGATTTATTCGATTTTGACTATTTCGTTCGATTTAAACCGAATGCTCACCGCTACCCCAAATCCGATCGAAATTCTAACACAATACAAGTTTTACCTAGTATTTAACAAGTACTCGTCAGAATTCAAACGTAATACAAGTTTTACCTATTCTAACAAGTACTCGTACTTTTCCACATAGTTAAGATTAAGAAAATCAAATCACAAAAAACCGATAAGATGGACAAATATTAATTTCGTTAGTTTAAACCGGTTGAATCAATTGCCCCATTCAGAACAGTTTTGGGTTCATGGTTATCCTTATTGGGTTTGGTAAAATATTGAGCACAAAGGATCCATATGAACCTAACCCAAGCTAAATTATGAGTCATTCTCGAAAGTTCAATGAATATGAAAGAATAAAATGAAAGACTTATATTCGATTACGATTAATTATTTTATATTGTGTATCAAACGAGGGCTAATTTGGTTCAGGATCTATAGAAGAAGAAAAAGAAGAAGTTAACCATGTACAAATGTTTTAGATATGTTTTCACTTGACACATAAGCTTTAGTTCTATCCCAACTTCACCCAAGATGTACAAATAAAATAGGAGAACCTATAATGAATTAGATTTTTGGCAAGTTTTTTCAAGTTGGCAACCCTAGCAAAGTTGTGTCACAACCGCTTCATTGTACTTTCAAACTATTTTTTTTTTCCAACCAATCATGAGAAAACACAAGAAGTCCTCTAGAGCAAATGAAATTACAATGGGTCTCGCACATATATTAGTTCCACCGAGTCCTATAGTTCTACTTTTAGGACTCGTTTGGTTCACGAATCTATATTGAATTTTTTTTTTAATATTTTATATATTTGTTACTAAAAGATTCGAGGAGTAATTAAAAATAATTTTCATAAAAAAAAATTAGAAAAAAAGGTTTCATCTATTGTCAAACAATAATTAATTTTAACATTTAAGTATTCATTTTTTCTTCTAATTTTTTAGGCACTGCAAATGCACCTGAAAAAAAAATCGATGGAAGTTTTAATTTCTTAAAGGAAAGAAAACATCAAGAAATTAATTTTCTTTCCGCGAACCAGCCCTTGCTATATATTTTGCTAACTTTCTATGGTTGATTGATCATAACTAGTTTTACAAAATCGATATTTTTGTTGGATTTGTAGCTTGTGTGGATACCTTGAAAAGTTTAGATTTTAAAGCCTTTACTCGTCTATGATCGAGACGGTCATTGGATGAAATGGACCGTCTCAAAAGGAAGGCTTTGTCTCATATAAATCTTACATTATCCCTTTTTTTAATATATAAATGTCCGATATAACGTACGAAATTTTGTATACGCTGTATTGTATGTCATTTGCACTAACCGTTCACAATTTACACACATACGCTCAGGCTTCTTCTGCAGTTCGATTTCGGACAATCCGTCTAGCCAAGAAGGTTATACTCTCCTTGCTAAGAGGCAGCTGAGTTCGTTAATCTTAACTAACCTAGACCTAAAATTTGCACATGAAATTATAGAACCATAACTTTACAAAAAAAATTTAATTGGCATTAGAGTGAAATACTTGGAACCAATAGGTACTGACTAGGTTTATGATAATCACGTAGGTTAAAAAAATTGTCACAGTCCAGACCTGACTGGAACTTATGTGAGTAGGGTCCTATATGTTAGAAATTCTTCATAATTCTTCGTTTTTAAAAACTGCAAGAAAATAAATGATTAAATGTTACCGGCCTCCGGGCGCACGTAGCACTGCCCTAAGAGATAGTCCGGTCTATGTGCAGACGGTATCCGAACGCTCCTGTGGTAAAATTCCCGCTCTACCGGAATCTCGTTGTCGCATACGACGCTGAGAGAATGACCCCGACTTAGCTCTGCCCAGAGCAACGACGAATAGCAGCAACAGTACGAAGTAGACGAAAAATTTAGAGAGGTTCGAGAAGAATATTTCTGTTGTTGAGAAAAGGAGATGAGATCAGTATATATAGGTTGTTGGGTAATTACACCAACGGATAGAAATTAAAAGAGGATTTAATTCGGGTGTTTAAGAAAACAATTATGTTAAACGTTTACAGCATATGGTTCATTGAACCTGGACGGAATTGAATGGTGAACGTTATGGAATTTAAAAATTATAACGGTCAGAATTTTAGAAAGAGCAAAAATCTTTTAGGGTCTCGGCCCGAACCCGAAGAGGAAATCGAATCGGCATTCGACGCCCGCAGATGTGGGCACGTACCCGCACCCGTTACGTGCGCCGAACCGAACCGAACCGAGCCGAGCCGGACCGGGCGACGGCAGCGGCGCGCGCGTGTGGCCCATGGAGCTCCCACACACAACTTTTAATAAAGCAAAAGGAGAAAATTGATATATACATAGTGGAGGGCATCCCACTAGCCGATGTGGGACTAATGCTTTATGAGACTTGAGCTTTTGCTCAACATAGGAGCAGCAGCTAACAATCCCCTCCCCTCTCCCCCCCCAAAAGGTCAGTTCCAAGATAATATAAAGAAAAAGAATAAGATAAGAGAATTTCTGGGCAGTTTATACTATGCATAAATGAGATGGACTACAGCCTTGAATCTCACGTAGTGACTATTGTCTTTGTCTGAAGAAGAGCTCGATGTACTACACCTTGAATTAGTTTTCTTGAATCAGACTCGGAAAATAGCACACATAGTATGCTAGAGGTACTTGGGTCTATCGGGTGCGTTTGGTTGGCCATGGGCACTTTTACATATTCATGAGAGTTGTCTAGGATCGCCCTGTCCTATAGTCGCCCTCCACGACCTCTCATATAGGTAAGTCTTAAGGGTTGGTGATAGGAATCAACCCTGCATATTATGCTTGGACTTATTAAGAGTTTAAACTCAACCTATCCATATCACAAAAGGAACACTGTCACCATAGGGATGCGGTATGAATATACACATGTACAGCCTACTGGGCTTTTATTTTAAAGAGAATTTAATCTCAGGTCAGTGTTCCATAATAGTCACCTAGTCCAGCTTATTTCTACCCATTGAACCGGCTTCTTGGGATCTCCAGTCAGACTCGGTTGGGTTGCCACTGCTGGTGACTATACTATGGGCTTAACCCCATCCCCTCGATGATCTTAGATCAATGTCCTAGATAGACCCTTCGTCAAGTGGTCTGCAAGGTTCTTTTCTGACTTTATATAGTCAAGAACCACATATTTGCCCAATAGGCCTTTATTGACTTGAAGCGCAGCTGCAAGTGCCTGTTCATCTTAGCATTCACAGAATCATGCTTTAGTAGTTCTATAACAGATTTATTATCACAGTTTATAGAAATTACAGGAATATGATGAACATAAACATGTATATACTAATACTTCTGAGCCACTCGGCTTCTGTACAGGTAGTATCCAAAGCTATCATTTCAGAGTCCGTTGTACTTCTGGCTATGATAGTTTGTTTACATGATCCCCAGGAGATTGCAGCTCCTGCTAGGGTAAAAACATATCCATTGTGGATTTCACATCATGTGAATCAGTTACCCAATTTGCATCGGAGTAACCTTCTATGATATCAGGTGTCTAGTATATAATGAATTTTATAATCTAGAGTACCCTTAAGATATCTAAATACTCTGTCTAATGCAGTCCAATGAGATTGGTTTGGGTTACTAGTGTATCTGCTTAGTCTCCCAATAGCAAATGCAATATCAGGTCTGGTCCTATTAGTTATGTACATGAGGATCCAATCATTTGTGAATATCTATGTTGTTCTATAGGAGATCCTTCATTCTTCTTGAGAACAATATTACTATCAAAGGAGTAAGGGCATGTTTTCTGTCAAAATACTCAACTTTTTTAGCATTTCTCAATTGAATATGCTAAAGATAGAGTATAACCCTCTTTCCATTTGGACACTTGCATTCCTAGGATCAGGTTTGCTTCATCTAGGTCTTTCATATCAAACTGGTTAGACAAATAATTCTTAGTGTTATTTCAGTTCCAGTGAAGATCCTAGAATAAGGATATCATCAACATACAAGCATAAAATAACACAACTTCCATTTGTATTTTTACAATACAAACACTTGTCATATCATTTGGCAGAAAACCAAATTCTATAATGACTTTATCAAATTTATTGTGCCATTGCTTGGGAGCTTGCTTTAGGCCATAAAGATTTTACTAATCTGCAAACCTTCTTTTCTTGACCTTTAGCAATAAAACCTTCAGGTTGCTCCATATATATCTATGCTTCTAAATCTCCATTTAGAAATGCTGTCTTTATATTCATTTGATGGATCAGTATCTCATGAATGGATGCTAAAGCTAGAAGGGTTCTAATAGAATATTCTAGCTACAGAGATAGGTATCAAAATCTAATCCTTTCTTCTGGATAAATCCTTTGGCCACTAATCTAGCCTTATATTTTTCTATGGTACCATCGGCTCTAAGTTTTTTCTTAAAGATCCACTTACAACCTATTGGTTTGCTGCCTAAATAAAGGTCTGCTAAAAACCAAGTATTGTTCTCCATGATAGAGTTGTACTCATTGTTAATAGCTTCTTTCCAGAAAGGGACATCATGAGAGGATATGGCTTCTTCAAAGTTGAGGGATCATCTTCTATCAAAAATGTGAAGAATCCTTCTCCTAAATTCTTTTCAATCCTTTCTCTTTTACTCCTTCTAGGTTCTATGACTTGTTCAGATTGAGAATTAGGCATTTGGTCATGAGAACTAGTAGACGGAGGAAGAGGTTAGAGGAAGATGAAGGGGTTCTATCCTTGAAGGGAAAAATATTCTCAAAGTAAACTGCATCTCTATCTTCAATGATTGTGTTATTAGAGATTTCATTTACTTCAGAATGGGTTACAAGAAATCTATTGGCATTACTATCTAGGGCATATCCTATGAATACAACATCTACAGTCTTAGGTCCTATCTTCCTCTTTTTGGGTTCAAGAATTCCTACTTTAGCTAGACATCCCCAAACTTTGAGGTAATTAATCCTAGGGGTTCGACCTTTCCATAACTCATATGGGGTCTTATCATTAGTCTTATTGGGTATCCTATTAAGAATATAACAGGCTGACAATAAGGCTTCTCCCTAAAGATTGTCAGGGGCACCTGAGCTGAGAAGCATGGCATGACCATATCTAAAAGAGAGCGATTCTTCCTTTCAGCAACTCCATTGGATTGTGGTGAATAAGGAGCAGTTACCTCATGAATAATTCCGTGCTCTTCACAGAAGTTAGTCATTCATTTGAGGTATCTCTCCACCACGATCTGATCTAAGGATCTTAATCTTCCTATCCAACTGGTTCTCAGTTGTCAGCCCCTGTTTTTTAAAATTTAATTTAATTAGTGTTAATTAGTTGCTAATGACCTATTTAGCTTTAAATGATTTATTATAATTTTTAGGAAGTTTTCTAGAATTTTTAGATAATTTTTAAATAGTTTTTAAGTCAAATATATCCCTTTATAATTAACTGAATTGTTTTAATATCGTTTTGTAATATTTAAATTTGTTTTAATATTAGTTTGTAATTAATTGAATTGTTTTATTTCGGTTTACAAATAATTATTTGCAAACTGTTAGGGTTTGGACCTAACTGCAAATTCCTAAACACTAAGACATAACTGCTAAACCCCTGTCACCCACCCCCGACGACTGGCCAGCTGCCCCCGACGACCACCGACCCTTTCCCCCGCCATTTCCGGCCGACTTCGACCGCTTCGACCGACCTACCCCCCCTATAAGTATCCCCCAGTCTAAACCCTAACCCTAGGCTAAATTCCCGACCGCCCCAGCCCTACCTCGACCCCTCTTCCTAACCCTAACCCTAACTCCGGCAGCTACCCCAGCGCCACCTCCCCAGCCATCACCCACCCCAACAACCACGCAGTTCGCCACGCCGAGACGAGCGCAGCGCCACCCGAGCGCCACGTCCACGACGCCCCAGCCGCCGTCCAGTGCCCTCAACTTCCACCCCCACGTCGGACACTGAGTAACAACTTCAAAACTGTGTCGTGCATGTCTCGTACACACCTATGCGACTCGCCAGACACGCACAACGTAATGGTGAGTCTGGACACGTAAACTCGACCTGTGCGTGTCGTGCATAACGCGGACACGAGACTCGTGTGTCCTTAACTGTCAGACACGGAGACTAAGGGTTAGCGGTTTAGATTCGTGCTATCGGGTTTAAAACCCATTAACCTAAAACTAACCTAACACTAACCTAAACCATTTCCTAACAATGGCTCGGGCTGACCCCCTGGCCAGCCCGACCGAGCCCAAAAAACTCGACCCTCTGGGCCGAGTTCGAGCCCCCTCTCTTCTCTGTTTTGTTTTTGTTTGTTTTGTTTGTTTTGTTTATTTTATATATATAATATATATATTAATATATATATTATATATATATATATATATATATTTCCAACGCGTGCGGGCTCATATTATATATATTATATATATATATATATATAATATATATATATAATATCTATATATATATATATATATATACAAATACAGTATATATATATATATATATATATATATATATATATATATTATATACTGTATTTGTAATTATATATATATATATATTATATATATATATATATATATATATATATACTGTATTTGTATATATATATATATATTATATTATATATATTTATATATATATAATTATATATATCAAATACATATCAATATACATATATATAAAGAAATACTAATAAGAATATACACATATATATACAAATACTTATATATATATATATTATATATAATATATATATATAGATATATATATATATATATATATATATATATATATATATATATATATATATATATATTCATTATATGTTTGTATATCTAAATCTCTATGTATTTATGTATATATAATTATATTGTTATTATATATTTTTTATGTAATTCAATTCTACCTTGTATAAAATATTATTATGTAAAATTTCACAAGTTTTTTATTATTATTTTGTGACTTATATATTTTTACCACTCTAATATATATATATATATATATATATTATATCTATATATATATTATTATATAATCTATATATTGTTTTAATTGTTATGACCAATTGATGTCCAAACCTAGCATGAGTTTTTGGGCCCAATTGTCTAATACATTCAGAGTCTGTACAAGTCATATTGGACTTGATTCATGTCACGACCCGTACCCACTGTGAGGGTACGAGTACGTAACAGCGCCCAACCTACGCCGCAGTGTCGGCGGTAGAACTGTTCTAAGTCTCTAACTAACCATCAACTCATGCAGTATTAATGTACTCATCATGATCAACTCCAAACGGAGGACAAGTATAAGATATGGTGTAACTCATCACAGTCTAAGCACGATAAGGTAACACCGAATATAACTAAGAAATTGAAGACAACAAAACTACTAATAAAATAACAAAAAACTCAAACAATCTCAAATACATCTCAAGTCTCAAATTATATGTACAACACCATTCTAAACATAAAAACTAAAACAAGACAGACTAGCTAAACTTCCGATCACTCCTGAGTGTCGGGCCAAAGGTAGCTAAGCCATCTCCTGGTCTGTAAACTGTAGGGCATGTGTCCTCTGGGCAAACATCTGTAAAATTTTCAATAGGTCCAGTCAGGACAGGAACGAGCACATCTCATCTAGAAAACCCAAGTAAATGACAGAGAACTATACAGCAGTTATAACAGTTATATTGATGAAAATGGCAGTTTATATCATGATGGTAAGAAAGAGATAAGTGCAAGGAAAGTAAATACTAAACAAGAGAACATAGCAATGAAGACTGTAAAAATAGAACTAGCTGAACCAGGGTAATATGTTATAAAGTCCAGACAAAAAATGTAAACCAGTATAAAACCTATGTAAATCCAGTACGGGATGAATCTAATACAAGATGAATCCAGTAAGGGACGATTCCAGTTATAGTGATCAACGATTCCAGGTGAGTCCACGCCTATACTCTAGCAGTGTGTTTTAAAATACTGAGTTCGACATGTAAACGGCTGTGGGTAATCAGACATCCCTCACTGATCAGGCGAGAGATGGCTATGCTTCCAGTAGATTCCAGTAGGGAGATTCCAGATTGGGGCATGTCTACATGTCTCACTCTAGTATTTTCCCTCCCAGCAAGTGAATCCAGAATTCCGACACAATGATTCAAGATGAGTCCAGCCAAAATATAATGATACCAGTAAATGATTCCAGTAAATGATCCAGTTAAAAGATTCCAGTAAGTGATTCCAATAATAGAGATGATACCAGTAATAGAGGCCAGAAAATAAAAGTGTGTCGTATACATGAATCCAGAAATATTCACACGTATTGTAACAGAGAATCGCATACAACTAACTATAACTGAAGTACAGTAATTGACAAGTAAATGAGAACTATCAGAGAATGTACTCGCCTGCTACTCTGAAAAGAGTAGTATAATATCAGATGTCTGCACCAGAGTCACAATGTCCTAACAGAGAAATATAGGTTATAATGTGCTTAAAAATAAGACAATGATGTTTATGATGCAATCTACATGATTTTAAGTCAATTCTAGGTCAAAGGCAACTCTAAGTCAAATCTGGTCAACTGTCTAGGTCAAACTAGGTCCAAGTCAAACTTGGTCAACTCTGAGTCAACCCAAGTCAACATTTAGGGTTTGGACTTCTAGGTATCAAACCAAAACAACCTAAATCAGACTCAACTATAAGCCACCATATGAATTTAGCTAACTTACCCCATATACATATAACATAAACACATACATCCTAGTTGTATATCTACAAGGCCTATATCATTATATATATACAAATCACATTGATACATGGTTTCACACTTATCCACATCAATAACTCTCTAACTAGAAAACATACTAGATGCCCTATATATACAATATATGTTGTGGATAACCCAAGCCAATATCCTATAACAACTATATGATACTCCACCTATATCCCTAAACATATGCATCTCAAGTACACCAAGCTATATGTATATAATATATCACACCATATGCATACATCTCATGTAATATATATATCATACATGCATTTACATACATACATGCTTATATGCATACAGGACTACCTACCAATGCTAACCAAAGAAATATGGACTGAAAGGATAGAGAATCTGGACTGAAGGTAGAGATATACCCCATGGTCCCATACTCAAGTGGAGGCCTGGTTTGATATCCCAGATTAACCTCTCAGTTTTATGACAGGAAAGTGTTGGGTAGATGTGTGTTCAAAGACAGTGTAATGTGTGAATGCAAGATAGGGAGTTGGTAAGGGCCTGTGTGTGTATGTGTGAGGGAAAAGCCTGTGTGTGTGAATGCATGGGCCAACATTGAAGGGAATTTCAAAAAACAGTGTGTGTACTGGAAAATATAACAGGGGGTATATGTGAACTGTGTGTATGTGTGCTTCCAGAAAACCAAGACAGAAAACAGTATGATATGCCAATTCAGTGTACATGTGTCCAGTGTGTGTGTAATCCAGGAGACAATGTGAGACCCTGTGTGTTCTCAGGAATTGTATTTTTAGTGTGTGTTGTGTGTGTGGCTGTACAGGAGATATAGGTGTGACAGGTAATTGGGGAACCTGTGTGACAGTTAACCAAGAACCCATACAATCAAGGAGTTCTCAGGAATTGGCTCATCAAAACAGAAATTCAATGTTAACAGTCCATCAGTCAAGCCCAGAAATAAACTCAGATTAGGAACAATATGCAGGGGAAGGTAGGGTGTCCATGTGTGCAACCATTCTCAGTTTTTATGTTTAAAAATTATCATTCAAAACCAAATTCAAATCCTATCATCCCAAAACAAATTTGAAACTCAAACCATTGAACCCAAACATGAACATATCTCAGTGAGTATTACAAAATTGAAATCAAGAAGAATCCCAAATCAGTCTAAACACAGTGCATATGTGAATGACAGTGCAAATGTTTAACCCCCACACAATTTCGAAACCCCATATCAAAATCTCGGGAATTTCAATAACTGAAATCTCATTAAACTCGTATGAAAATTTCAGTCTAACCTTTCATTCTCAGGAAGATATCAATTTCATTTCTCAGTCAAGTTTATCAAATTTTGAATGAACTCAGGTTCACTTTTGAGTTCTCTGAAACACATGTAATGGCAGTTCAAAATACCAGTCCAAAACCAATTGAAAATCCATTTTCTAACATCAATCAATACACAATCATAACAGTAAACTATGACACAAGTAAATGGATTTATTTGGCAGTTTAAATCATTACAACAGTTAAAATATACAATTTAAAGCTCAGGTTCAAATTGCTAAACTGTGTATCAGGCTTTTTAGGAAAAATCATTAATTCGAATCAAATTAATCATCTAATTTACAATTAATAGTTTGGTAATCAGAGTACTACATGTGTATGTGTCTAGCAGACCAATAGTGTCAAATTCTGGGCACAAACATGTCCAAATACTCAATATACACACAGACACTAACGTACACAGACAGCCTCGTGCACGGGTGCGAGTCGGTCTAGGACACGACACACACAACCTAGGATCTCGTGCACGTGTCAGTAGCTAGGTGGGGTGTCAGGGTAGGTGTCTAGGCACCTGAGTCGTGTCCACGAAGTCGCGTGTCCACGTGCGAAGCGCGTATCAGTAGGAAAATCCGCGCGCTGTGTCTGTGTAGAGGATCAGTGCACTCACGATTTCTCACTCGACACGACACGACTCGACACGAAACTTTGGGGGAGTCTTGACAGACATTGCCCCTACCCCCATGTCAAATTTAACGTGTCCACGTGTCGTATGTAGGGAGAAATAGGGGTCGGTAGCAAGGCATGCAAACGGGGCATCGTACAGCGAGTTCGTGTCCGTTTTTGACACGAATACGACACGAAAGTCGACTCAGTCCTCACGAAATCTAAAGCACATTCATAGGGCTACAACTTTGTTCAATTAGTTTTTGAAAATAAAACCATTTAATTCTCACAAGCATTTCATCAAACACCTAGGCGACACTATGACACGTGTCCGATACGGACACCAAACGGACACGAATTTCATCCAAATTTTGGGGACACCTAGGGGAATCCTAGATCTAGCCCTACATGCAAGGAAAACAGAAATTTAAATCAATTTGAGGAGTTTTACCTATAGGAGCAAAATTGCAAGAAAGCTCCAAATGGGGGGTGTTCCTCTTGATGGCCAAATATTCCAATTGAGCCCAAAACTGAGATTAACCTCCAGAAATATTAAATATACAAAAATTAGAACCTAATGCAAAAGACTAGGATGAAAAAGGAGATCAAATAAATAAATGGAATTTTTGGAAGGGGGAAGAATACATCTCTTTTCTCCAAGTGTTGGAATGATAAAAGGAGGCAAGCCCTAATGAATAAGTGTTTAAATAGGGTGGGAATCCCTATGTGGCTATTCATAGGTTTAATAATTAGGGTTAGGGTTCACTAAATAGCCCATGGGCTTAAGTCATGATCAATTAAATAGTTAAGCCACAAGTCAATTCATGAAACCTCAAACCATGACTTAAATTCACTAAACCACAACCCCTCATTCTAAAACTATTCTCTAATGACTAAAATAGGTTAACTCGAGTTAGACTAGGGTCACCATGGCTAGGGTTAGCTTCTAGGCTAGTCCACTAGGTCTCAACAAGTCAAGTCAACTAGAATTCACCAATTCAACAAATCACCAAATAATTCAAATAAGTCAAAATAACAAAAACCCCTAGGCTAAAAATAATAATTAAATTCCTAATGACATGGTTAGGCTCTAGGTCATGCAGTCTCTACGATTTTACTAGCTGCACACCAAATTCACAAGTCATGACTTAAACCAGTTTTTAAATAGTTTAAAAATAATTAAAAATCACCAAAATTATAATGTGAAATAAATACCAATAAATAATAATAATAATTACAAAATTTCAAAAATACCCTCATCTGGGAAACTAGGTGTTACAATTCATGGCTCTGGGTCCTGTATCTGAACTTCGGTTCAATTTCGAATACATGAACAAAATAGTAAATAATTAATTAATTAATTTCCAGAAACTGTTGCTTGCTGTTTTTGAATTTTTTGTATATTTTAAGTACTGTAAAAATCTGGGAAAAATTGTGTTTAAATACTATGTTAATTTAGACAATTTATTATAATTTTTCCAGAATTTATTAAGTGCTTTTGGTATTTTATAAAAATAGGAAAATAGAACTCATTTTTAGTATATTTATGTTTGCTGATTTTTAATAATTATTTATGAGCGTTTATAAATCCTAGAAAAATTAGTATACATTTCTATAATTAACAAGGATCATTTTGGTACTTTATTTTATGTTAAATTGAGCCTTTTGTCTATCTCAAAAATTGTTGAACATAGTGTACAGTTTGATTTATTTATTGAATAATTACGACTTGCAACTTTTTGTGTTGTTTGAGTTATAGTCGTATTGAACCTCACCCTGCACTAGTGTAAACCCTAGAAAGTTAGTTTGGGTATTGTGTCACCCTACATTGGTCTCCTATGCTAAAGTCATCATTTGGCTAGGTGTCCAGTCAGAAAGTCGTGTTACTCCACTAGTGTTTTAGTATTTAACTTAGTGTAAAAACTAAGTTTATGTATTTATTTCTACAGTGACGAGTTACCAGGCATCTATAGATTTTTATCGCTACTTTGCTTTACTAAAGGCAAGTACTTCTACAAACTTTACATACTGCTATAACCATAAACTGTAAATTTAACCATGTTAAATGCTGATCCTTGGGGTAGCAAGTTAAAACTTCACATGTTGTATTACTTTCAGTATCTACCATGCTTAGGACAGTTTTTATATCTCTCACTTGTTTAACAACGGGTTAAGAGAAAACTGTTAGTAGTGTACGTGATCATGTCCCCCTTCTCCGTATGTATTTACCGAGCACTGTTACATTCTATATGTAACTTTGTCGTATGTCTGGTCCCGCATTTGTGTATGGACATACACCGATGCCGTTAAGGGTACGTATGTACGCTTCAAAAATTGATATGTACCACTGTACATCCTGATTACCTATTGACTGATCACTCACCTACTACAGTTTTAAACTTTAAAACAAATAATTATTGCCATGATAAAATGTATCTAAAACTGGATAAACATGATATGTCATTTCTTTTCATCACATGATCAGTATTATATGTTTGTTAGATTCAGTACTTGCTCCCGTCCTGATAGGATAACGTTGTAGTTATTCTTACTGAGGAGGAGTTGCTCTGTGACTCATATTATAAAGTTACTGTCGAGGACCAGGCTTTGTCTTACGAGGATGTACCTGCGGGGAAACTCGTCTAGTTTGTTGCTCAGGATATTAGTGTAGTCATGTATTAGACTACGTATTTTGTAACTGGACCTGTATCCAGTTTTACATTTCGGACTTGTACTTGGACTTACTATTATATGAGATAACTTTTGTGTTTGGAGCATTTATGACTCTTTTACATATAAAACTGTTAGAACATTCTAGTTTATCCTGTTATCTCTAGAACAGCTTACTGCGCTTTATCTCAAGCGTAGGCTGGACATGACTCGGCCCGGCCCAACAATTTGGGTAGCGGTCGTGACATATTTTTAGTGGTGGCCCATAGGTCTAGACTAAATTGTTTGGTTACGTTATTGTACCAAGCATGCCTGCAATTAGGAACTTAAGATAATTAGACAACATTAGGAATGACGCTTAGAACATCTAGAGAATACTAGGATTGCAACATAGGAAACACATTACATGTTCGTTATTACAAGTTGGATTTTTTTATTATCTATGACTGTTTACTTTAAAGAGCCTTATAAGTTCTTTTTATTTATTTAGATGGTGCTCACCCGTTCACCCCAGTAGTCACACCTGAGAATGGCACACTCCCTATCCAGTCAGCTGACCAGTTGACCGATACACCTCCACCTACTATACCTCCCACTCCACAAATCCACCAACCCAAATGCCTCCACCATCTTCCATATCACAGTCCCAGCAGGACCCGATACTCCTACCACCACCTATCACTATACCTACCCAGGCTTCCGTCACACTCGACGGGAACCAACTGCTCACTCTGATCCAGGGGTTCCTAACGACCCATCAGGAGCAGACCACCCGTTCCCGCTTGATACCTTAGAGGTTAGTTTTGATCGTAGTATTAGTCATTTGTTGCATTGTTTGCTATGTTAGAAAATTGTAGGGTCTTCAATCCTTGTGAATTTCGAGGACGAAATTTTTCAAGGAGGGAAGATTTGTCAGCCTGTTTTTTTTAAATTTGATTCAGTGTTAATTAGTTGATAATGACCTATTTAGCTTTCAAATGATTTTATAATTTTAGGAATTTTTCTAGAATTTTTAGATAATTTTTAAATAGTTTTTAAGTCAAAATATATCCTTTTGTAATTAACTGAATTATTTTAATATCGTTTATAATATTTAAATTTCTTTTAATATTAGTTTGTAATAAATTGAAATATTTATTTCGGTTTGCAAATAATTATTTGCAAACTGTTAGGGTTTGGACCTAACTGCAAATTCCTAAACTCTAAGGACCTAACTGCTAAACCCCTGTCACCCACCCCCGACGACTGGCCAGCTGCCCCCGACGACCACCGACCCCTTTCCCTGCCATTTCCGGCCGACTTCGACCGCTTCGACCGACCTACCCCCTATAAGTATCCCCAGTCTAAACCCTAACCCTAGGCTAAATTCCCGACCGCCCCAGCCCTATCTCGACCCCTACTTCCTAACCCTAACCCTAACTCCGGCAGCTACCCCAGCGCCACCTCCCCAGCCATCCACACACCACAACCACCACCGACGAGTTCGCCACACCGAGGCGAGCGCAGCGCCACCCGAGCGCCGCGTCCACGACGCCCCAGCCCGCCAGTCCCCCTCAACTTCCACCCCGACGTCGGACACGTGAGTAACAACTTCAAAATCGTGTCGTGCGTGTCTCGTACATACCTATGCGACTCGCCAAGACACGCGCAACGTAATGGTAGTCTGGACACGTAAAACTCGACCCGTACGTGTCGTGCATAACGCGGACACGAGACTCGTGTGTCCTTAACTCTCAGGACACAGAGACTAAGGGTTAGCGGGTTTAGATTTGTGCTATCGGGTTTAAACATGTCACGACCCACTACCCAAATTGTAGGGCCGGGCCGAGTCATGTCCAGCCTGCGCTTGAGATAAAGCGCAGTAAGCTGTTCTAGAGATAACAAGATAAGACTAAATGGGCTAATAGTTCTATAAGTGAAAAAGAGTCATAAATGCTCCAAACACAAAAGTCATCTCATATAATAATATGTCCAAGTACAAGTCTGAAAAGTAAAACTGGATACAGGTCCAGTTACAAAATACGTAGTCTAATACATGACTACTCTCAAAAGTCTAAAGCAAATAACTAGACGAGGTTCCCGCAGGTACATCCTCGTAAGGCAAGGCCTGGTCCTCGGCAGTAACTCCATAATAAGAATCACAGAGCAACTCCTCCTCAGTAAGTATACCAACAACGTTATGCTGTCAGGACGGGAACAAGTACTGAATCTAACAACATATAATACTGATTATGTGATGAAAAGAAATGACATATCATGTTTGTTCAGTTTTTGGTACATTTATCTTGGCAAAAGATATTCATTTAAAGTTTAAAACTATAGTAGGTGAGTGATCAGTCAATAGGTAATCAGGATGTACAGTGGTACATATCAATTTTTGAAGCGTACATATGTACCCTTAACGGCATCGGTGTATGTCCATACACAAACGCGGGATCAGACATACGACAAAGTTACATATAGAACAGTGCTCGGTAAATACATACGGAGAAGGGGGTTATGATCACGTACACTACTAACAGTTTTCCCTTCCGTTATTTAAACATGTGAGAGATATGAAAACTGTCCTAAACATGGTAGAGACTGAAAGTAATACAACATGTAAAGTTTTAACTTGCTATCCCAAGGATCAGCATTTAAAATGGTTGGTGAATCACAGTTTGTTTATAGCAGTATGTAAAGTTTGTAGAAAGTACTTGCCTCTAGCAAAGCAAAGCAGCGATAAAAATACTATAGACGCCTGGTGACTCGTCACTGTAGAAATAAATACATAAACTTAGTTTTTATACTAAGTTAAATACTACGACACTAGTGGTGCAATACGACTTTCTGATTGGACACCTAGCAAAATGTGACTTTAGCATATGAGACCAATGTAAGGTGACACAATACTCAAACTAACTTTCTAGGGTCTTTACACTAGTGCGGGGTGAGGTTTAATACGACTAAAATGCAAAACAACACAAAAAGTTGTAAGTCGTAATTATCCAATAATTAAATCAACTGTACACTATGTTCCAACAATTTTTGAAATAGACAAAAAGCTCAATTTTATATAAAATAAAGTACCAACATGATCCTTGTTAATTATATAAATTTATACTAATTTTCTAGAATTTATAAACCCTCATAAGTATTTATTAAAAATCAGCAAACATAAATATACTGAAAATGAGTTCTGTTTTTCTATTTTTATAAAATACCACAACACTTAATAAATGCTAGAAAAATTATAATAATTGTATAAATTAACAGAGTATTCAAATATATTTTTTCCCAGATTTTATAGTACTTGAAATATATATAAAAATTCAAAAACAGCAAGAAACAGTTTCTGGAAAATAATTAATTAATTATTTACTATTTTTGTCCATGTATTCGAATTGAACCGAAGTCCAGATACAGGACCCAGAGCCATGAATCAAGTCCAATATGACTTGTACAGACTCTGAATGTCTTAGACACAATTGGGCCCAAAAACCCAAGCTAGATTTGGACAGCAATTGGCCATAATAATAAAATACAGGAATTTAAATAATAATAATATATTTTTAAAGTGGTAAAAATACATCCTAATTTAACGATAAAAATGACTTGGAATTTTTGCATAATATATTTTTGTACAAAGTAGAATTTGATATACATCATAAATATATAACAACAATATTTATATATACATACATATTATAGATATCATTATATACTATGATATATATATTATTAAATATATAATAATATATAATATATATATATATATTCTATATATATATATTATATATATATATATACACTTATAAAAATACTAATAATCTATTTATATATAAAATAAACTTATATAAAAAATATAATAAAACTAATATATATATATATATACATATACAAATACTGTATATATACATATATAAGTATATAATATAATATATATACTTAATAATTATACAATATAATAAATAAAACAAAAAAAAACAAAAAGAAAACAAAAAAAATAAAAACAAACGGGGGGGTTCGAACTCGGCCCAGGGGTCGGGTTCGTCGGGTTCTCGGGCTCAGTCGGGCTGGCCAGGGGGTCAGCCCGAGCTGTGTTAGGGTTGGGTTCGTGTTAGATTTATTTAGGTTTTAGTGAATGGGTTTTAAACCCGATAAAACTGACTCTGTCCTGACAGTTAAGGACACACGAGTCTCGTGTCCGTGCTAAGCACGACACGCACGGGTCGAATTTTACGTGTCCAGACTCACCATCACGTTCGTCAGGACACGACGAGTCATGTGTGTGCACGAGACACGCACGACACAGTTTTGAAGTGCTACTCATGTGTCCGACGTCGGGAGGGGGGTTCGAAGACGCTGGACGGCGGAGGAATCGACGTGGACTGGCGCTCGGGCGGCGCTGCGCTCGTCTCGATGAGACGCGTCGCTGGTGGCGTGTCACGCCCCAGTACCGAAATACGGAGAAGGACTAGGCCAGCTACTCCATATGAGGTACGTAACGTCATACGACGATCGTGGCTGTCGAGAGACTAGGGGGTACATGCTACAATCAAGTCTCCTATGGTCCCACAGAGTTCTATGTCTCAATCAATCAAGTCACATCAGCAATTAATGAACATTAAAGATAAAGCAGTAAGGCGTCCCGACGCTTCACCAAAATGATCATGAGAGACTAGCTTTATAATTTAGCTATCTCAGAGAGTCAGGAGTACAAAATTATACACAGCTGCAGTCTGTTTCTTTACAATTCTGTTGACACAAATATCAAGTAATTCGGCTAACAGGTGCCGGTGGCTAAACGACGCACAAAGTAAAGGCAGGAGTGGTGGAGAAGAAACCCACTCGAGTCCCCGAACCGCCATGCTCCTAGTATGCACCATGGATGTCAGGAAGGAAGATCGTGTCCTCCGGCTCTGCTACGAGATCCCAAACAAAACCAGCGGGGTCAGCCCCGAATAGCAAGTACCGACAAAGGGGTACAAGAGTTAAGATTAAAAACCCAGTTAATAGAATGATTGACATTAGTAATACTTATGCTACTATTATAGGGTAGCGCAACAGCCTCGAACCCATATGGCACCCTTACAAACAAACAAGACAAAAGGTGCCGTATGGAGTCGGGACTGTCGTACTCTATAACTTTCACATAAGCTAAAAGGTATAAACAATAACATCTCCTGATCGTGACTTCGGTCGATAGCTATCGCAGCACAATAACCAACAACAATCAAACAAGAACATGGGTTGGATCATGTACCATGATAGACCATGTTCCTCAGTCATTCACAGAAGTAGCACTTCACAACCAGAATAAGACTTCCGTTCATACTTCGGTCCACAGCCTGTCATAGTACGATAACCAATCCAACAATCAACAAGAACATGGGTTGGATCACGTACCATGACAGTCCGCTTCCCTCAGTTATTTATGGAAGGTAATAGGACACACAAGTCATTTTCACGGCCAATCAAGCCTACGAGTTTCTAGTGGGACGAGGTTATCCTCGCATCAAGTTATTTAGAAAATCCTCAGATCGTATCTTTCCAGCAAGGCTAGCCAACCCAGGGGTTCGCGTAGACAGTGTTATTGGGCACAGGTCCCTCGTAAGGCCACCTTGCCAAAACATAATATATCATGAATTAATCGGATACAGTCATCCACCTCGTTGCAGATAACACAGTATCCGTGGGGACCAGCCGCGCGTCAAGACAATATCTCAAGGCGGCTGGTGTAACACGATCTCGGGATTCTGCCCTCCCCATGCATCTAGTATATTTAGTTGCCTAGTTTAACCCTAGGTGAAATCTTGGACTCACATACTGTGGCCTGCATGATTATCCTCCTAAAGGTCGTACTTAGTACGTACCCTAAGTGAGGATCCATGTCAATCAGTATGTCAATATGTTCTACCCTCCTTAGTGTAATGCATCATTGCAAATACGCCACGTGGAGTTACGAGTCATTTGTCGCGCATGAACAAGAACTGGGACATTCAGGTACATGTATCAGGTGGGAACACTTGTTCACCGAGATCACATTAGTGCTCATATCATGCTCAGGACAAAAGGCGTAAGGATATATAGCATACACAAAACATATAGATATATAATATATATATATATATATATAAGCATATAATATAAGGATCAGATCGCGCAGGGTCAGGCTGCGCAGGGTCAGGCTGCGCAGGGTCAGGTTGCGCAGGGTCAGACTGCGCAGGGTTAGACTACGCAGGGTCAGGCTGCGCAGGGTCAGGTTCGCAGGGTCAGACTGCGCAGGGTTCGACTGCGTAGGGTCAGGCTGCGCAGGGCCACGAGAGAGCTGCGCCCATCGCTAAAAAGTGCTGGGCCAAGGGGCTGCGCGTGCGAACTGCTACAGGGTCATCTCCTTCCTCTTGGCTGAGAGCAAGAACACCATGAGCCCTAGAACTTCTAAGGTCCATAAAATCCTCATCCTAAGCCCAAATTGGGACTCCAATAGGTCAAAATGGGGTTAGAACAAAATTTCCTACAACATGGAACAATCAAAACTCGAAAAAATAAAGTTTGCTAGATCAAAACCAAAGAAATCCGAAAATGGTTAAAACTTAGATCTACAAAAATTAAAGCTTCAAAATGGAAATTTTCAAGTTCTAAACTAGTATAGATTGAGGAGAAGAACATATTTTGACAAATAATTTTGTAAGAAAAATATTAGCAAAAATTTATGGATCCATCTTTTGAGCAAGTTGGTACTTGCCTTGGTTGGTGGAGAAAATAAATGAGAGGAGAGAGAATGAGATGAGTTGTATTTAAAGATCTTGAACCCAAGGGTTCATGATGAACCAAAGGTGAACCAAAAATAGGTTTCCCAAATGAGCCAAAGCTGTAGGCCCAAATGCAGAAAATAAATTATGAAATATTATTTTGGAAATGCATGAAGAATACAGTATAATAAATATAGTATAAATACAAGGTAAATATAATTTATCGGTTTACGTACTGAAATACGTGTTCCAGATCGGGAGTGACATGGCGGTTGCGGGCGGTATAGACGGCTGGGGAGGTGGTGTTGGGGATCGTCGGAGTTAGGGTTAGGGTTTAGAAAGTAGGGTTTTTGTTGGGGACGAAGGTCTGGGTGGTCGTGTGGTGTGCTAGAGTTAGGGTTAGGTCTGGGGTCATATTTATAGGGTTAGGAAGTCGGCTAGGGTCGTAGTCGGCCGAAATGGCGGGAAAAGGTGGTCGGTGGTCGTCGGCAGCTGGCTAGTCGTGGGGGTGGGTAGGTAGATTTCAATTAGGTCCCTAGGGTTTAGGAATTTACAAATAAGTCCAAATCCTATCTAAATGCAAATAATAATTTGCAACCCGAACTAAAACAATTTAATTAATTACAAATACTATTCAAACAATTTAAATATTTATAAAGCTATTCAAATAATTTAGTTAATTACAAAATGATATAATTTAACTTAAAAACTATTTAAAAAATATTTAAAAATTTAGAAAATTCCTAAAATCATAATAAAATATTTTAAAGCTAAATATGCCATTAGCAACTAATTTAACACTAATTAAATCAATTTTGAAAAACAGGGGCTGACAAGTCTTCTCTCTTGAAAAATTTCGTCCTCGAAATTCACAAGGATTGAAGACCCTACAATTTTCTAGCATAACAGGCAATGCAACAAATGACTAAGGCTATGATCGAAACTAGCCTCTAGGGTATCAAGCGGGAACGGGGTTCCCTCGCAGCGGTTGGGTCGAACAAGTAAGGGTATCTCTCCCTCATGTCCGACTCCCTCTCCCAAGTAGATTCACCCGGAGAGTGACGGCTCCAAGCTACTCGTACTAAGGGTATAACCTTGTTCCTCAGCCTCTTCTCCATCATGTCTAATATCTCTACTGGCTGCTCAAAAACTGCAAGGCTCGGTCGGATCTCCAACTCTGAATGATCTAGCACATGGCTGGGGTCTGGAACATATCTCTCAGCTGGGATACGTGAAAGACATCGTGAACTCCTGCTAGGTTGGGTGGAAGTGCAACCTTGTAAGCTACCTCTCCGATCCTGCCAAGTATCTCGAACGGCCCGATGTATCCGGGGCTCAACTTGCCTCATCGTCCGAACCGGATCGTCCCTCTAGTAGGTGATATCTTTACTAGTACCATATCACCGTCTGCAACTCCATCGGTCTGCGACTAGTATCGGCCCAGTGTTTCTGCCTGTCCTGAGCTACTCTGAGCCTGTCTCTGATCATCCCGACCTTCTCTGCTGCATCCGTGATCATCTCTGGCCTAAGCATAACTCTGTCCCCAACATCATCCCAAAAGAGTGGTGTACGGCATCGTCGTCCATATAGTGCCTCGAAAGGAGACATACCGATGCTGGCTTGGTAGCTGTTGTTGTATGAAAACTCCACCAAGTGCAGATGGCTCTCCCATGATCCGCCAAAGTCCAGCACACAAGTCCTCAGCATGTCCTCCAGCATCTCTATCGTCCTCTCGGATGCCCATCTGTCTGCGGGTGGTACGTCGTGCTGAACTTGAGCCTACTGCCGAACTCCTCCTGCAAGCTCCTCCAGTAGTGGGACGTGAATCTGCTGTCTCTGCCCGATACGATGCTCACTGGTACTCCGTACAAGCGTACTATCTGCTGCATGTAAAGCTCTGCCAACTTCTCGGTAGAAAGCCCCACCTTGAAGGGTATGAAGTGCGCACACTTCGTCAGCCTATCCACGATGACCCAAATGGCATCCTTCCCTCCTTGGGAACGAGGAAGCCCTGAGACGAAGTCCATCGTAATGTGTTCCTATTTCCACTCGAGAATGGGTAACGGCTGCAAGACAAGCTGGCCTCTGGCGCTCCGCCTTGACCTGCTGGCAAATTGACATCTCGAAATGAAACGTGATACATCTCTCTTCATCCCGTGCCACCAAAGATGTTCCCGCAAGTCACGGTACATCTTGTTGGCACCAGGTGAATAGAATATCTCGATCGGTGCGCCTCCTGCAAGACTGCCTTTATCAGCTCTCCCTTCGACACGCACAATCGGCTGCCATGCCTCAAGGATCCATCCTCTGCTACGGTAAAATCATCCAGCAATTCAGCTAAAGCCTGGGCCCGAAGTCTGCGAAGGCTCTCATCTATAGACTGTGCCTCCTGATTTGCTCCATCAAGCCTGACTGAATGTCAAGCGCCATCATCTGTATCACTGATCCTGGCCGAACTATCTCGATACCGAGCTTCTCCAGATCTTCCCACAAATACCGATCTATCATCAGATACCATGCCATCGGATTCCTGCTCAGCGCATCCGCCACCACATTTGCCTTTCCGGGGTGATACTGTAAATCGATGTCGAAGTCCTTTATCAACTCCAACCATCGTCTTTGCCTCATGTTCAGCTCTTTCTGCGTGAACACATACTTCAAGATCTTGTGATCAGTAAAGATTTCACACGCTCTCCGTATAAGTAATGTTTCCATAACTTGCGTGCAAAGATCACCACAGCTAACTCTAGGTCATGGGTAGGATAATTCTGCTCATGAGTTCGTAATTGCCTAGATGCATAAACAATCACTTTTCCATGCTGCTGTAGGACACATCCTAGCCCCTTTCCTGAAGCATCGCTGTATATGGTAAACCTCCAGATCCTGAAGGTAATGTCAGAACTGGAGCGGTCGTCAGCCTCCTCTTCAGCTCCTCAAATACTGTCTGGCAGTCCTCTGACCAAATATACTCTGCGTCCTTTCGCGTCAGCTTCGTCATGGGTTCAGCTATCCTAGCAAAGTCCTGGACGAACTTCCTATAATAGCCGGCTAAACCCAGAAAGCTCCTGATCTCTGAAACTGACGTCGGAGCCTTCCATGTCTCAACTGCAGCAATCTTCCTGGGATCCACCGAGATCCCCTCTCCAGTGACTACATGGCCGAGAAACTTCACTCGGTCTAAAAAAACTCGCACTTCGACAATTTGGCATACAATATCTCCTGCCTCAGAATCCCTAAAACTATCCGCAAGTGCTCTCATGCTCCTCCGGCGTATTCGAGTATATCAGGATGTCGTCGATGAATACTACGACGAACTTATCCAGATACTGGTGAAATGTCTTATTCATCAAATTCATAAAGACAGCTGGCACATTTGTGAGACCAAATGGCATCGCCAGAAACTCGTACTGTCCGTACTTCGTGTTGAACGCCGTCTTCTGGATGTCTGCCGCCCTGACCTTCACCTGGTGGTACCCGGATCTCAAATCTATCCTAGAAAACACTTTCGCCCAACTCAACTGGTCGAACAAATCATCTATCCTGGGCAGAGGATATTTGTTCTTAATGGTGATGGCATTCAACGTCCGGTAGTCAATACACAACCGAACTGTACCATCCTTCTTAGGCACAAAGAGCACTGGCGCTCCCCATGGAGAAGTACTAGATCGAATGAAACCCTTTTTCAATAGGTCATCAATCTGCTCTTTCATCTCTACGGCCTCCTTGGGGTTCACTCTATAGCAAGCCCGGGATACTGGTGATGAACCCGGTACTAAATCTATAGTGAACTCCACATCTCTGTCAGGCGGAAGTCCTGGAAGATCCTCTGGAAATACATCTATAAACTCCCTAATGATAGGGTGTGGCGGTGCTATCTCCCCAACTGTCGCACAATAGTTCGGCTCTAGGCTGATCTCCGGCCTTGTCCTCCTGACACTGAATGGTGCTGTGCCTGGGGGACTGAACAAAATACTACCCTCATGACAGTCTATAGCTGCATGGGCATAGCTAAGCCAGTCCATCCCCAATATGATATCATAACCGGAGAGTGGCATCACAAAGAAACGTCCCCTGACTCTCTCCTGGCTATAGTAATAGAGCATCTATAGATAGCTCTAATGGGCACTGGTCCTCCTCCCGTCATTACTCTACTAATCTCCTCGGTAGGTATAGCTACTAAGTGGTGTTTATGCAAAAACTCTAATGACAGAAAGCTATGAGATGCACCAGAATCAAACAAGCATAGAGCTAGATAAGTATGCAAATAACATGACCTGTGATGACGTCAGCCAAATAATCTGGCTCCAAAACCTGCTCCGGCTCCGGCTCAAGGGCTAGGCTATAAGTCTTCCCCTGAGGTCCCTTCTGCTGCTGCAGATGTTGCCCAAACCTCTGCTGCTGAGTCAGAAGGGGCCCTCTAGATCCCGTGGCTACTGGGCAGCTCCGAAGCTGATGGGTGGCAGACCCGCAAGCTAAACACTGCCCCAACCTCTTCCTGCAGATGGAAGCGTTATGGCCTACCCTCTTACAGAATACATACAAAGCTCCCTTCTGCTGCTGTCGGGGTCCCGGGGCTCTAACTGGCGGGGTCGGGTGATGTGATGTAGGGGGACGGTAAGTCTGCTGGTGCGGCGTCGGTGCTCTCTGCTGGAAAGCCTGACGCTTGGACGGTCCCTCGAGGTGTACAGAAGCCTGCCTCTTGCAAGACTGAAGACGCTCCTCTATGCTCCGGGCCAACTCTAGGCTCTGGTAGTAGTCAGTCGTACCGTTTGCCACTATAAGAATGCCAATGTCTGGAACTAGACCATGGCAAAACCTACGCGTCATCTCCTCTGGGTCTGCAACCAGACTAGGAGCGAAACGGCTCAGGCGACTAAACTCTGCCGCATACTTGTCGACAGAACGGTTCCCCTGCTGGATGTTCTGGAATCGTAGCCCCATGGCTACTCTAGCGGTGGTCGAGAAGAATTTCTTCTTGAACTGGGTCTTGAACTGATCCCAAGTGGCCCTCCCTCTCGCGAATAGCGGCTCATTCCGGAACCAAACTCCTGCCAAGTCTATCAGCAGAAATCCCGCTGCCTCGACCTGGAGGTCATCCGACATCCTAACTCCAAGGAGCTTCCTCTCTACCGAGTCTAGCCAGTCATCTGCTACAACTATGCCCTCAGTCCCTGAAAACTCCTTGGGGTTCAGACCCATGAAGTCCTTGATCGTCCCCGCTCTCTGTCGTGGCTCTACAGGTGGTGGGACCACGGTACGTTCCTCAGAACGCTCCATGCTCTGGCGGAGTAGGGTGGTCTGCTCCTGATGGGTCGTTAGGAACCCCTGGATCAGAGTGAGCAGTTGGTTCCCGTCGAGTGTGACGGAAGCCTGGGTAGGTATAGTAATAGGTGGTGGTGGGAGTATCGGGTCCTGCTGGGACTGTGATGTGGAAGGTGGTGGAGGCATTTGGGTTTGTGGATTTGTGGAGTGGGAGAATATGGTGGGTGTAGGTTGAGGTGTATCGGTCAACTGGTCAGCTGACTGGATAAGGAGTGTGCCATTCTCAGGTGTGACATACTGTGATGAACGGGTGAGCACCATCTAATTACAATAAAAAGGACTTTATAAGGACTCTTTAAAGTAAACAATCATAGACAAGAAAATCTAATTATAATAGCAAGCACTTGATGTATTTCCTATGTTGCAATCCTAGTATTTCTCTAGGTGTTCTAAGCGTCATTCCTAATGTTGTCTAATTACCTTAAGTTCCTAATTGCAGGCATGCTTGGTACAATAACGTAACCAAACAATTTAGTCAGGACCTGCATTGGCCACCACTAAAAACATGTCACGACCCGCTACCCAAATTGTAGGGCCGGGCCGAGTCATGTCCAGCCTACGCTTGAGATAAAGCACAGTAAGCTGTTCTAGAGATAACAAGATAAGACTAAATGGGCTAACAGTTCTATAAGTGAAGAAGAGTCATAAATGCTCCAAACACAAAAGTCATATCATATAATAATAAGTCCAAGTACAAGTCTGAAAAGTAAAACTGGATACAGGTCCAGTTATAAAATACATAGTCTAATACATGACTACTCTCAAAAGTCTAAAGCAAATAGACAACTAGACGAGGTTCCCCGCAGGTACATCCTCGTAAGGCAAGGCCTGGTCCTCGGCAGTAACTCCATAATACGAATCACAGAGCAACTCCTCCTCAGTAAGTATACCAACAACGTTATTCTGTCAGGACGGGAGCAAGTACTGAATCTAACAACATATAATACTGATCATGTGATGAAAGAAATGACATATCATGTTTGTTCAGTTTTAGGTACATTTTATCATGGCAATAGATATTCATTTAAAGTTTAAAACTGTAGTAGGTGAGTGATCAGTCAATAGGTAATCAGGATGTACAGTGGTACATATCAATTTTTTTGAAGCGTACATACGTACCCATAACGGTATCGATGTATGTCCATACACAAATGCAGGATCAGACATACGACAAAGTTACATATAGAATGTACAGTGCTCGGTAAATACATACGAAGAAGGGGATCATGATCACGTATACTACTAACAGTTTTTCCTCAACCGTTATTTAAACATGTGAGAGATATGAAAACTGTCCTAAACATGGTAGAGACTGAAAGTAATACAACATGTAAAGTTTTAACTTGCTACCCCAAGGATCAGTATTTAACATGGTTGGTGAATCACAGTTTATTGTTTATAGCAGTATGTAAAGTTTGTAGAAAGTACTTGCCTCTAGCAAAGCAAAGCAGCGATAAAAATGCTATAGATGCCTGGTGACTCGTCACTGCAGAAATAAATACATAAACTTAGTTTTTATACTAAGTTAAACACTACGACACTAGTGGTACAACACGACTTTCTGATTGGACACCTAGCCAAATGGTGACTTTAACATAGGAGACCAATGTGGGATGACATAAT
>JANAVB010009379.1:32500-58938 GCA_029216955.1 Iris pallida
GCACATTCTAGTCTTATCCTGTTATCTCTAGAACAGCTTACTGCGCTTTATCTCAAGCGTAGGCTGGACATGACTCGGCCCGGCCCAATAATTTGGGTAGCGGATCGTGACATATTTTTAGTGGTGGCCCATACAGGTCTAGACTAAATTGTTTGGTTACATTATTGTACCAAGCATGCCTGCAATTAGGAACTTAAGATAATTAGACAACATTAGGAATGACGCTTAGAACATCTAGAGGAATACTAGGATTACAACATAGGAAACACATTACATGTTCGTTATTACAAGTTGGATTTTCTTGTTATTTATGACTGTTTACTTTAAAGAGTCCTTATAAGTCCTTTTTATTTATTTAGATGGTGCTTACCCATTCACCCCAGTATGTCACACCTGAGAATGGCACACTCCCGTAAATCAGAAGGAGTAGATGGAGTAGTCTTCTTTATTACATTTGGGGTAGAGAAACGTTAGTCCCTTGTGTATAAAGAAGATTACTGGCTGCATTAGCAGAACCAAACTGTACATTTTTACGCGCTTGGAGTTGCGTGCGTAATCTTGAGATTCTTTAGCACAAATGACTCCATCAGCATTATGCGTAATTTGAAGGTTTGGTACTTTGCGTAAAGCAGTGTAAGAAGGCTGTTGGTGGAGAACCAAGTTTTACCAACAATGTTTTTACGCTGCATGCGTGCAGGTAAATTTACTTTAGATGTAAAGACATCATTGTGAATTTTATCTACACTGTCACAGACAGGAGATTTACCTTTACCGCGTAGAGCGCAAAACATGAGTATCTGCCACGTCACAGACGGGAGATTTTTCTTTACGCGTGGAGCGTAAATTTTGTGTGTCTACCACATCATAGATGGGAGACATATTTTTACGCACGGGGCGTAAAGCTTGTGTGTCTACTACGTCATGGACGGGAGACTGAGTTTTACGTCTTGAGCGTAAAACTTGATTTTTACGCTCAAAGCGTAAAGCTTGATTTTTACGCTCAGAGCGTAAAACCTGGATTTTTACGCTCAGGGCGTAAAACTGGAGAGTCTTCCACGTTACCAACGGAAGACTGATTTTTACGCCCAGGGCGTATCATCGAAGTAGAGACTGCCTCGTCACAGACGGGAGCCTCCACCTCAGGAGTAGGAAGGATTCCTTTGCCTTCAGAGACAACAGGGGGATCCGAGGATGCTTTGGACTTGGGAATCCAAACTTTTTGCGCCTTCCGCGATTTCTGAACGTTGGAGCAGCGAGTACTACCCCCAGTTCGGAGCATTTCTTCGTAGGCAGTTTGGGTCGAAGTACACAACCAGAGTCTTCTTTGTCGATCCGACCGACACATCATCATATTGAGCAATTGCCTTCTCATCAGAGGAGAAGGTCGTCTCCAGCAGAGTCGCCATTTTGTTTCACTTAACAAAATGCCTAAAATTGGCTTTTGAAAGAAAACTAGAAAAAGTACAAAAAGTACAAATTGTCCTGGGAAATATTGCTATAGAAGTCTGATCTGAGAGCGATCACTTTGTTCTTTGGACCATACGAAGATGATGAAGAAAAACTGCTTGAAGAAGACGAACAATTGGAAGAACTAAGTCACCGGAAAGGTATCGAGCAACGGCACTGATGGCACAGTCGAATGCTTTCTTGCTTTGCTTCACCCTGTTCTTGAGAAAAAGTTGAAGAAATGCTTCTGGGAATATCACTCTGGAAGTATGAGTTTTCTCAGAATCTCCTCTCATGTCTCTCTGTTGATCCCTTGATGATAAAAAATAAGTCTATTTATAGACATAACCCTTTGTGCATAAAAAGCAGCAAAATCGAGTCTTTACGCTAGCAACTGTCACCCACGATGCAACTCATCCTCTACGCACGTTGACACGTGTCCCACGTATAGTTAGATCTCTACGCATGGTGACACGTGTCCCACTACTTTAACAAAATGGGGAGAGCACGTACACACATTCCTTGAGAAGTGTGGCATGAAAGCCACGTGGGCAAACCACGTTCTTAATGGTCAGGAAAGATCGGGCGTAAAAAATGACTCAAAACACACTCCCAGCGTAAAGTGGTAAACTAGGCGTAAAATAGCCCAAAAATAGACTTCTCTCGCGTAAAGTGGCTGATAAAATAGCCTTGAGCGTAAAAAGTAGCCCAAATAAACTTTACGCACACGTCAACTTTGAGCGTAAAAAGCTCAGATAGTATTCATGCGTAAAAGAAGCTATCTTTTGAGCGTAAAGTAACCCCATCCACACACTAAAACGAAAATGTTGGTTTCTGTGTAAATCAGATCTCTTCGAATTCTGTGTTATACGCTGTCAGTAAATCATTATGTCAGAATCATCATCACTTGCATTAAATGCATGATCTGACAGCCTGTCCTCAGCGTAAAGTAGCTCGCGTAAAAATAGCTCGCGTAGAGTAGCTCCCGTAAAAACAGCTCGCGTAGAGTAGCTCGTTGACTCTTTTTGACTTGCATAAAGCTCTATTCTTTTGACTTGGTCTATGAAGCACTTTTTACGCTCCTACAAGACCCCCTTCAAAGTTTTCAAATATTTTCAAAATTTGAAATACTTTGAACTGAAGCATAAAATTCGGGATTTCACCAGTCAGCGTAAAGTTCGGGATATCCAACTGTCATCCGCGTAAAAGTTCGGATATCCAACAGTTAGCGTAAAATTCGGGAATTCGAACCGATTCAAAAAAATTCTATAAATAGAGCTCTTTGGAGAGAGAAAAAACTTTACTTATTTCCCGTACTCTCGATCTCTCTTACTCTTCTTTCTTTTCAAACTCTTATTTTCAATCCAAATGGCTCCCAAGAAGTCCGCCGCCGCCAGCAAGGGAAAGAAGCCCGTCGGTTCGTCCTCGGCCGACCGCACGACAACCCCCATCCAATCGTCTTCGACGCCTCAATCGAGCAACCCCGCCGTAGCTCCAACAATGAAGGGTAAAACCCTACATTATCTCGGCTTTGAGTTCGTCGGAGAAGAAGAAGAAAACCCGAACCTTCAGATTTCACGCCCACGTCATACGTGTCAGCGTGGAAACTGAAGTAACAAAATACGTCCACGTTATACGTGTCAGCGTAAAGTTAAGAACATACGCCCACGTCATACGTGCCAGCATAAATTTAAAATTACGCTCACATCATCATGTGATAGCGTAAAAATTAGAATACGCTCACGTCAACACGTGTCAGCGTAAAAAGTTAAAAATACGCTCATGTCAACACATGCCAGCGTAAACTTCATAATACGCTCACATCCATATGTGCTAGCGTAAAAGTTAAAAATACGCTCATGTCAACACATGTCAGCGTAAACTTCATAATACGCTCACATCAATATGTGCTAGCGTAAAAAGTAAAAAAAAAAGCTCATGTCAACACATGCCAGCGTAAAAGTTAAAAATACGCTCATGTCAACACATGCCAGCGTAAAATTCTAAATACGCTCACATCAACATGTGCCAGCGTAAAATTTTACAAATGAAAGACTTTGTGTAAATCAAAGAATTTTTTTTACACTTTAAAAAACTTTTTTATCAATTTTAATAAGCGTAAAAATTTACATAGTCAAAGTCTTTAACCCTTATGTGTAAAAACTTAGACTAATTTATCTGCGTAAAATTTCAAATTAGATTTTCACTAACTTGATTTTTTTTCTTTTGGCAGTGGACTTGCAAGCTCACCCACTCGCAGAAGTCTTTGGCTCATCAGTTGGTATGGTGGGCTCGAATTATTTGGAGAATCTGTCTCATGTAAAGTTTTCCCAATCGAATCCGGAGTACCCCGTAGAGAGAGCACAGTTGATAGCTGCCCAAGGGGATAGAATGCTGCTATCTATGATTAATGGAGAACTGTTGACCTCACTGGATGGCCAACAATTTGCAAAACCAGCTTTCTTGTTTGGGGATGCAATAGACTGCAAGTCCCAAACACACCCCAAGAAGGAGTCTTGGGTGTTCAAGTCTAGAGATAGAGCAATGTATCTCCCTGATATGGATAGAGATTATCCCTTGTCCGCATTCATCCATGCAACCCATCCCCGACAAATGCTGTGGAATCTGACTCCTAATAGTCATGTAAGGCCGGGTAGAATCATATTCAAGAGGGATAATGTCAATGATATGGGGTATTATGTCAGTATTCCCAATGGCGGTGTCGTTCCTTTTTTCTGGCCTCCTGCCAGGATTTACTCCGAGTGAAGATTCGGCCTTAATCCAACCAGTGCAGACCCAGATGTCGTCAATAAGTTCATAAGGGCTGCGGTATTGTATCCCCAAACAAACCCTAGGCTACCTGGATGGTTGACTCTATTTAACCAGAACTGGATCCAGATTAGCGTTTGGATGATGAAGAATTTTCAGACAGAGCTGAAAGACATCGGCCTGAAGCAGTAGCCTCAACTAGTCAGGGCATACTACCGAACAGTAACTTGTTCATGGCCCTGATAGAGATATATATAAGTTCAACTGGAACTTTTGCGACCCCAAGAGGTGAAATGGGTCTCGCACTCCATGAGATGCAATTCATCTCAAAGCTGCCAATGGGGGAAGCCCCATATGAAGAATATGTTCCCTCCAACTGGGAACTTGCTGAAATCAGGGAGAAAAACCCTCAGTTGGTTGAGGTATATGAAGAATTGATGTGCCACTACATGATTTGCACTACTATGCATGAGAGTGGGTCTCATCTAGCATACATCAACAAGTTGACGACATATCTCTTTTTCAAAAGGATAAAATATCCAAAGATGATAAAGAAAGATTCCAGGAGAACAAAGCTCCAACTATCAACACTGGTTCAACAATCCCTGCTGACAAAATACGGGATATGATGATCAGCTACAAATTCCCGAACAAATATTTGTCCACCAAGACTGGGGAGTTCTCTGCTGGAACTGAAGCCTTGAGCTTCCTCAGATATGGTAGCCAGAAGATCTCCAGGAGAGCCTTGCTGGCAGACTTCCTTTCTTTGTGGTTGAGAAGATGGGTTGTACCAGGGACTGGTACAGTTAATAGAATCCACCGAAACGTGCTTTGGCCGGCGGTACGTTTGGTGTTTAAAACCAGAATCAACCTGCTCTCGGCAATGGCGTGCTGAATAAACGCAGGTCTGAGGACTTTTGGTGAGGAGCTAATTAATAACGCTCCTCATCGGAACGTATTTCCCAGGGTAGAAATGCCCTACACTTACTTGATGGGCTGGTTGTTGCATCACAACTGTAATTTATTACCACCAGGCCCGGGAGATGATGCGGAGGTCTTCCTCCAAAAGTTCAACAAAGTTACTTGGATTGCCACGACAGTGGCAGATACCCGAACAGTCCTGAATTATTCTTATGGTTGGAACTTTTTCTGCACGAGGCCACAAGTTCCAGCCGACTGTTTCGGCGTTCAAATTGAGGATGAAGTTGAAGGAAGGACTTCATTGTCAGCACCAGTCTTCAGATGGCTACAGTGCATCAGACCCTCTCACCTAATGTACAGAAATGAAGACAATTGTGCGTTCGAACCATATCTACCAAGTAGGTTCGCTCGCCAATTCGGATATGACCAACTTCATGTTGGTAACCCCTCTACCAGTTTCCGTTACTATGGGAAACTGATTGATGGTGCGTGAGGTTGGAGATACTTTAGTACTGCTCGTACTGGTGCCAAATTCAGAGTCTCAACCGCTACCTGCACCACCGAATTACGTATATTCCATTCGTATACTCATTTTTATGCTTCTATTCGCTCCTTTGCCCATGGCTACAACATGAGATGTAGTCTAAGATGGCCTAAGGAAGGGAACGTTGAGGAGCCAATCAGGGTACTATCAGATATCCCTGACGATACAGCTGTTCCAGATCAGTATCTGGAAGTTATCGCTACAGGAGTTGGAGAAAAGGCCGCAGAACCTATCATAATTAGCAAATCCCGTAAACAGAAACAAAGCGCAGCTGTTAGTCTTCCAGAGAAGACCCCAGAAAAGAAGAAGAAGGCTACTACTAAAAGACCTTCCAGATCCAGAGCCACTACTTCTGAGAGTGACACTCAGGTGGATGAGCCGCAGCATGTTGCATCTCTTCAGTTCACCCTGGAGAAGGATCTTCAGCATCTCAACCAGCAGCACCTGCGGTAGTCTTATCCCCGGGACGTCTCAGCTCATCGCTTCATTAACTTTGCCACAAAAGGCACAAGTTGTTGAAGACATCGCCCCAGTATATACTGTTGATTCAGTGCTTATCCCATCGGATGGGCCAGCTATCAATTTTGATGATGAAGACTGGGATGTGGATTATGACGCGTACTTGGCACGCCCCACACATACTCCAGGTAAATATATTTTATACAAAATCCATGCAAAACTATGATTTTTGTATATTAACTTATTTTGTTTAATTTTTATAGGTGTTATCATTGCTCCAAAGCTTGTGGCTCCTCCTCCTCCTCAAGAAGATATTTATGAAGAAAACGAGGAATCTGAGGAGGAGGCTTCTTCTTCAGAAGAAGAAGATGCTGAAGAAGAAGTGCTACGAGAGCCCGAAGAGGAGACTCAAGAAGAATGTCCTCCTTCTATGGAGGTACAACAAGAGCCAGAAGTACAGGCTCAGCCAGAAGATCTTCCTCCTGCTGAAGGCAAAGAAGAAAATACAGTAGAAATTACTGTAGATGATGAAATGGCTGCTAAGGAAGAGCTAGATTTTAATGAAGACTCAGTTGTAGAAGAATCCACTACAACTGAGATACTCAAAGAACCTGCAGAGCTATTAGCTGAGGAAGGTGATGAAGGCATACTCAAGTCACCAACTGAAGCTGGGGAAGGTATAATAGCATCTTCTGCTATTACTACTGATCCAGTACAAGTTTCTGAAGAGACAATACCAGAATCTGAGTCAGCTGCCACAAATATCATTCCATCCGCACCTATCACCGCTACCGAAACTCTAATAGTTTCAGCTCCAGAAACGGCTAGAGTAACTGAAGACACTGTTCCTGAAGCTCTTGGGAACCAGTTAGCTATGGTAGCAGTGACAACAATGGCTCCATCTCAGCCTGCTACCAAAGCAACAACATCTGCTCCTAGTCTTCAGAGAAGAGACTTGGTAGATATTGCTGCAACGCCGAGTTCAAGTATGGAAATGAATCTCTTAGTTGAGATTCATACTGAAACCTTTTACAAGACTCTGGCGGCTCTAATCAAAATGGTCCTGAATAAGGGCCTCAATTATGAGATCTTGAAGGCGGCAATCGCTCTTACCATCAGAAATGTTGCCATGTTCAATTATGCGACGAGAGCAGCAGCGATGGAGAAAATCGTGGAGGGACTTGAACAGCCTATCAAAGAATATTTAAAGCTGTCAAGTGAAACCATTGAAAGTCTCATCCAAGAAGAGTATGATGCTCTATCGGCTGAATACCTTGCTCGGGAGACGACTTTAATGAGGCCCTCCATGAATACAGCATCAAAGTAGCTAAAGAAAAGACTTTTTTGGCTGGAGTGAAGCCCGAGCTGGATAGCCATAGAAAAGCCTATGAAACTTCGAACATAAGAATTCACCAACAAAATGATTAAATTCACGAAGTCGAGACTGAGCTGGCTCGTTTGAAGGCAGAGAGGGAGCAGATAATTATGGCCCGGGACCAGCACCTAACTCAGAGCTCAATTCTAGAAGAACAGGTCTTCGGAGCTGAATCTACCATCAAAACTCTTGATGAAGCCAAGGACAAGCTTATAGTTACTTTTGCTGGACTTTCTCACATTTATACTCCCGAAGCTCGATGCTCTGAAGCTACCAAGAAGGTATTGAGCTCTCGTGACAAGCGTCTAGCAGAGCTGCAGAAAATGCTAGAAGATTTATCTGCTCCACCTTAGACAAAGAAAGCTTTTGTAATCTTCTATCTTTTTTTTTACTCTGTAATTGTTACAAAATGAATAAAATATTTATTTGTGATCCTATCATTTATTTTGAAATTAAACAATAGGTATGAGATAGAAAACACTTATCAGAGGTAATATGGACATGACAAGTTTTCTAAACTCAATAAATTGTATCTATCCAGAGGTAATATGGACATGATAGATAATGAATCTCTTTTTCTATTTAGAGTATATGACACTAGCAGAGGTAATATGAACATGACAGATCGTAACAACTCAAGAAAAATAGATTAATACCTATTCAGAGGCCAAATGAGCATGATAGATAGCAAAAGAAGTAGACTTAATATTTATTCAGAGGTTATGAGAACATGATAAATAATAAATCTCATTTTTTAATCAATTGGTAAGATAGAAGATTAAAATTCTCTTCAAGGAGACAAGTAATCAGCTTAACCAAACATTGGTAGCTGGGGAATAAAGAAAAAATCTAAACATAGTATTTTTTCAAGAATTTGCCATTGATCGGCATCATGAGCAAATCTCCATTAGGTTTAGATAACCTATAGGCACCGTTGGAGAAAACTGTCTCGATGACATAAGGGCCTTCCCATTTTGCTTGGAATTTCCCTTTGCTCTTATGAGTCATCACCATCGGTCTTCGAACAACTAAAACTAGCTCACCGACTTTAAATACCCTCTCTTTAACTTTACGATTGAAAGTTCGAGATATGCGGGCTTGATATAGCTCAATGTGTTGTTGCGCTTGAAGACGCTTCTCGTCAAATCCTTCAAGTTCTTGAAGTCGTAAGCGATCATTGTTCTCTGTAGTTAGCTCATTAGCAATGGCTATTCTAAGAGATAGAATCTGGATTTCCAGTGGAAGAACAGCCTCACATCCGTAAACCAGTAAAAATGGTGTAAACCAGTAGGAGTTCGGACTGTCGTTCGGTAGGCCCATAAACATTCTCCAAGTTTTTCATTCTAATCACGTTTATTAGAAGAGACAAATTTTTTGAGAAGTTTAATGATTGTCTTGTTGAAAGCTTCGGCCAAACCATTAACAGCTAGATTATATGTCGTAGAAGCCAGATTTTGGATTCGATTCTTATCACAGAACCGATAAAATGCCTGACTGGCAAATTATGGTCCATTGTCATGAATTATCCTCCGGGGAATCCCAAAACGATAAATGACATGATGTTTAATAAAGCTAACCACATTGGACGTTTTTACTTCAACAAGGGGAACTGCTTCCGCCCATTTAGAAAAGTACTCGGTTATAGCCAGTATAAACTGATGTCCCTTGATAGAAGGAGGGTTAATCGGACCAATAATATCTATGCCCCAAGCTTCGAAGGGCCAAGAAGCTGCTGTAGGATGTAGGAATTCAGACGGTTGATGAATAAAATCAGCATGAATCTGACATGCTTTACAACCGTCTGGCATAATCTACAGCGTCTGCTATCATGGATGGCCAATAATACCCCATTCTTCGAATGCGGTCCTGTAATTTTGGACCTGGTTGATGAGCACCACAGACACCATCATGAGCTTCACGGAGTGTTTGCTTGGCTTCACTCTCAGAGAGACAGCGTAGCAAAAGTCCGTCATATGAACGACGATACAACATGTGTAAAGAAGAATCATAATAGAATCGAAATGATCGTTTCTTGATTGATGCAGCTTCTTTTGGATCTTCAGGTAAAATCTCATGAATCGCATAATCAATGAATGGACTTCTCCAATCCCTCTGCTGGGAACTTGATTCTGTAGTATAATTCTGTTCAATATGCAGATTATTCTTGACACAGAATAAGTCTCGATCCAACAAAGTAATGGTGTTCTGTCATCGAATTGGAATAGCTAAATCTGCCGCTAAACTAGCAAGAGCATCAGCTTCCAGATTCTGAGAACGTGGTACAAATTCGATGAAGAATCCTTTGAATGACAGGACTAATTCGATTACCACTTGATGATAAGGGATGAGGTCAGGATTTCTGACTTCATATGTCCCTCTAACCTGATTAACAATCAGTTGAGAGTCTCCATATGCTTCTAGGAACTCAATGTCCAGCTATTTTGCTATTTGAAGACCAATTAGCAGAGCATTGTATTCTGCCACATTGTTGGAGCATGGCTCATTAAGAGAATAAGTACGGTAAATGACCATTTTGTCAGGAAAGACTAAGACAATGCCTACTCCAGAGACAATATTGCCTTTAGGTCCAACCCGTGATGCTCTATCAAAATATAGTTGCCAAATGTCATCCTTTAAAGTCATGTTGCAATCCACGACTTCATCTGGAATGTCCTCATATAGCTTCGATGTTTCAGGTATAGGGTGAGCTGCTAAGAAATCAGCTAATGCTTGACCCTTTACTGATTTTTGAGGTATATAGACCATATCATAAGGAGTAAGCAACATTGCCCAGGTGGCTAACCTGGAGTTAAGGATGCTCGGCTTTCTCATCAACATCCGAATAGAATTTATTCTGGAGATGACATGAATAGTCTGTCCTGACACATAATGTCTCGTCTTTTGAATAGCAAAAACCAAGGCCAGACATTCTTTCTCCACAGGGGTATACCTTTGTTCGGCTCCGACCATCATTCGGCTAAGATAATAGATTGCTTGTTCATGACCCATATCACTTTTCTGTGTAAGAAGAGCACCAAGTAAATGATCTAAGGCTCGAACATATAGCAAAAATGGTCTTCCTACTACTGGAGGTACCAGGACAGGTAGATTTGTAAGGTATTACTTGATGTCATTGAAGGCTCTCTGACATGCTTCATCCCAAACAAATGATACACCTTTCTTTAATAGACGGGAGAAAGGTTGACATCTCCCAGAAATATTTGATATAAATCTCCTGATATAAGCAATGCGACCTTGGAAGCCGCGTAGTTCTTTTAAATTACGTGGAGGACGCATTTCAAGAATCGCTTTGATTTTGTCAGGATCAACATGTATACCCTGAGAAGTAATAACAAATCCTAAAAACTTGCCACTGGACACCCCTAAGAAAGACTTAGTGGAATTCATCTTCAGTTGATGTTGACGCATCAACTCAACTGTCTTCAAGTCTTGAATGTGATCATCTTTTGATCGACTTTTGACAACAATGTCATCTACATAACATTCAACTATTTTTCGTAGATGTTCTTGAAAGATGTTACTCATAGCCCGTTGATACGTGGCACCGACATTCTTCAGACCAAATGGCATCACAGTATAGCAATAAACCCCAAGGGGTGTACGGAAAGCAGTATGCTTCTCATCTTCCGGATGCATCTTAATTTGATTGTATCCTGAAAATTCGTCCATGAAAGACATACGTTCAGAACCGCATGTATTGTCTATCATGACATCGGTGATCGGAAGTAGAAATTCGTCCTTTGGACAAGCTGCATTAAGATCCCAAAAATCTGTGCAAACTCGGACTTTTCCGTTCTTCTTCATAACAGGAACAATATTGGCGACCCAGTCTGGGTGTTGTTCTTTACGAACAAAGCCACATGTAATCAGCTTTTTGACTTCTGCTTCAATTGCATCCATCATGTCTGGTCAAAAATGCCGTTGCTGTTGTTTTACAAGCTTGGCATTAGGAAGAATATTAAGTTTATGAGTAGCAACTTTAGGATATAAACCCGGCATATCCTCATAACTCCATGCGAAGATATCAATATATTCTTTAATCAATTGTTTCAACTCTTCCCTTTCATCTTCGGAGAGGTTTTTACTGATGAATATTGGCTTGGACGTAGTTCCGTCTCCAACATCAATCTGGACAATTTCATCCTCTGTAGGCGGCTGTCGCTGTTCAAAATGAAGCTCCCACTGAGTGTCCATTTGCTGTGCCCATGGATCATTCTCAAATTGCTCAGATTCACCATCAGTTTGAACCATGTTAACTGAGAATACGCACTCAGAGTCATCATAGTAATCTCCTCCAGCATATGAGGAGTGGGATGTATCAGATTCGATGAACTGGATTTCTTCAGAATCTGAGGATTGTGAAGAACTAGAAGAGAATTCTTCTTGTATATCGTCATTAAACATGTGGAACGGATCATATCCTAACCCATGACAGGTTTTCTGGTAAAACGGATCACCACATAATGGTAATCGGCTACCTTTGCCTTGATTAAGACCCGGCATGGTGTTCAAATCATATCCCATATTTTGGATAATCTTGAGAGATTGTTGACTATATTTGTCAATTCGGATTTTTCTTTTATCTTTATCTCTAAGATCATCTGTCAGAGCAACAGAAATATTTCTAGCCAGGCCAAACACAATTTGGCGCTCGTTTTTCTTATTAGACGGAACCACAAAATAAGATTCTTCGTGACGTCTATAAGTTACACAAGCTTGTGATGAAGCGGCTACGGGAAGAAGATAAGGAGAAGATATTAAGAACCTTTGAGCATAAGGTCCAACATCGACATGAGGAGAAAAAGAATTTTCCTTATGATCAATGTATAAGGTTTCCTCTGTGTTTATGTCATCTTTATACTGATGACTTTGATCATCAGAAGATAAAGTCATTCTTTCAATAAATTTGACAGCCATATACTCAAAAAGAAAATCTTTATTGATATTAGAAAGTACAGAATGATCAATATTTACATCATTTACAATTTGATTGCTACGCTTCGGATTGATCATTAACGGACCGTCATCCGTCTTCTGCGTAGACTTGCCAAGGTTGATGATCAGTGGTGGTTCTGGATCATTCGTACGAGAAGTACGTCCCTTGACTTTGATCATGAGGGGTTGAACTTGGCTCTTGGCAGGAATACTCACTGATTCCTCAGATGAAGCTCGAGTTCTTCCTTTGACCTTCATCATCAGAGGCTGATCATTGACAGGTTGGGGTTGGATTCGACCTTTGACTTTGATCTTCAAAGGTTGCTCTTCTGGAGGATCTTCATTGACAGATTGATCTTCAGCAGGTGATCGATCTTCTGCTATATCTGATATCTCCTTTACATGCTCTTGTTTGTAGAGCATTGAGTCAGAAAAATAGGCTTCGACACCTTTGAAAGGATTGATATCAGCAAACTCAGTCTTCACAACTCCTTGGGAATCCACGTACTTGAAACATTGGTGGAGAGTTGAAGGCACAATGTTATGCTCATGTATCCACGATCTTCCAAGAAGGATGTTGTAAGATACATCTGAGTTGATAACATAAAATGTCGCCATAGTTCGAAGATCACCAATTTGAATCTTCAGACGAATCTTCCCCAGTGGTTTACTCTTGCCAGAGTTGAAACCAACTATTGTGGTACTAGTGTAAGTTAAATCACTAGTAGGAATTCTCAAAGGTCTTAGCATACTCTGAAGAATAATGCTAATAGATGACCCAGGATCAATGTAAATCCTGTCAATTTCAGTGGATTCAATATACCCAGTGTAGCACAAAGTCCTGTCGTGCTTATTATGCTTCAACAACATATCTTCTTGTGTGAAAGTGATATTGGAAATTGCTTCCATCACACTATGACATTGTGGGCAAGATACTGGTATATTGTCAGGACTCTTGAGTTGAGCTAAGCATGAGTCTGCTTGTAGCAAAGCTTCACTCAGAGTCTCCCTGCTTTCTTTAGAAAGATGAAGCAGCTCGAAGATAGAGTTTAGCCGGAGTATTAGCTAACTGGGCTAGAATATCAAATTTGTAGAGCTTCATCACCGCCCCTTGATTTGAAGCAGATTTCAATGGGATGTCAAAACGTACTGCTTTCTGTTTTCCCTTCTCAACCATAGATGGTTTAGCAGGAACAGGAGATGGTTGAGCTGGTATCATTTTAACAACGTCTTCTGCTTCTTTAGAAGATCCCTCATAATCTTTGTGGTACTCTTTCCCAGATCTCGTACAAAGGTTTCTTCTTCGGACTCAGGAGAATGAAGTACCATATTGCAGGATTTAGTTTTCTTTCCCTTAGCCTTCTTCTTGCGAGGATTTTTATGAGGAAGCTCAGAACCCAATCCGAGAGTAGATTTTTGACTTTGAAGTTGTAAAGGAAGTCACATTCCTTTATCATAATTCAAGCCTTCCGCCTTTTGAAAGTCATAGCCTATCTTTCTCATGATATGGACTGATCGCTGACTATATAAGTGAATGGGCAGCGGACTTTTAATAGATGGTTCAACAGAGGAAGAAGAAGCAGAGAGCTCTGTAATCACAGAAGAAGAAGAAATAGAGACCTCTGTAGCCACATGAGAAGGAGTATTAGGGACAAGAGAAAAAAATCCCTACAGGCGCTTTCTCATAAGCAGCAAAGACTTGTTGGACCCTGTATAAAGGGACACTATTTATAGCTAACCACTGCTGATGAGTAAGTTTGAGCTTGGTAGGAGGGGACAAACTTGGAGGGCACATATTCAAACCCCTCAGTCTATCCTCCAAAGGGATGCCATCCTATTGTTTGCAAAAAACAAATATTGATCTTCATTTCAACAAACTTTGTAAGAAGATTACAAGAATTCTGGGAAAGTACAACTATAGGAATTCGATCTGAATGACGATCGCTTTATCCCTTGGACGATGTGAACTTTGAAGACGGTAGCCTCTGAAGTTGAAGGTGATAGCCTCTGAAGAATGCAGCATCACTTGGACAAGAACTCCTGAACTCTCTGATCTCTATGTGTGATCTCTGTGTATGTGACAATGAAGGCTTGAAACTCTATTTATAGAGTTCTGGAAATAACTAACTTTTAGTTATTCTGACTTGCGCAGGTTGGATTGCGCACACTTTGAACTGCGCAGGCAATGAACTGCGCAGGCAGTTACTCGATCGTGGACCATCTGTATGTGACGCGTGGCATTGTTTGATTGAAATGCGCTTGATCGTGTACAGATGGTAGCCACATGGTGAGTAATTGATGGCATGAAGGCCACATGTACATTATCAGTTGTCTTGATGGAGTGCGCCACCTGAATTGCGCTGGCTTCGGATTGCGCTGGAATGGACCGCGCTGGGATGGACTGTGCTGCAGAGAGTCTGGCAGATTGTGCTGCATGTACAGCTGTCCTCGAGCGCTGTGCTGCACGATAAATAAACAGTTCCTCGTTCTCCGTGCTGTCAGCTGTCAGAAGATCTGATTCTCTGTCAGGTAATGATGACGAGGCCACGTCAGCTTGCACAGTTCAGCCTGCGCAATCGAGATGGTGCACAATCTGTCTTTTGCGTAGTTCATTTGAAGGATGCATAATTTAATTTTCATGACTTCTTTGATGGGTGCAACTTAATTTTTAGGACCTACAAGACCCCCTTCAAAGTTTTCGAAGTTTAAAAATAGTCAAAGCTTCGAAATACTTTGAATTTTGATTTGAAAATCAAGTTGCGCAAGTAATGCTCTGTCTGCGCAATTGGAGAAGTTAGCTCCCATTTCTTCGGCACAATCTGAGGCGACCGTTGCTCTCAAAAAACTATAAATAGTTCTATTTCTCTCTCTATTATTATTTACTTGCTTCCAAACTTTCGAAAAGAGAAAAATTTCCGAGCTCACCCGACTCTTCTCCTTCTTTCCCGTCGACTCTGATGGCTCTGAAATGCTCCGCCGCCGACAAGGGTAAAGCCCCTGCCGAGTCTTCGACTCGTGCTGTGCCGCGCCCTTCTCGACATGAAGTTGCTCATCCCGTACTACAAGGTAGACGACCGATCGAAAACCCTTTTTAGGGTTTCTTCGACATTGTTGCCCCTTCAAACCAATCTCTCTTTAGAGATTTGGCTAGATTGCACCGCCCTATTTAGGGTTTCGGTTGCAAAAACTCAATAGTGTTTATTTTATGAAGACTATTTTCTTGCGCAATCGGTTAGAACGCGCTGGCAAAGGTCAGCGCAATCTGCTGATTTGTGCAAGGCTGTCCAGCGCAAACTGATGCTTTGCGCAAGTTATTCAGCGCAATCTGATGGCTTGCGCAAGTGAATGAGTTGGCGCCACTGGACAGTTTGCGCATATCAGCTGTTGTTGTGCAGTCTGATGTTTTACAGATAGTGCAATCTGATGCTTGCGCAATCTGCTGATTTTTTGGACAGAATCTTTGATTTCACTTGTACTGAATTCTATCTTTCTGTTTGATGCAGTTAACATCAGAGAGGACCCTAAGTATGAAATCTCTGCAGGGTCTCTTGCTGAACCAGAGTTCAAAGAACATTTGTCCTATGTACTTTTTTCCCAATATGCTCTACCATCCTCCCGTCAGGCCATCTTGGTAGCTCAGGACAATGAAACTTTATTAAGTCCGATGAATGGGCAACCCCTACAGACTGCTGATGCCATTACCCATAAGAAACCCATGTTCTTATTTGGTGAAGCTATTGACAAGAGTTCTCAGCCGAGACCCCGTATTGAGCGAGACTCTTCCAGAGAAAGGAGAAAATAATCCTGTTACCGGACATTGCCAGATGCCTCCCTCTAGCCCGCTATGCCCATGCAAGCCATCCCAGGAGGATGGATTGGGATATTACCCCCCTCCAGCATGCAAGGATAGGAAAGATTTGTGTCAAGAAAGGACCAAATAACAGGGATATGTTCTATAGCTCCTCTGAGCGTCATAGCACTTTGCTCAGAGGGTTGAAGCCTGGCTGCATCCCTTCAGAGAACTCTTCCTTGCTGCTGCCGGTGAGGACGCCGATCTTTGCTAATGAATATGCAAAAGTTGAGGGCAGATACCCGGATCAGGACATCCGGCTGACAGGTCTGGTGAACCCAGAACACAAAAGGTGGAACTGCATAACCAATTGGATATTGGTTCAGTTCGAAGACAAGCTCAAAGAGATCGAGCTATATCAGGCGGTATACGCTACCGTGTATGGATTCCTTCCAAGCCCTCATCTGTTTCTGGCCTTGGCAGAGAGGATTCTAGGACAGGGACATTCATGACACCCTGCGGGGAGATTGGATTAGCCCTCCATGAGATGAAGTACATCTCATGCTTACCAACGGAGATTTCCCTTATGAGGAATATGTTCCAACAAACGACGAGTTAGACAGACTTCGTCGAGAGAATGCAGAGATGGTGGCAGTTTTTGACGAACTAATGTGCTACTACAAATTTGCTCATTGTACTATAAGAGCGGTTCTTCCGGCACCTGTTATTCATCAAAGTGGTTGCCTTATCTTTTCCTTAATCATATCATCGAGAAAAAGACTAAGGATCATGACACGTGCAACCCGACTTTCTTTCAACCCCTCAGTCACAGTGAAGTGATCAGATTGATGGAAGAAAACAAGAAAATGGATATCAAAGTTAATGACGAACTTCAATACCCTCCACTCAAGACCGGAGATTTTGTTGAGAGCTTTATGAGAATGGGCTACAGGCCCATGTCAAGAGAAGCCCAGCTGGCGGGTTTCCTGACATATTGGCTCCGTCGATTCGTCGTACCCAGCGAGCGCCGTGGATCGCTTCCACCGCGGTGTACTCTTTGCTGCTGTTCGGTTAGTCTTTGGCTACCGGATGGATTTGCTGTCGGCGATGACCTGTAGAGTGAACGCAGGTCTTCGTCTTTATGTTGACTCCATGATCAAATGGAAGGGTGAGAAGGGGAACTTCCCTCGACTGGAGTTGCCTTACACCTATTTATTCGGATGGTTGCTTCTACACCATCCGTCATTGATGAACCCCGACATGGGAGCAGTCGGTGGTAGCTATCTGCGGAGATTCTCTCGGAGCAAGTGGATATACACTAGTCTGAAGGATTACAGACGTGCCTTGAACCTTGGGAAGGGATAGAATTTTTACTGCGTTGCCCCTCCAGCCGGTTATGAACATATGTCGACAAATCTAGTTGACCTTGGGAGGCAGCCGTTGGGTCGGGCAGCATTTGACTGGCTGAGGACAATCAGGCCGTCGCACTTGGTGTATAGATTTGAAGATGAGTGTTTCTTGGAACCATATCTGCCAAGCCGCTTCGCTTGTCAATTTGATTACGACCAGTTCCACGTAGGCAATGCTATAACTTGCCTACAAGGAAAGGGGTATCTAATTGATGGTGCCAGAGCATGGGCCTATTACAACGCTCGAGACACAAGGACAGTGTTCTCGATGCCAACCAAAAATGATCATGGCCCCCGAATGTTATATACATATTCACTTTTTTACACAGCTGCAAATACATTCGCCGAGAACTTCAATCTTGTGGATAGCTTCGGACGGCGACGCGTTTGAAGAAATGAGCAACTGCTATGCTAGCTCCAGGTAATGATGAGCAACATGAGCCAGTGGATGATCCCTTGGAAGCCTCAAGGGAAGCTAACTTCCCTGAGGAGGTTAATAAAGCACTGCGGGTTTCTTTGAAAGTTGTTAAGTCTCCGGCCAGGGAGAGGAAGAGAAGGATTGATGAACCTTCTTCTCTGGTTGCAAAGAAAAAACTTATCTTGGATCAATCAGAGAAAGTTACCACTAGATCACAGTCTCGGCAACTGGCCGAGTCGACCCAACAAAAGAAGCAACTACGCCGACTTCTCTTCCAAAGCGGATTGATGTAGTAGATGTGGAGAGTCCAGAGAGACCTCTTCATAGAAAGAAACTGGCCGCCAGAAGAAGAAAGAGGGTGATCATCCCTCCGAGACAAATCTTGTCCTCGGTGGTTGCTAACGCTGCTGCTGGAATTACCATGTCATCTCCTACTCCTGTCTCTGAGCCTAGGCAGAAAACTCTTAGTCCAAACAGAGGGACGAGACTGATCAGAGAGAGGAGGCTGCAGAGCCTAGGGAGGATATTGTAGAGGAGGAGCATGAAGCTTTGCGATCTCCTTCACCGACGGTAGAAACTATTCAGCTTCCTGTTACACCAGGAACAATCCGCGAAGAGGAGGATCGTTTAATGATTGAAGCATTAAATGATTGCGACTTCGGTCTTCAAGATGATGTTGATCATACCGCTGCAACTGCCAGCGAGGAAGCACCTGAGGATAGCATGAGCACTGAAGATACATCAATAGAGGCTATTGATGATACTTTGAATCAAGAAAAGGACATTGATGTCCATAAATCTCCTAAGCTGTTGACGACACACTAGCTCCTGAAAAGGATGTTGAGATGGATGTGTCTCCTGAAAAGAATGTGGGTGAGGAAGTAGCGCTGGAGGAAGCTACTACCGCTGATCCCAAAGGTATTGAATGAAATTATCAATCTTCTTTTCATAGATTAATAACTGACATCTCTATTTTTTGATCCATGTAGAAATCGAATCATCTCCGGTTGCTCCTTGCACTGATATAGTATCGATAACAGCAATAGCCAGTGGCAGCCGACATCTGTGGGCGGCTCCGAGGCAGGTAGTAGCCAGGCAGTGATGTCTGAGGCTACTTCTGTTAGGTTGTAATCTACGCCAGTAGACGACAGACCAGTTACTGGATCAAACCATGGTAAGATTGCTTTTACTTTTGATCCTTTTCAATAGTTGCAAATGACAGGCAAAATGACAATATTTAATCTTGCAGAGGAACAACTGGGAGGAGCAACCAGTTCTACTTTAGCTCCCTTGTTTAAAGAACCCTCTATTCAAGTGCAAGAATGTCCATCTGCACAGGCACATGCTTCATCATCAACGGGAGTAGCTGCTACCCCTGGTGCTTTGGCAACTAATCAATTCATCATTAGTTCTTTCAGCAACCTTTTCTTTAATACATTGGGACCCCTAGTAGATAGGGTACTAGAGAAAGAAGTTGTTGATTTTACTACTGTTAGAAGCCCAACCTCTCATTTGATAAATGCCATCCGAGGTCAAGGAGATGAAGCTCAAGCTGTTTTTCTTGAGCATATACTGGATGAACTAGAAGCATCGGTTAAGATATACAAAGATCTTAATCGAGGGGAAGTGGAATCCTTAGTACAAGCTGAATTTGAAAGGATGTCTCAAGAAGTTGCCATTGAGAAGGCTAGTTTCCAGACTTTCATAGACACTTATACTGCCAAGGCTTCAGAATATGATTCTCAAATGGAGATAGCCACCTCTGCTGCTGGAGAGAAGGAGGAGAAAGTTACTGAGTTGAAAGCAAATCTGTTCGTCTTCAAGAGGAGATTGCCCGTCTCCAAGAAGAATTGAAACTGGTTCAGCATACTCTAGAAGATGAAGTCACACAGCATCAAGCTGCCACTCAGCAACTGGACATTCTGACTCAGGAACGAAATGAATATATCACAACTCATCAGGCTGAAATCTCCCGCCGCTTAGTGACCTTACCGACTTTTAATAAAAGTCTGGAATGGAGGAAGCTAGGAGGCGCGTGATGGACTCCCGTGAGGAGCGACTGAAATCTTTAAAGCAGCAGATGGTTAACTTGATGACACCGCCGACCGAATAGAAAGATTTTCTGTATCTTCCATCTTTTTGTGATATGTATTATTGTAATATCTTTCAATCTTTTGATCAATCAATAAAAAGACATTTTGTTGTGGTTCTATTATTTATTGCATATCTTATTCAGATATAAATAATAGCGATAGAAAATATATTCAGAGGTACAGGACATGATATATTTCTTGATTTTTGGAAAATAATCATATTCATTATATCTGCTCAGAGGTAATGTGGACATGGCAGAATATATTTGTTGAATATTATTTTAATAGACAACTTAATCAAGGACAATAAGTTACTGATATGAATGATTAGATAAATGAACGAAAATGAATCGTCAAGAGGTGTGAACGAAATGAATCGTCGGGATGAATGTAATAAACGGATAAACCGTCAGATGAATTGAATGAACGGGTAAACCGTCGGATAAATGTGATGAACGGGCGAACCGTCAAATGAATGTAATGAACGGATGAACCGTCAGATGAAAATGAACGGATGAACCGTCAGATGGATGAATGGGTAAACCGTCGGATAAATATGATGAATGGGCGAACCGTTGAATGAATGTAATGAACGGGCGAACCGTCAGATAAAAATGAACGGATGAACCGTCAGATGGATGTAATGAACGGGCGAACCGTCAGATAAATGTGATGAACGGGCGAACCGTCAAATGAATGTGTCGTTTCGTTATTTTAAGAACCTCTGCCTATAAATAGGACAGAAATTCAGATGGGATGGTCACTTTCACTTTTCAACATAAAAATGTCGTCTAGAGATGCATCCAAGAAGGCTGAGATTGCCTCGAAGGTAGAAGCGGGTACTGAGGAACATCCAGTCGAACCGGCTCAACCAAAGCAGATGGCAGCGGGCGAAGGTTCGTCTGTCCTCAAACCGCAAAAGGACATCTTGGACTTCCTTCTTGAACCAGGGAAGACTGAAGAAGAAAAGCCATAAGGATGGCTGCTTGCAAGTTCCAGGTGGGTTCCAGCAAGAATGTTCTCGGCTCTTTTGCTGATCATGTCTTCAATAAGGACAGCAGTAGCCCACGTCCTAATTTTGAGAAGGATGATAGTGACCTTCCTTGATATTATGTACTATCATTCATGATGAAATAAAATTAAATTTTATTTATGAACTTGTCTGATGATTACAAGCAATGTCTTTTACATTTATACATAATACTTCTTAAGGAACTTGCCAATGATAGGCATCATTGCAACTCGACCGTCTAATTCTGTGAGTTGATAGGCTCCATTTGAGAAGACTTTGCTCATGATATATGGCCCTTCCCACTTCGCATCAAACTTGCCTTTGCTCGAGTGAGTCATAGTCATAGGACGTCTGACTGTTAGAACAAGCTCTCCTTTCTGAAAGGCTCTGACTTTAACTTTGCGATTGAATGTCTTTGAAATGCGGGCTTGGTATAACTCAATATGCTGCCGAGCCATTAACCGCTTCTCATCGAGCGCTTCTAATTCATGGAGTCGAAGAAGGTCGTTGTTCTCTGTAGTAAGCTCGTTGGCGATGGCAATTCTTAGAGATAGGATCTGAAGTTCTAGGGGTAGAACTGCTTCACAGCCATACACCAAAGAAAATGGTGTACATCCTGTAGGGTTGCGGACCGTAGTACGGTAGGCCCAAAGACATTCTCCAAGCTTTTCACTCCAGTTTCGTTTGTCAGTGGATACAAACTTCTTGAGGAGCTTGATGATAGTCTTGTTAAAAGCTTCAGCCAAGCTATTAGCAGCAGGATTGTAGGCTGTCGAAGCGATATTGTCAATTCGGTGATCGTCACAGAACCTTGTAAACTTTTGGCTGATAAACTGAGGTCCGTTATCGTGGATGATTCGTCGAGGTACACCAAATCTATAGATGACATGGTTTTGACGAAGTTGATAACGCTGGTAGTTTTGACTTCAGCCAATGGTATAGCTTCGGTCCATTTGGAGAAGTAATCGGTTATTGCTAGTATAAACCGATGTCCTCTAGAAGAAAGAGGATTGATGGGACCGATGATATCCATGCCCCAAGCTTCAAAAGGCCAGGAAGCAGCAGTCGGATAAAGGAATTCCGATGGTTGATGGATGAAGTCCGCGTGGATTTGACAAGCTCGACATTTCCTTGCATATTCGATGGCATCAGATACCATAGAGGGCCAATAATAACCCATGCGTCGGATGCGATCCTGCAGTTTAGGACCGGGTTGATGTGCTCCGCAGACACCGTCGTGAGCTTCACGCAGTACTTGTTTTGCTTCATCACCAGCAAGACAGCGTAAGAGTAAGCCGTCATAAGTCCGTCGATAGAGAATCTTGGTGGTTTGATTGTAGTAAAACCGAAGAGATCGTCGACGAATACTTGTAGCCTCCTTGGGATCTTCAGGGAGTATGTCATGAACTGCAAAGTCGATGAAGGGAGCTCTCCAATCTTCGTTGATAACATTGGCTTCAGTAACATTACTAAACTCAATATTACGATTGTTCTCGATGCAAAACAATTTTCGATTAGAGATAACCACCACCTGCTGTCTTTTGATAGGGATGGCTAAGACTGCTGCAAGATTAGCCAAAGCATCTGCCTCAGTATTGCAAGTTCGGCGTACATATTCGATGAAGAAAGCTTTGAATGATGTAGCCATGCTGATTGCTGCTTCATGGTAAGGTACCAGATCTTGATGGCGAACTTCATAGGTTCCTCTAACCTGGTTAACCACCAGCTTAGAGTCGCCATATACTTCAATATATTCGATGTCCAATTGTTTAGCTAACTGAAGACCAATGAGTAGAGCATTGTATTCTGCCACGTTATTGGAACAAGGTTCATCTAAAGAGTAGGCTCTTTGGATAGTTGATCCATCTGGAGAAACGAGAACAACCCCAACTCCTGCGACAATGGCACCATTGGGTCCAATCCTGGATGCACCGTCAAAGAATAGACGCCAAGTAGGAAATTCTTCGAAGATCGTATTTGATTCCAAAGTCTCGTCTGGAATTTCATCATAGAGTTTAGATGTCTCTGGAACAGGATGAGCTGCTAAGAAATCCGCCAGTGCTTGACCTTTGACAGAGTTTTGAGGAACATATACCATGTCATATTGGGCTAGCAGAATGGCCCATGTAGCCAGTCGAGAATTGAGTGTGCTGGGTTTCTTCATGAGTACCCGAAGAGGATTAACTCTGGATATGACATGAATAGTTTGGCCAATGATGTAATGCATCATCTTTTGAACAGCAAACATAAGAGCTATGCATTCTTTTTCGACCGGACTATAACGGTGTTCAGCACCAATCATAGTACGACTGAGGTAGTAGATGGCTTGTTCATGGCCTTCTTTGTTCTTTTGGGCGAGTAAAGCACCCAATGAATGGTCCATAGCACGGACATACATTAAGAACGGTATGCCAGAGATTGGTGGCACCAAGACTGGTGGGTTCATGAGATATCGCTTTATGTCGTCAAACGCTCGTTGACATTCTTCAGTCCAAATAAAGATACACCCTTCTTCATTAGTTGAGTAAATGGTCTGCAGCGTCCGACAGATTCGAAATGAATCTCCTGATGTACGCAAGTCGACCTTGGAATCCTCGTAGCTCTTTTAGGTTACGTGGAGGACGCATCTCTTGAATGGCTTTGATCTTCTCGGGATCCACGTGTATACCCTTAGAGGTAATGACGAAGCCGAGAAATTTGCTACTAGAGACACCCAAGAATGACTTGGTGGGATTCATTTTGAGTTGATGTTGGCGCATAGGTTGAATATAGTTCTCAAGTCTTGGATGTGATCTTCCTTCAGACGACTTTTAACAGCGATATCGTCGACGTAGCATTCGACAGTCTTACGCAGATATCTCGAAAGATGGTACTCATAGCTCGTTGGTAAGTTGCACCAGCGTTCTTGAGACCAAATGGCATCACTGTGTAGCAATAGACTCCGCGAGGAGTGCGGAAAGAATGTGTTTCTCATCTTCAGGATTCATCCGAATCTGATTGTATCCGGAGAATCCGTCCATAAAGATATTCTTTCGAACCCACAGGTGTCAATCATGACGTCCGTATAGGGAGAGGAAATTCATCTTTTGGACATGCTTCTTTAAGATCCCGAAAGTCGATGCAGACTCGAACTTTGCCAGTTTTCTTTAAAACTGGGACGACATTGGCTACCCAATCAGGATGCTGCTCTTCTCGAATAAAGCCACAAGCGATGAGCTTCTTGACTTCATCGTCGATTGCATCCATCATTTCTGGCTTGAAACACCGTTGTTGCTGTTTGACCGGTTTTGTATTAGGCAGGATGTTCAATTTGTGAGTAGCAACTTTGGGATCTAATCCTGGCATGTCTTCATAGCTCCAGGCAAAGACATCAATATATTCTCGAATAAGAAGAATTAATTCTTGCTTATCTGCCTCGGAGAGGTTCTTACTGATGAATATTGGACGAGGTGAGCCATTTTCTCCTACATCAATTTGAACTAATTGATCTTCAGTGGGAGGTTCCCTTTTATAGAAGTATGGAATTTCACAACCAGAAAGACCATGCGCCAGACACTACATGCGCCAGGACTCGCACAGAACACTTCACAGCAAAGTCAATAACCATGGACATTTGAAGAAGGACTTTTTTTATATATAAAAGTCTATTACATGTCTAGAAAAGGTTGTACAAAGGAGAATTTCTACAAAGAAAAGATCCTAAGTCTACAGCCAGCGGCCACCATGCGCCTCCAGATAGGCGCAGCAGTTATCATGCGCTGCCAGTCACCATGCGCTGCCAGTTAGGCGCAACAGATGTCATACGCCTCCAACCAGGCGCATCCCGCCATCTCTTCAGCAGCTCAGTTATGTGCATCCCTTCAGCAGCCCAGTTATTCTTCCAACCAGGCTCACCTGGCCGAGCAGAGCCCAGTTATGTGCCGCTCTTCCAATCAGGCTCACCTGATAAATGTTTCGATACACAAAGCATTTAACCCTCTGGCTGGAACCAAGGAAGAGAAGAGCAACGCAAAGCTGTGGCCAGGGGAGGCTTTGAAAGAGCCTCCAAAGGCCAAGGAAGACCGTGATCGAAATCACGACGAAAGGCAGCTTTCAACAACAGTCAGAGCGGGCGACACCCACTTTGAAGGAAGAGAGAGCCTAGCACCGCCATTCCGATCTACGGCTCTTCCGGAACAACGGAGACGAGGCCCGAGCATCCCCATCTTTGGATGCAACAGGCACCTTCCGCCTGCCTCAGAAGCCTTCGACTCGTCTTTTGGATGTAACAGTCACCTTCAAGAGCATCAATGACAACATGGCGTCTCATCTTCACCCTCGGGAGCACTTCGTCAACAGAATGCACCCGAGAACCTGAGTTCATATTGGAAAGACGTGAGGGAATGAGAGGCAAACCTTCTCTCCATGCCACTATTTATAGACCGGGCAGATCAAACCCACGCGCCAAGTGGATGGCTCTCCGAGTTCCGAGCAATGAACTCACATTAAATGGATGAACCGGACGCCTCGACTTCAACCAAACGGCTATTTAAAAGCACTCGAGAAGCGAAACAGCCGCATCATTAAAGACGTGTCGGATGCGCCGGCTGGACAGCGCATCACACCCCTTCAAACACCAAGCGCCTCCCACAGATGCGCCCTGTACCGAGCGCATCAAAGGGGATGCGCCCCCATACGCCTAGTGGAACGTCAACCGACGCGCCCACTCAGCTGTCCATCGAATGTCACCAACATTAAATGCTGAACTGACAGAGTTGGCAGCACGCCTTCCGAAGTCTGAACGGCTGACAGCTTTTGCAGAAAACGAAGCGTCCACAACGTCAGCATCATCATGACTCTATCCCGACGGCTACTGCCACGTGGCCACTCGACCACCCGCATGCACCTCCGCGGCCATGCGCCCAAACCTGCATGCGCCTCGAAAGCCATGCGCCTCAGACCCTTCACTGATCCCTAAAGACAGAAGAAGAGTCTCCAGTTGAAGCTTTGCATGCGCCTCAAAAGCCATGCACCCCAGACTGATCTCTGATCCCGAAAAAAAGAAGGAAAGTCGCTTGCATGCGCCTCAAAAGCCATGCGCCCAGAACGGCTCGTGACTCCTAAAGGTCACGAGCCAAAATCTCATCATGCGCCCAATCCAAGGCGCATCCCCCCAAATCATTCCTCCCACCAAATCAGAGATCTCCGAGCCATGGGTCGACGACACGTGTCCTTTGACTCAACTCATCCAAGATCTCAGCAACAAC
>JANAVB010009380.1:0-10000 GCA_029216955.1 Iris pallida
CTCCGTACGGAGAGTATATCTCATATTGTATTTAGTTTTAATTATGACCTAGAACAATGTTCTAACCGCCGACACTGCGGCGTAGGCTGGACATACCCACTTTTTGTGCCCTATACTGGATACGGGTCATGACAGGCAGAGGTGCACCTCCAAATGCAGCAAAATGCCAACCTGAGCTGGCATAACAGGAGCTACGATCTCGAGGCCCTGTTGAACATGACGAGAGGTAACCGACCTCTCGATAGTATCCCCCAGACTGGAGCGATGAGATCGTGTCTCCATAACCATCCTGAAGACAGATCAACAAAAGCAATTACTGAGAATGAAGCAAAAAATCAAAGGAGGACAGTTTATCTATTCAAAGGAAAGCATTTAATCAACAAGAATTTGATGGCAATATTGGATAAGTTTTCCTAATGTGATTGAGTACCTCAAACTATATGCTACATCCTACTGCAGGCTGTAGTGATACTCTAGTTCGAATACCACTACAAATCTGGACCTGCATGGGCTACCACTAAAAACGTGTCACGACCCGCACCCAGTGTAGGGGCACGAGAAGTGGGTACGTCCAGCCTACGCCGCAGTGTCGACGATAGAACGCTGTCCTAGGTCACAACATCTAACAAAGTATGAAATATAACCGCACAAGATATACTCTCCGAACGGAGGAACAATAAGATAGGTACAATCTCAATCACAATCTAAGGTAGAAGATACGATAAGATAGATAGATATGATATGAATCCACAAAATAAAATACAAACAGAAATAAGATAAAGTATCCAAATGAGATAAGACAACAGAAATAAGATAAAGTCTAAGCTAGCAAGCATAAACTATTGGGGTATCATCCTTTACTGCTAGTGGATCCTGCTGGAGGTCCAGATCGCAGGTGTCGTCTAAGGCTGCTCCATAGTAAGTGGTACAAAAATCCTCGTCCTTTTGAGTCCATCCTGTATATTACACCAGGTGAAAGCGTTGCCAGAGAACAGAATGGGGGACAAGTGGGTGTTGAAGATGAAAGTGTTGAAGTCGTTTATGGCCGATTGGTGGGGAGGTCTCCCTCCCGACTTCTCTTCTCTGTGTGAGATCGTGTTGAAGTCGCCAATGCAGAGCCACGAGAGATTGTTGAGGTTGAGGTGGGTGGCAATCAGGGTGTCCCAGAGTAACTTGCGTTCGACGACGTCACAGCTGCCGTGCATGACGGAGAGGAGGGATTGGGACGAGAGAAGGGGGTGTTCTACCCAGCAGGATAGAGCCTATTTTGAGTCGTGGACGATTTCGAATTTGCATTCGGAAGGGAAAAGGATCCAGATGTCATGGCACCTGGCGACGGTGGACTGGAAGCTGAGTTAAAGCTGGATGGATTTGAGTTTTCTTTTGGAGATTTTGGGTTCGATGATAACTACTATGTCGATCCGGTGGATTTTCTTGAGGCTGGTTATTCTTCACAAGGTGGGTTTATTGGCCAGCCCTCTAACATTCCACGAAAGGATGTTAAGCATTGGGGTGGTTGGGGGTTGAGTGTTGAGCCTTGTGGTGGACCTGGTGGTTATGGTCATGGGCTCTTGGTTGTGTTTTTTCTTCTTCTTCTTGGGGATTTTTGGAGCACGCTGGGTCGTGTCTGCCTCCGATTGGATGGTACCAAGGGCGCTGAGCTTGGAATTCGGGGGAGGGATGTCCTCTTTCTCAATGTCAATTAAAGCACAAAAGGGTTGATGTCCAGGAAACCGGCTTCCCTGGCTTGTCGCAACCTGTCCTCGAGAACGATGCCAATGGCAGCAAGGTTGTGCTCAAGATCTATGTCGGGGATAGGGGGAATTTCTGACGTGGAGAGGGTGGGGTACACGATCAACGCCAGCCGATTCACCTTCTCGCTGAATGGAGAAACCCCAGTGGTCGGAGTCTGGATAGAAGGGGGACTCTCCCATTCGGCGTCGGGAGAAGGGGGGAGGTGAGAATGTCGAACTGGTTGTGGAGAAGGATGGCCGGGGGGTCGACTGTGGTGATGGCTTTGGCTGGCGATGGACTGGGAGAGCCGTCGCTGTCAACGAAGTGGGAGTGGGAGTTGGGGAGGGAGAGAATTGGTTTCGATGAAATGGATTGGGTCGCCTTCGGGGATTGCGGCTGGCGATGGGTTTTCTTTTCAGCTTTGGGTGGGCCCTGAAGCAAAGCTCATTGAGGTGTCTGCGAGTGTGACAGTGCTTGCAAAATATAATAATGTTATCGTACACCAGCGCCTGAAAGAGAGACTGTCCTCCGAGCTCGAGCTGAATGAGGGTAGGAGGATCGAATGTCAGATCGAGCTCCACGCAAATTTTTGCGTTGTTGCCCTTCTAGAGATTGCGGGTTTCCTCAGCGATTTCCACCAGGGTTCCGAAGAAGCTGATGATACGCTTCAGAGGTGGGGGCAAGCAGACCAGGGGGAGGTTTGGGAGGGTGATCCACGTCGAGATTATCGACGAGTCCAATTTGGGGTTAAAACTGGAGGACCATTTGGCGATCTTGACATGGTGATTGCCGATGCTGGTGGTGCTTTTAACCCAGACTAAGGAGTAGTCGGAGTCGGAGGATAGGTGGAGCAGCATCTGTTTGGGGTCCAGCGGGGCGATCTTATACGCTGACGAGAGACCCCATCCAGCAATGGCTTCTTGGGCAGTGGTGAGCTTAGGGTACCCGGACGTGAATTTCAACACGAACGTCCTCGCAAAGCTCGCCGATAGAGAGAAAACTTCTTCGGCCGAAAATGGGACACGGATGGTTCCGTCGTCGGACGAGCTCGGGAGAACGATGTCTGGCAAAACGGGGCCTGCGGACAGGGAAGAAAGCTACATCCCGCGGTCTGGCCTCAGAATCTTCGCGAAAGAAAGAGCCTTTGGGTGGTTTGCTGCGCTCGAGGGGGGAAAGTAGTGAGCGCATAGCCTCCGACCACTGGACGGCTCGGCGCATAAGAACCAACATGGTGTGCTAGGCCAGCACTGCGAGAAGTGGCTGTAGGCGCATGCCCGTTGGGATGCGGTGTGGGCGCATGTCCCCCCGCCCGAGGAAGTGAGGCGAGGCCGAGGGGGCGTGAGAACCACCGCGGGCGCATAACCACCCCTCGAGGAGGATTCCTAGGAGATGGGCGCATAGCCCCCCGCGATAGGTGGGGGTGCAGAGCAGGAAGGGGGCGTCGGGCCAACAGTGGGCGCATCACCGCGCCCCGAAGACGAGGTCGGAAGGAAGCTCACGTCCGAAGGCGCATGGCGTGCGACCCCCAGGATGGGCGCATAGCCATCCTCGCTGAGCGGGGGTGCATGGTCGGTCGGGGGTGCCGTGCCAACAGCAGTCGCATGGCCGCCCCGCGACGAAGAGGGCGCATGGCCAGTCTCTTCCGTGGGCGCATAGCAGGTGACCCCCCCCCCACCTTCGCCACTGAGAGGGGGGAAAATTTAAAATTTGAATTTGATAGCCGTTGCGTCAGGTGGAAAAGTCCCAGACCCGAGGGGACGGATGCAGCGGCTGTCCGGCCGGCCAAACTGATCGGGGGAAGGAAGAGACGTGGGGGGCTAACGGTGAGCGGGCCACCGGAGGGGGGGGTGCGATGCCGGTAGGGGGCGGCTCCCTTCCGCAACCTTCGGACTGGGTGGGCTGGAAGCGGAGGGGAGGCAGGTGGCTCGCGGGCCAGGGGTGGCCACCGAGCCGCGGTGCCTCCCTGGAGGGGCCGAGGCTGACGAGTGCCAGCTGCTCAGGCGACCAGGGTCTCGGTCGAGGGGCCTCCAGAGCCGAGGGGCAGCAAACCACGGAGCCAGGGCCGGGTGGCCGGTCCGAGTGGCGACGGGGGAAGAAAATGTGGGCGGTCGACGGGCTGTCGGAGCAGCATGGCCCCTGCGTCAGGACGAGAGGGGGGGAGTTATGCAGCCCATGGGGAGCTAGAGGAGGAGAAAGAGAGAGGAGGAGTGTATAATATATATATATAATATATATATATATATATATAATATTTAATATATCTAATATATATATATATATATATATATATATATATATATATATATATATATATATATATATATATATATATATATATATATAAGTTATATATGATTTATATTATCCGTTAATGTTATAAGAAGGGGGAAATCATATATTAGTTACATGGGAACCTATGTATAGTCCTATAGTTTTTATGCAATCAGTCATGGAATAGGGGAAAAAGTTATGTAGGGAATAAGGTAATGGATATGTTAGTGTCCCATGTTAGGATATAGTATAGATACCCTAGTGTCTTGTAACTACTAGTATAGCCTAGAACTTAGTATATGGTTCCAATATCCTACAAGTTGACTAATTTGACCTAGTTTGACTAACGTTGACCCAGTTCGACTTCCATGACCTAGAAAAGGCCTAGAAGCATATAATTAGTGTATTTAAATATATTATTTACTCTAGAACACCATGTAACTCTGTAATTTTATATTAGGTCCTTGTGATGCGGTTAAGGTATTGATACCCAGTCATTGCTCAGGATATCAGGCAAGTACCTACCTCTGATTGTTTTTATCATGATAGTATCTATATTACCTGCTCTAGGACTACTTTACTTGATGCTGACACACTGTTATACGAATTGATACTAGATGGATCTTGTCATGAGATGTTATCCCCTTATCGAGTACATCGATATTTCATGTTCATGTACTTTATCATGTGCATCGTGTACTTCTTGCATTCGTATTATTTGCTCATGTGCTTCATGTACTTCATGTGCTTTATGTACAAACTAACAATCATGTACGTAACATGTCATGATCAGATCCATGTGTATTGATTGGGACGGGGAGTAGAATGTAGTTATGTGATTAAATTCCTTAGTGTAGATCATGTGTATATCGATTATACTTTCACGTATAATCGAGTTACTAAAGAATAATCATGTGCAACCTAAATCAATCACAAAACTGACTTTTGCTCTAAATCACTTGTGTTCATTTCAAGTTAACATGCTCTCTATCTTATTTATGTACTCAGTCTCCTTATACCTTCATGATGTTATTTCTCTATTTCTATTCCAGTACATCATGTATATTATTCTAATTGCGAGTTATATATTTTTCTACCATGCAATGGAACTGTTTTTAGAGTTATGTACTTCGTTCCAATCCTGACTGGATATACTTTTCAGAGGATCTTAAGGACTTTTGCACGACCTATTATGGAGCGGACATCGATGACGATTGTGACCCGGATCATCAGGTGGATCCTGCTAGCTTAGAGGAGACACCAGTAGTGCCTAGTTAGATAGTTAGGATATTTGCCTGGATTTGTTTCCAGTTATTATTTCTGAGATGTTATATATTACTTCTACTCTTTGAGATGTGTTGATGAATCTTAGACTTATTTCTATTTGGTTTGTATTGCACTTTGACATCAATCTATTTCCATATTGTATTGTTATTCCTCCTTAGCTATTGTGATTGAGATTGAATCTTCTGTGATTATCCTCTGTATGGAGAGTATTATTGACAGGTACATTTATACTGTGTCATAGTTTGTTATGTGACCTAGGAAAGCCTTCTACCGTCGATACTGTGGCATAGGCTGGATGTAGCTACGGTCTCGTGCCCTTTCACCGCGTGCAGGTTGTGACACCGACCTCACCAGTTCAATCCGCCCACCAAATGACAACACGTGTGCGTGCCAACCCTCAACCTGTGGTTAGGTATATTCTACCAAAGAATTACAATTTAGATCTTTGGCATAATTAATAGATAGAGGGATACCCAAATACTTAACTAGTAGATACCCTTTTGCCACTCCCAGCATCGTTGTATGTTCCTCTTTGACAGTACACTAGGAACTGAAGAATACTCTACTTTTATCTTTATTAAGTTGTAGCCTTGAGAGTCAATCGAATTCCTCCATAATTCTCGTGATCGCATGGAGACCAGACATGGTTGGATGGAGGTATACAAGAAGTTCATCAGCATAAATGAGATGCGAGATGTGGAAATGTATCCTTCTATATATGGGAATAATACTCTTCTCCCGCATCGCTATCTCCATCTGACACTAGAAGTATTCCATCACCAGAGTAAAAAGATATAGTGATAGCGGATCAACCTGGCGGAGTCCTCTATTACTTTTGATGAATCCATACGGGATACCATGGAGAAGAATTAAAAACGTGGGGGTAGTGATGCACTCCCGGATGCGGTCAACCCATAGCTGGTCGAATCCCATAGCGGCCATCAGTTTGCAAACAAACTCCCGATTCACCATATTATATGCTTTACGGAGATCTAGTTTAATGCACGCCTTCATGCTACCTTTTTTGTTAAACTCTCACACCATCTCATGTGCCAACAAGCTATGTTCAGCGATGGATCGTCCTTTTATGAAGGCTACTTGGTTCCTTAACACCAGCTCTTGTATGATCTCCTCTATCCTCCGAACCATCAGGTGTGTAATTATTTTGTACAGATAATTACAACACGCAATGGGTCAAAAATCAGCCAATGATGTCGCACCTTCCTTCTTCGGCACCAAAGTGAGAAATGTGTGATTCAGTTCCTTCAATAATTTTCCAGATCCGAAGAACTCCTGGAAAGCTAGAACCACTGGAGCCTTCAGTTCCTCCCAATGTAGTTTGAAAAACCTGCTGTCGAAACCATCTGGACCCGGAGATTTATTCGGGTCTGCCGTCATGATAATGTCCTCGATCTCCTCCAGCTTCAGAGGTTCCATGAGCAAACAATTTCCATGAGCAGTAACAATCATATTGCATACTATGTCAGGGAAATAGAGGTATAATGAGACTGATTATAAAGCTTTGAGTAATACCTGACAGCTTCAGACTGTATCCCTTGCTGGGAGTCTACTAAATTTCCTTCTGGTCTAATAGTTGTTGGAAGCTGTTGTGATGTTGTCTGGCACGGATCACATTATAGAAGAAATTCGTGCAGCGATTGCCATCTTTGAGCCATTGGCATTTTGCGCACTGAGCAAGTTGTACCTCCTTCTGTAGACACAACTCACCCACCTCCCGTACCAGTTCCTTCTCCCGAGCTACTAGATTCCCATCCAAAATGTTCTGCTAGAGATCAGACTGCACCCTCCGAAGGTTGGCCTCCAAGTCTGTTAACAGGGGATGAGGCCGCTCACACACCCATAGCCGAAGAGTTGTATTGGTTTCCTTCAAAATTTGTGCCATTCTGAACTGTGCGAACCCATCTGCGGATGATTTCAGACAGTTATTCACCACCTCCCTATAGACAAGAATGAGGTACCAACTATTATTGTATCTGAAAAGGCGAGCTACCCTGTGAGGATTGGCCAGGAGTGCAACCCGAATAGGCAAGTGGTCGAAAGTCCCAGCTGCTAATCCTTCCGTCGCAACATGAGGGAATAATTGAAACCAGTCACTATTGCCCATGGTCCGATCAAGCTGACAAGCCACTCTCTTTTTGATGGATTTGTTTTGCCACATCAAAAGGTGTCCCGATCTCTCCAAACTTTGAAGTCCTGATTGTAGTAAGCATCGCTGAAAATCTATCAGAATGGGGTCTGGAACCGGCCGACCACCAACTTTTTCTCTTCTATATAGGATAGCATTGAAGTCACCTATACACAGGAGAGGAAGTTGTGCAACACTTGTCATACTACTGACATGATATATCTCTCGCCATAAGCCAACCCGCTCTCTCATGTCGTTCTTCCCATATACTGCTCCAATAATGCAATTAAGTCCCCCTTTGTTACAGAAGCAGAGCGCTAGCAATTGTGCCGACATATGAATAACCTGCCCACTCCATATTCTACTGTCCCATCGTACCCAAATTCTAGCCATATCATATAAGGCGAGATTTTGGGCCTGTTCCCAATTTAATGGGGTTCTACGTGCTAGAATATTCTTCTATTTTATTTTGGACTCCAAAAGAATGTTAATTGAACAATTCAACTTCTTTAAATTATTACATACCTCCTGCCACCTACCCAACGTGCAGATGCCCCAGACGTTCCAAGCTATAATCGACATTAATTTATTGGGCGACAGGGTCCCCCTGCATACCACCACGATCAGCTACTGGGGGGGTATTCGGTAGACCCTGTTCCATAGTCTCATCCATCACACCTGCTGCATGTGTATCTTCCTTCTCCTGGAGCATGATCTCCCATCATGGGTTGTCAACATATAGAGCAAGATCAGATGGGTTATTTACCATACCCCTCTGATCTTTCTTCTCTCGAAGCGGACCAGCGTGCCGCTTCCGGCTAGTAAAGGGATCCCCATGTACCGCCCCCTGGGGGTCGCTGCTCGTAGCCGTTGTCGCCCTCATCCCCCTGGTGACCGCACCTCCTATTGCTCTGAATACCATCAAATGCCTCTGCTCATTCTCAAAGCCAGACATCACGGGATTGGCATTATTAGGGGCCAGATCAAAGGCCCCGCGGGGGGAGCCCGGCCAAAGCCCCCCTCCAGCACCCCCTCGTGCATCGGATCGGGGAGGGGGGAGGGTGTGCTCGATTCAATAGACGAGGGGCGGGTGGGACTTCCGTGGGGCTCCCCCACGGGGCTCCCTATATATATATATATATATATATATATATATATATATATATATATATATATATATATATATATATATATATATATATATATATATATATATATATATATATATATTGTTATTCCATTTTCTTTATTTCTAATTATTAACCCATTTTATATATTTCTACTTTTTTAACTGAAAATTTAAATTAAAAATTTGCGATATTTCTCCTTAACTTCCTATATTATATTTATTCCAAAACTTTCTATATTTATTTTTATGAAAAGTAATATCAATATGAATTACGTGTTAACTATTTATTTACTCATATATATAAGGACAGAAACAACCTAATAGATGAAGACATAAAGAAGCAAAAAATTAGGATAAGGAAGAATATTCCTTTAACCATTGTATCTAACAAACTGTCACGTCCTAGTCCCAAAACACAAAAGACCATGACATGTGACAATGAGTTGCTACATATCAAGATGACTCCAACCATAACTCGATACGTATATATTGTCCAAGGTCAGATTATCTAATTAAAACAATCAAACTATTTCTATACACTGAATACGAATATGAAAATTAGACATAGTGCATTAAAGTTGATTAGGCAGTAATATACCAATTCGAACAAGCTCAAAAGGAATAACAAAGTTTGCAAAACTAGGATATCGTAATAGGTAAAATAATACATAATGAAATACAACTATGGAAGATACCTAAATTCGAGAAGATGACCACCAAAAATCCTTAGGGAGAAGCTTAACATTCAGCAAGATACATAATAACATGCCTAATGAAAATAATATATAATATGCTCAATAATAACTGGTAGCAAGGCACATCTATAATAAGTAATATGGGACACACACACACACACACACACACACACAGATATATATATATATATATATATATATATATATATATATATATATATATATATATATATATATATATATATATATATATATATTTTATAATATGGGACACACACACACACACACACACACACACACACAGATATATATATATATATATATATATATATATATATATATATATGGAGCGGATCAAAAGCCCTCCCTTAGAAAACCCCCTAAAAAAAACCCTCACTCTCAGCCGTCCATTTAATGTTAATATTAATGTTAATATTAATGTTAATATTAATATTAATGTTAATATTAATGTTAATGTTAATATTTATTTTTATTTTTATTTTTATATTAATATTAATGTTAATGTTAATATTAATTTTAATGTTAAGTTTATGTTAATTTTAGTATTTAACATTAATATTAACATTAAATAGACGGTTGAGAGTGAGGGAGTTTTTAGAGGGTTTTCTAAAGGGGCTTTTGATCCGCTTCTATATATATATATATATATATATATATATATATATATATATATATATATGGAAGCGGATCAATATATATATATATATATATATATAT
>JANAVB010009380.1:15000-66498 GCA_029216955.1 Iris pallida
TAAAAAAATGGACATATGATACAAATAAAATACCCGTAAAAATATGATGAGGATTGAAACGACACAAAACACATGAACGACAACCTGCTATGAAACCAAGCAAAGAACAAACATGTATATAATGGTGGCTTTGGCCACTTGTCATGACCCGCTCCCGAATAATCGAATACGAGTCGGACAAGCCCAGCCTTCGTCGATGGTAACAACGAAGTAAGCTGTACAATACAAAGGAAAACTCCAAGTCACAATGTAATGTAAACAAACACAGCTTTTATAACGTTTCCAAAAATGATCACCAATATCCATCAAGTCTTTTTAGTACAAAATCAGCCGGAGACAAATCCGGTCAATTAAAATAAAGATACAATAATGAATATCCGAAATACAATCTCCAGAAAATAAAATAAAATAAAAGCTGCAATATCCAATGCAATCACATGCTCCATGTGGCCTCCCACTTACCTGCAACGTATCCTGTCAGGAAAAGAGCAAAGTACAACCCTGACAAGAACAATATATAATTAATCTGTAGTACAAAATACAAGGTGAAACCAGAATACCAGAAATGGAAGTGAAACTACGGTACCAGAAATGAAATATAAAACTGCAGACAATGGACGACAATCAATATGCTAGACAATGAACACGGCTATCAATGAATCAAGACAATGAACACGACAATCAATATGCAATTGTGAAAATTTGAAATATTAAACTAATGTGTGACCGGCTTAGGAGCACAATCAATCAATGAGTCAATGAGTCAATCAATTCTACAAGGTACAGCTTCATCGTACGTGAAGTGTACGATTAGGCTATCCATAATACCTATGTTGGGTGTGGTCACACAAAAGCTAATATTTCCTCCAATCCCTGCAATAAGCAATGACTCACAAGCAATGAACAAGGTACAAGGCAATTGTGTGTATCTCGTGTCCGATATGGGAACATGGCACATGAATGTATGACAGAAATACAAAGTACAAGTCGAGTCAGTGTACTTGCCTCGCCTTGGAAGCACGGAAGTAATACTGCATGATTCTGAATAATCATCTGGTAATATTTTGTACAATTTATTAGGGTTGAAATTAATGATATTATCTAACTATATTACTAGTTAAAAGCTATATAACATTTATTACAAAATTAGATAATCAATATTAATATTTCTTGGAAACACATATACTAGCTTAATAGGCATTTAAATAATGTTTGTAAAATACTTAAATTATTTCTTACTAACTATATACATGTTTTAATTAAATAACTACAGTGATATATATATATATATATATATATATATATATATATATATATATATATATATATATATATATATATATATATATAATTTAAGAAAATAGTTTAAACAATTATTGTATACATATGATCTAGTTTAACCAATTAAAGTTTAGATAGATAAATAAATTCTTAGAAATATTTTGCAAGATAATAGTAATTTCTAAAAGCATAATTTTGTTTAGAAACTATGTAACAAAATCGTATATATAATATTTTATAAACACATTAAAATATTTTACTAAGCTAACAATTATCAATTAATATTAATTACCTAATCATTAACTAAGCAATATCCAGCCCATAGAACATATTAACAAAATAACCCTAAATAAGACAATGAAAGCTTGAAGCCCAAATAAGTCCTTTCCTAGAAACCAACCCAAATCAATACTACAGTTGCAAATGCAACATTTATTTTTCTGAACCCATTCTCCAGCCCACACTCTAATCCAGACCCGACCCAAATGATTCTTCAAACTTTGAAGAGTCAGGCCAACCCTTCGATTTTGAAAGGGACACACTAGCAACTCTTCGGTTCCCGAAGAGCCAACTCTGACACTTAATCAAAAATAAATGGAAGGAAGCTACTGAACTATAGGGCTTCTCATATACTTCCAAAGCTTCCACTCCACTCACGCTACAGCCCTTCCCATAAATACAATTTTTTTAAAAAACACAAACACACGGCCGGCCCACTCTACAACCGATTTTTCCTCACCCATCCTTAGCCACAAGAACAACAACCCCTCCTAATCTCTAACGGTCACATGGGTGACCCCTCACAATTCGTAGAGTCAAGTTTGGCACATCTTTCTAAAAAAAGCCACTTAATTAACTCTCCCAGCCAACCATCAGAATTCCATCATCATCATCATCATCCATAATTCTAACTAATAAAGCACAAGAAAGGAAAATATATTAATAGACGACTCTTCTCTCTCCCCACACTTATTTCCTTTTCAATCCATTCACTCCTCAAAAACCCACTCCCCTCATTCCTTACACTCTAAACTGAAAGGAACAAGAAGAAGTAATCTGTACTGAGAAAAAGAAAGAGATCAAGAAGGAGGGAGGAGACATTTACCTGTAGCTCGACGAAAGACTGGTTCGATGGGCAGATCGTGGCGGCGATGTCTCCTTGAATCGGTGCTGCGGCGGGGTCGAGGTTAGTGGTCTTGTTCCTGGTGGCGGCGGGTCTACTGCTTGGTCGACGGTGCCAATGATTGGTGCCGAGGCTTCGAATCTCGAGCAGATCTGGAGACTCGACTGGCTTTGAGGTGAACCCGGTCGGCAACTACGACGGTAGCTCTGTTGTCGAAGGAGTGGTGGTCCATCGAGGTGGTCGCGGCCAGATCTCGGCCAGGCAAGGGGTGGCGGTGCACGGGATCTGAACATTGGAACGACGGCACCGGCTGATCTACTCGAGCTGTGGTGGATGGCGGTGCATGGATCGAGATGAAGGTCGGTGTCCCGTCTAGACACGGCAGCGACGTGGCTCTCCGATGAAGCATTCCGATCTGGTGGCTCGAGCCTCGGAGAGGAGAGCGCTGTTCTCAGAGGGCGGCTCGACTCTCAAGGTACGAAAACGTGGCCGTCGACGAGTGGTTAAGTCCGATGGGGTCGACGAGAGTCGTCGAATCTACACGGATCTGAGATATTGGAACATGCCGACGTAGCTCTTGCAGCGGCGGCCAGTGAGTAGCGAGGAACACAAGCAATACTAACTGGATCGGCTCGAGAATTGGCTAGATCCAGCGGTTGCGGTGGGTGTGACCAGATCCGGTGGAGATGTACCCACCGCGACATGAGGCGGCGGATCCCGGCGATGTCGAAGGTCCGGTGATCTTGCGGTGGCGGTCGGTGGCCGTCCGGGAACGATAGTGACAGAGAGGAGAGAGGAAAAATAGTGGAGAGAGAGTGCGTGTGATGTGACTGTGTGTCAGTGATTGTACCATTTATAATTAAATATTGTGTGTGTTCTCCAAGCTAACTGGTTGGCACTGCTATAAATAAGAATAGATCTGGGGGCAGCAATTTAAATCTATAACAAAATTGCAACAACTTTATAACTAATCCTAATAAAATAACTAATTCACTTAAATACCAACTAAGTATAAATTTAATCACTAACTAATTAATTAGTAACTTCCAACCATACAAAATCTATCAGCCACCTTATATAAGTATTTCAAATCTATAAAACATAGCCCCAACTTCCAGCATCATATTGTTAATAAAAAATTAAACAATATTTAAATATTTATAAAATATATACTTACTATACCCACCAGTAAGTAAAAATTTAAAATAGAAATACTTTAATTATAAGAAATTCCTTCCTCTTCTAAAGTATATTATCAAAGCCAGTGCTTGGTAGGCTTATTAGAATTAGTTAAACAAATTCCACTTATAATAACAAATCAAGAAATTCTTATCAGAATAAAATAGCAATAATCAATTAAAATGAATATGAATCAATCCTCAATGATATAGATCAGAACAAAGAAATAAAGTTAACTAAAAAAAAATGGAATCATTTCAATACTAATTTATTACTTTAAGCCAAAATGATTCTCTTTAGAAATTTTCAAATAATTCGAAAATATACAAAAGTAGGTTTAGAGAGTTACAAATCTTTCCCCCTTACAAAAATTTCGTCCTCGAAATTTCAAATGGCACAATAAACACTAATAAGATTGACCAAATACAATACTTGAAAATGCTTAAAATTAGATAAACATAGGATCACAAAATCATGATTTCTAGAAATGCTCAAATTTGTTTTTTTTTTTAATTTAGGCATGATAAATCCTAAACCTGAGAAAAATCAAAATTTATGCATAGTAAAAAAATAGCACCCAAATGACAGTCATATATTTATGACCCAAATCCAATAAAATCGTTTGGCATAACTAGCATGGCTATGATTAAAATTTTAAACACAATAAAAAAAATGATCAAAATTATTACAACTATTAAATCGTAAGTGCAATAACTAGAAGATATTATGACTGAGAATAAACTAAAGGGTTTTAAAAATTTGGACTTGACTAGAAATCGTATTTAGCGCAATCAAATTCTAGTATGATCAAAAATCATTTAGGTCAACATCATTGAAAATCAAATTCTTATAGGTATGTTCATTATCATGATCATAATAAATTCAAGAAAAATCAAGAGAATTTTGTAAAGAAACCTAGGGTAACAAAATGATTTATGAAAATTGGATCCACTGCTACGAAATTCAAATAAAGCCAAGAATTAAAACAAATCAAGGTAATTTCTAGTAAATCTCCAATGGCGATAAAAGATCATGCATAGTATATAACATGGATGTAGTCTCAATAGTATCCGGAAATCATATATATCTAAAATTATATTGCCTAGAGTTCATGCCCCGCCAGTGTAGTATACATCTGGCTGCAATGAACCTTTGGCTCAATAATTTAAATAATATTAATTTACCGAATATTTCTATCAACTTTATCCATATTATCAGAACAACTCAAGAGATCAAAAATTTACGATTTAGGACATAGCTTCAATAATATTCGAGAACCTATGAATACCTGAAATTATTTTGACTTAGATCTCATGCCTCGCCAGTGCGCAGCTGGCTGCAGTGAACCTTCGGTCTCCATAACCCAGATAAATGACTGCAGTGCGCATCTGCCATGTCATAGTAGGTCGTCGGGTACTCTCTCAACTTTGTCCTTAGAAATTTCAAGGAGTTTATGAAAATTCAAAATAAGCTCTAAAAGTCATAATCATGACGAAAAATGATGTAAGTATCTGCTTTTTAAGAAAACAATGAGTAATACAAAGTGATTACAAAATAAATCTCAATAGGAAATAAAATCTCGAATTGGAACAAAGTTTTGAATAATAACTAAGAAAATTTTAGAAAAAATTCCACGTGCTAAGAGAAAATCTAAAGACAGATCAAATATTATCAATCAACCAGTCTTCTGCGGTTGTCATAGCTTGGGCGGTAGTGTCGCATAGAACACAAATTGGTTTAAGGCACGAGCCACGGTTGGTTCGATGAAAAGTTAGCCACGATCTATGGCAGGTAATAGACATGTATGGTTCAAGTTAAGAAGGAAGACTATGCAATAGTCGTTCCATGGGTTTCAAGGAATGACAAGTTCAAGCGACCGTTTATCGCCGAGGCGGACACTCATTTGGAGTCTCCAAAGATGCACGCTTTGCATAGTGTGGTTCCAATGCACGTCTTGCAAAGAATGAGGCGGTCCCTCGGTTAGGAGTCTCATGGTTCCTATACGCGTTTGCTAAGTATGTTTCTAGTCGTACCACAAAGTAGGCCATGCAAGCACGGTATGAGTTGTGTTAAGAAATTATACACGGATGCAACACCAGGATAGATCATAAGATTTGGCTATAGCAATGACATGTGCTTCGACACGAGATATGGCGTCAAGTTTTAAGTCGTCGATACGAAGTTGTAAAATTCGGATTTGAGTCATTTCGAGTTAAGTTAAGAAGGGCCGGAAGGAAAGTTTGGTTTAGAAATATTAAGTTAAGAAGGGCCGGATAGATCATAAACTTGGTCCGTGCTTCAACATCGACTAGCAAAATGTATATATGAAATAAACTCAGAACTTTTAACTGCAAGGAAATTGATAACCTCAGTGTTGCGTGTCTAAACCACCCTTCAAAATAGAAAATTGATTAGATAGACCTAACTATAGGATAATAAGCAAATTTAGTAAAACCATACCCATAACTATTTCCCACGAATCCTATGTTGTGATGAGTTTTCCTTAGTTTCGATGATCCCCCAATAGCACTTTATAGCCTAAGTGCCATTAGGACTGACCTGCATGGGCCACCACCAAAAACATGTCACGACCCGCTCCTAAATAATCGGATACGAGTCGGACACGTCCAGCCTTCGTCGATGGACACGACGAAGTAAGCTGTATAATACTAAGAAAAACTCCAAGTCACAATGTAATGTAAACAAACACAGCTTTTATAACATTCCCAAAAATGATCACCAATATCCATCAAGTCTTTTTAGTACAAAATCAGCCGGAGACAAATCTAGTCAATTAAAATAAAGATACAATAATGAATATCCGAAATACAATCTCCAGAAAATAAAATAAAATAAAATAAAAGCTGCAATATCCAATGCAATCACATGCTCCATGTGGCCTCCCACTTACCTACAACGTATTCTGTCAGAAAAAGAGCAAAGTACAACCCTGACAAGAACAATATACAATGTAATCTGTAGTACAGAATACAAGGTGAAACCAGAATACCAGAAATGGAAGTGAAACTACGGTACCAGAAATGAAATATGAAATTATAAATAATGGACGACAATCAATATGCTAGACAATTAACACGGCTATTAATGAATCAAGACAATGAACACGACAATCAATATACAATTGTGAAAATTTGAAATATTAAACTAATGTGTGACCGGCTTAGGAGCACAATCAATCAATGAGTCAATCAATTCTACAAGGTACGGCTTCATCGTACGTGAAGTGTACGATTAGGCTATCCACAATACCTATATTGGGTGTGGTCACACAAAAGCTAATATTTCCTCCAATTCCCGCAATAAGCAATGACTTACAAGCAATGAACAAGGTACAAGGCAATTGTGTGTATCTCGTGTCCGATATGGGAACATGGCACATGAATGTAAGGCAGAAATACAAAGTACAAGTCGAGTCAATGTACTTGCCTCGCCTTGGAAGCACGGGAGTAATACTGCATGATTCTGAATAATCACCTAGTAATATTTTGTACAATTTATTAGGGTTGAAATTAATGATATTATCTAACTATATTACTAGTTAAAAGCTATATAACGTTTATTATAAAATTAGATAATCAATATTATTATTTCTTGGAAACACATATACTAGCTTAATAGGCAATTTAAATAATGTTTGTAAAATACTTAAATTATTTCTTACTAACTATATACATGTTTTAATTACATAACTACAGTGATATATATATATATAATTTAAGAAAATAGTTTAAACAATTATTGTATACATATGATCTAGTTTAACCAATTAAAGTTTAGATAGATAAATAAATTCTTAGAAATATTTTGCAAGATAATAGTAATTTCTAAAAGCATAATTTTGTTTAGAAACTATGTAACAAAATTGTATATATAATATTTTATAAACACATCAAAATATTTTACTAAGCTAACAGTTATCAATTAATATTAATTACCTAATCATTAACTAAGCAATATCCAGCCCATAGAACATATTAACAAAATAACCCTAAATAAGACAATAAAAGCTTGAAGCCCAAATAAGTCCTTTCCTAGAAACCAGCCCAAATCAATACTACTGTTGCAAATGCAACATTTATTTTCCTGAACCCATTCTCCAGCCCACACTCTGCTCCAGACCCGGCCCAAATGATTCTTTAAACTTTGAAGAGTCAGGCCGACCCTTCAATTTTGAAAGGGACGCACTAGCAACTCTTCGGTTCCCGAAGAGCCAACTCTGACACTTAATCAAAAATAAATGGAAGGAAGCTACTGAACTATAGGGCTTCTCATATACTTCCAAAGCTTCCACTCCACCCACGCTACAGCCCTTCCCATAAATACAATTTTTTTTTAAAAAAACACACACACAGCCAGCCCACTCTACAACCGATTTCTCCTCACCCATTCCTTAGCCACAAGAACAGCAACCCCTCCTAATCTCTAACGGTCACATGGGTGACCCCTCACAATTCGTAGAGTCAAGTTTGGCACATCTTTCTAAAAAAAAGCACTTAATTAACTCTCCCAGCCAACCATCGGAATCCCATCATCATCATCATCATCCATAATTCTAACTAATAAAGCACAAGAAAGGAAAATATATTAATAGACGACTCTTCTCTCTCCCCACACTTATTTCCTTTTCAACCCATTCACTCCTCAAAAACCCACTCCCCTCATTCCTTATACTCTAAACTGAAAGGAACAAGAAGAAGTAATCTGTACTGAGAAAAAGAAGGAGATCAAGAAGGAGGGAGGAGACGTTTACCTGTAGCTCGACGAAAGACTGGTTCGATGGGCAGATCGTGGCGGCGATGTCTCCTTGAATCGGTGCTGCGGCGGGGTCGAGGTTAGTGGTCTTGTTCCTGGTGGCGGCGGGTCTACTGCTTGGTCGACGGTGCCAATGATTGGTGCCGAGGCTTCGAATATCGAGCAGATCTGGAGACTCGACTGGCTTTGAGGTGAACCCGGTCGGCAACTACGACGGTAGCTCTGCTGTCGAAGGAGTGGTGGTCTATCGAGGTGGTCGCGGCCAGATCTCAGCCAGGCAAGGGGTGGCGGTGCACGGGATCTGAACATTGGAACGACGGCACCGGCTGATCTACTCGAGCTGTGGTGGATGGCGGTGCACGGATCGAGATGAAGGTCGGTGTCCCGTCTAGACACGGCAGCGACGTGGCTCTCCGATGAAGCGTTTCGATCTGGTGGCTCGAGCCTCGGAGAGGAGAGCGCTGTTCTCGGAGGGCAGCTCGGCTCTCAAGGTACGAAAACGTGGCCGTCGACGAGTGGTGAAGTCCGACGGGGTCGGCGAGAGTCGTCGGATCTATACGGATCTGAGATGGAACATGCCGACGTAGCTCTTGCAGCGGTGGCCGGTGAGTAGCGAGGAACACAAGCAACGCTAACTGGATCGGCTCGAGAATTGGCTAGATCCGGCAGTTGCGGTGGGTGTGACCAGATCCGGTGGAGACGTTGTCACGACCCGCACCCTGATTAGGGGCACAAGAAGTGGGTACGTCCAGCCTATGCCGCTGCATCGGTGGTAGAACGCTATCTAGGTTGTCTACAAAACTACACTAAACAGTATAAAGGTACCTGTACAGTATATACACTCCGAATGGAGGTGACATAGCAATACAGTCTCAATCACATAAACAAACTAGGATAGTTAGCACGAAAGGAAATATGATAGATGAAAACATGAAATAAGTTCAAGATCCACACAAGTCCAGAGCTATACATAACATCCCAGAGTCACAAAAAATATATATAACTACTACAGTCTGAAAAGTACTAGCTGGCTCGTAGGCCAGGCAACCCAACTAATCTACACTACTCTGGGAGAACATAGTCTAGTGGCTCTACTATAAGGCCACGGTCCTGGACTACTCCATCTAGCTCGAGCCCATAATAGGTCGAGCAGTCTGCCTCAGAGTCATCTGTAATATATTATAACGGTATCCTGTCAGGAAAATGAGCAAGTACAAGTACTAACAGCAGTTCCATGTGAATTGACAAATTCTATAGAGACAGTATAATGAACTACAAGACAAAGATATATGAAGACTTAGGAACCATTCGGAAGCTGAGCTACAACCCTTAAACCAAACAAGGACCGGGGTTGTAACCCTTCTCCCGAGCAGAACTTAGTCTCCAATCAAGGTACAATATAAAGACATGTAGAACATGTGAGTAACTGAATACCATATCATGGTGAGAAAGTACTGAATGTAGAACAGAACAAGATATATGATAAGTAAATATAAAATGTGCCTTGAATTATTAGAGCATTATGTGATCGGTAAGGGAATCATGGTATGGTTATCCACTTGGCCCGGCAATCTGCGGTGACCTCAACGGAAAGTCATGCCGGCCAACCTGGATAACATGGACATGGAGGTATCTGCTACACCCTACGTGAGGTGAGGGTGGCACAAGCAAAATAGTGACATGGGTCTTTGATCACATAACCCCTAATAATTTCCCATCTCCGAGTAGTATAATAGACCTGAACATGACACGTCATGACACGGAATTCCCTAAGAGGATAGCTACTCCCTCTCAGGAATTGGTGTCTATACAAGTACAGGAAACAAGACAGGAAATGTACATATATACCAAGAAAATCCAGGAACAACATCTCATGTCATGATCCAACGTATACTAGTCCGTGAACTATCGTGACTGGAATCGAGTAAGACACTACAACTGAATCGGATATAGCAGATATCAAGATAATGAAAACTATCAGTGAATGTACTCGCCTGCTGTCCTGAGCTGTAGGGTATATCAATGCTCAGAGTGATAATCAGAGACCTAAAGATGAGATATTGCATGTTAATTTAGGTTTAACAAAATTAAGAATGATTCACAATGAATGATATAAAATCTAGGTCAAACTGGGTCTCACTGAGTCACACTAAGTCCTGTCAAGTCAAATCTAGGTCAAATCAAGTTATATCAAGTCAATCTAAGTCAGTCCAAGTCAACTCTAGGTCATACCAGTCATCGCAGGTCAAAACAAGTCGAAGAAAGTCAAACGGGGTCAAGAGTTGGCCTACCCACAAAATCTAATTTACATAATCTAAGTCTCATCCAATTTTGGACGCGTTCCGACACTCGGAACTCAATTTCACCCTTTCACTAAATTCGACTCACTCACAAACCCTCTCTAATTTGATTTCCTACATTCTCTTCTCCTTATTCTCCGTCTCCTTCTCCTTATTCTCCGTCTTATTCTCCTTATTCTCCGTCTCCTTCTCCTTATTCTCTGCCGCCTTCTTATTATTCTCCGTCTCCTTCTCCTTATTCTCCGTCTCCTTCTTATTGCCACTGCTGCTCCTAATGCCTAAACTGTTGCTGCTGCTACTGGGCTTATGCTGCTGCTGCCACTTCCTACTGCTGCTGCTGCTCTACTTCCTACTGCTGCTGCTGCTATTTCTTATTCCTTCTTCTTCTACTTCTATTCTCTCTCCCAAACTCTCATTCTCTTTCTCTAAAATCACACACACACACATCCATATATATATATATATATATATATATATATATATATATATATATATATATATATATATATATATATATATAAACTCACAAACACATATGCCCATCTACATATATATAAATATATATAGACACTCACACACACATATAGGAATATATATATATATATATATACATATATATATTTCTCTCTAAAAAGGAAAACCCCTAATAAATCCTTAAAGTAGGTTTTTAGGGAAAACCTATAAAAACTAGGGTCATTAAGTAGAGAATGGTCTCCTCCACATTTATTGTGAAGGAATAAATGCAAGAGAGGAAATTAATGAGGGTTAATGAGCATACCTAGAATTGGTTTCCTGAGAGAGAAGAAGCTTCAAAAGAAAAGAATGAAATGAAGAGAGAGAGAGAGAGTTTACTTTGGAGTGAAGTAAAGGGAGGGGGTTTGCCTATACATGGCCGGCCATGGGGGTCTTAATGGGTTTGGGTGGAGACCCATTAGGCCTCCAAACCCATTAGACTTGGTTTGGTTTAACTCCAAATTGACTAATTAAGCCTCTAATGACTAGTTAAGCCATGAGAGTATGGTTTATGATTTCTAGCCTAGTTAGGATGGCATGTGGGCCAAGTCCAGCTAGTATGTGGGTCCCACTAGTGTCCAGACTACCCGGGTCTCCAACTTAAGTCCAAATTGGATAAAATTCAAACTAAATCAACCAATTCCCTAAAAATCCTATAAAATCAAATAAAATTCCCAAAATATTGTAAAAATGGAAAATTACTGTTTTACCCCTATCTTGGAAAAGTGAGGGTGACAGACGTACCCACCGCGACATGAGGCGGCAGATCCCGGCGATGTCGAAGGTCCGGTGATCTTGCGGTGGCGGTCGATGGCTGTCCGGGAACGACGGTGACAGAGAGGAGAGAGGAAAAATAGTAGAGAGAGAGTGCGTGTGATGTGACTGTGATGGGACTGTGTGTCAGTAATTGTACCATTTATAATTAAATATTGTGTGTGTTCTCCAAGCTAACTGGGTGGCACTGCTGTAAATACGAATAGATCTGGGGGCAGCAATTTAAATCTATAACAGAATTGTAACAACTTTATAACTAATCCTAACAAAATAACTAATTCACTTAAATATCAACTCAGTATAAATTTAATCACTAACTAATTGATTAGTTACTTCCAACCATACAAAATCTATCAGCCACCTTATATAAGTATTTCAAATCTATAAAACTAGCCTCGAGTTAGTAGTCCAACTTCTTAAAAAAATTAAACAATATTTAAATATTTATAAAATATATACTTACTATACCCACCAGTAAGTAAAAATTTAAAATAGAAATACTTTAATTATAAGAAATTCCTTCCTCTTCTAAAGTATATTATCAAAGCCAGTGCTTGGTAGGCTTACTAGAATTAGTTAAGCAAATTCCACTTATAATAACAAATCAAGAAATTCTTATCAGAATAAAATAACAATAATTAATTAAAATGAATATGAATCAATCCTTAATGATATAGATCAGAACAAAGAAATAAAGTTAACTAAAAAAATAGAATCATTTCAATACTAATTTATTACTTTAAGCCAAAATGATTCTCTTTAGAAATTTTCAAATAATTCGAAAATATACAAAAGTAGGTTTAGAGAGTTACACCGCTCGAGTAAGTCCCAATCTTTTATTATAAAAATATTGCAAATACAACATCACGTTGACTCCCTTGTCCCAAATGTCGATCCCTAACACTTCTTAAGAAAGAGAGTAGAAACAATTAGAGATCGTCCCAAACCCCAACCTCTTACCTAGTAATAGTTGCCCGCTCGACCTGACGGAGTAGACGACGCTCCTTCAGAAATCCTTCCTTATTCTCGAAGTGCAAGAACCTAAGAGTTTAACAACTCTTGGAAATGGTAGAATCTCCTTGAATTATAGAAAGTCACATTTTGGAAATTTCCCTTATTCCCACTTTATAGACAACTAAAAAACCTAATTATGTTACTAAACCCTTACTTAGCCCTTAAGTCATCCCAAAATGATTTGGATCGGCATTAACTGATTAGAAAATCCGAATCCTAAATTAGACCTCCTTGATCGGTTCCATCATAATTTTGCCATATTGTTTGGCCCAAATTAGAATTCTGATTTTGCTACTTTGGTCCAATTCAACCCCGGTTGACTCCATGATGCTCCTTTACCGATTTTGTGACCACTCTAGACTTCCATCCACCTCGAAATCAGGCTAGATTCCCAAGACATACCCATGGATGAAGGAAAAACACTTGCATTTAGTTCTTGTTAAAGTTGCAATGTTTTATAAAAAAAAGTATTTTTTCAAAATCTAATTGATCTACATGTATCCTCTAAAAAGCAATTGATATTTCACAATCAAATATGTAGTACTGCTTGTAGCAGTAGTTATATCTCATTTTAACAATCAAACAATTGTAGAAAGAAAATCTAGATTTGATGTTTGTTTTAGGCACAAGCTCGAAACCATGATTGACCTATAACCCACACCAGCCTCTATTGTTAGGCTATTTTATGGTGATATTCGTGGGACTTATTCCTATACCTATTATCCGTGTACATCTAGAAATTAGATATTGGAAGAGTTTTTTTTTGTCTTCCTATATCAATAATTTGATTGTTTTACTATTATAGTTATTATTTTGCTAACAAAAACTAATTTACTTCCAAAATAAATTTTTTTCACTATTATGTTGATTTACTTCCAAAATCAAAATTAATGTTACAAGAAGGCCATCTAGTTAATTACTTTCAAATTGATACAAGGGCAAATAATAGATGACATTGACTACCAAAATTCATTAGTTCAATAATGGGTCATGTCCTCCCTCTCTCGCTTAGGCCATCTCCAATGGGGTTTCTCTCCCCCATATTTATATGGTAGAAACCAATTTAGAAAAATAAATCTCCCAATTGATATTTCTATCCAAATTTCTATCCTAGGTGGTATTGATATATGATGGAAAGTTTTTATGAGTGTTTTTACATGTAGAAAATCTCATAGGAGCTCTCCATCTCTCATACCAATTAATATTGGGTCTCACAATATTAAAGTGATCTTTTCATTTGTTGCCACATAGGATAGATATGGAGAACCGTTGGAGACTATTTTTTGTTTGAGTAATTTTTACATAGAAACTTTAACAACTAAGATAGAAATTTGCTTTAAAGTACCATGCCAAGTAGGATAGAAACCCTAAGGCCTCGTTTGGTTCGCGAAATCTCCCGGTTGGGAAAGGAAAGTGATTACTTTCCTATATTTGGGTGTCCAAGGAATTGAGGAGGAAAGGAAAGTGATTCCCAATGGAAGAGAAATTAGGGGGGAAAGTGATTCCATCCATCTAAGGAAGGAATCACTTTTCCACATTGAAGTATTCACTTTCCTTTTCAAATTTTTTGGCATTGCCAAATATCGAAAAGAAAAATCAATAAGAATTAAAAATTTTCAAAGGAAAAAAAATAACAAGGAATTGATTTCTTTTTCCTTCCATTCCGCGAACCAAACGAGGCATAATTTTAGAAATTTCCATTGCAGATGGCCTTATAACCTTAGACTAACCAATGGGCACCCATCAAACATGTGAATGCCGTTATCAAGACATCCACTAATCACTTGTATCATTTATTTTATGTAACACTAACGTGTAATTAATTAATATTAATATAATATAATCTCCAAATTTTATTCCTTCACCCCAGATGTCCCAATAATAAAACCACAACACTCTCCTTTCTCTCTCTCTCTCTCTCTCTCTGAGTAAACATCGCATCTTGTTTCCTTCCTCTCCTCCTCAAAAGCCCTAACTTTTGTTTCTGAGCAGAAATTAGAGCTCCAATGGATGAAATTATCTACTTTTTTGTTGGGTTTTCGAGAAATTTTTGGAGGAAACTGTTGGCTTGAGCTGGATCAGTGGATAGATTTGTAACCTTTTTGACCGCCAATTGTTGTTTTTGGGAAGAAATTGGAGCCTTAATGGATGAAAGATTGGATATTTTTGGTGGGTTTTGAGGAAAAGAAACGAAAGCTGAGCTGAATCATGGATGGTGGTGATGTTGAAGAGACTCTTTCTGAGATTGGTGATGCTAAGGTGAGGGAATCAATCTTTTTTTTCTTCTTCTTGAATCTAGGGTTATTAGGAAGAATTATAGTTTCATTCCCATGATCTTTACTGTTGTCAGCTATTAGATCTTTTGCTGCTAATTTTAGTAATGCTAACTTGGAAAAGAATATTTATTTTTGTGAAATATTATTATTTTTTGTGATTGGTGGGTTTGATGATCTAAGAGTTTGTAGTCTCGTTTGTGGCTTATTTTTTTAATTTTTTGGAAACAGTAAATTCTGTGCCCAGCTTGCACCCGGGACTTCTTACAACTGCACAACTGCCCGGCTTATACACGGAATTTGTTACAACATACACTCTACAACGTCCAGCACTTGTAGCTCATGTGGTAAGGACGTCACCAGGCGGGCCGGCAGGGTTCGAGCCTCCCAACCGTAAGGACGTGTAGATGTGTGTGGGTTGTAATTAAAAAAACACACTCTACAACTGCATCGGACTTTATTACAATGCACTTTACACTCTTTCACCACCGCAGTTGGGGTCCCATACTCGGTGTCCTCCACATCGTTCTCAGCTTCCTTTTCACAGCATCCAACTCGGCGGCGTTCTACTACTCCACGCCCGGACTTTATTACAATGCACTTTACACTCTTTCACCACCGCACTTGGGGTCCCGTACTTGGTGTCCTCCGCATCGTTCTCAGCTTCCTTTTCACAGCATCCAACTCGGCGGCGTTCTACTCCTCCATGCTCTGCCAGCCCGGTCATCACCTCCAGACTTGTCAGGATGACAAACTGACATATCCACGAGTTAGGCAGCCCACTGCCCACCAACTCCCCACAGGAATCCACATGGGCCTATCGTGGGAATTCCTCCTAAATTATGTCTTCCCCGGGATCGAACCACCGCCCAACTTGGGAACTTATGTCTGCACCTCCTTGCACTTGAGCTAGGAGGCTTTGACATTTGTGGCCTTATTTACTTTTGAGAAAATATTTCCTATTCATTTACAACAACATGATGTTTTTTGTTATAAAGTTTTAGTTTTTCTATTGGAATATGCATTTGATACAATCTTGCATGCTGCTGCGTTATTCTTAATGCGTGCAATATTTTTGATGAATTCAGAAATTTATAGGGAGTTTTTTTATTTACTAATTCTCTAACTTGTCAGAATTCTTCATGCTATTCCTAGGTGTAATAATGTTTGCGTTATGTTGGGTTTTGCTATTGGGAGAGAAACTTATAAAAACTATATAGGTTTTGACTATTGACATTGATGGGTTTGCTGTGGTGTCAGCCTGGCCGAGCGTCAACTAGGATGATCTGGAAATGGTTAGGGGAGATGCTGAACTGTCAGAGTTTATTTTTTTGTTTAAGTTAATGAAATATTCCTTTTCGCATATTAAGATGTCCAGGGGACCTTTTTTTCTTTTCTTATAAAGTTCTAATTTTGATATCAGAATATTTTACGAAGCAAATATTGTTATTATACAATTTTCTTTTGTTATATCTTGATAAAGTTAGTATATTTTAGCGTATCTGAACTGCACAATTTGGTAAGGCTATTTATTCTTGATATTTATTTTATTACTTCTTTTTTTAATAGTATACTCATTTGAACTTTTAATCTCCTTGCGTTTTTTTTACTAATACAGATTTAAGTACTAAATCATAGACAAGATGAATACCTTTACCCAAGGTTGGGCTGCCCAATGGTTAAGGCTTTTGGAATGGAAGGGGGACAATAAGTTACTGGCCCTTATTCTCAAAAATAGGAAAGAAGGAAGAAAAGAGAAGAGTTTTTATCTTCCGTGTCAGCTAATTGATTAGTTGAGAAACTTATAGGAAGTTATTTAATTAGATATTCACCAACTTATAATTCTTGACTTAATTCTTCAAGTTATTGCTATGTATATAAGTTTAACCTTATGACGGGTTTTATTATTGGAGAGAGTAACTGATAAAGATTAATTTGGTTTTGATAATCAAAATGAAGTTTATTAAGGAAGTTGTGTTGTTATATGCAGTTGCACGGAGGAATGTGTAAAGTGCTTTACTTAATTGTTCATAAAGTTTTGGAGATCTTCCCGTTCATAGAAGCATCAAGACCCAGAAGCAAGTCTGGCATACAAGCACTGTGTTCGTTGCACGTAGCCCTTGACAGGGCCAAAACCCTTCTGAAGCATTGCTCAGAATGTAGCAAGCTCTATTTGGTGAGTTGAGTTGTATTTGGAACATTATAATTTCGTTTCACTTATAGCTATATGTATCTACAAGATGTTGTCTTCAACATATTTGGAGCTTCTAGGTATCATGACCACCTTTCTTTTGCATTATTCTTTCAACTTTATGATATTACAATTTTCACACTAATTTGAGGGCGTCTATTGCTGCCTGCTATTTTTTAGCTATTGATTCTCATAATCATCAGCTCTGCTGGTTGTTGACACCTAAAAATGACAGCTCCCAGGCAACCCGTCAGCCACTTAATACACTATCGGGTTCTTGCAAGTCCCTAAGGGGTAGAATGGTTATCTGGACATTAATGGACCTACCCAAGCTCAACATCGGTCAAACATGCCTAAGAAAGGTCAACTTTGGTACACATGGAAAGATTAGCTTTATGGTACTAGTTAGCTTTGACGTACTGGCTAGCTTTGCCGTATTGGCAAGCTTTCATAGCCAAACTGGCTAGTTTCATCAGACTTGCAATCTCCTAGCGCCCGTGAACACTACCTCGTTGTCACTAGCCTTGCAAATAGGGGTGAGCATCGGTTCGGTTCAAACCGAACCGATTTCCAGACAACCGAATAAAATCGAACCTTTTTAAAAATCAACCGAACTGAAACGATGTTTTACCGAACTGAACCGAACCGAACCATATAAAATTTAGGTTCGGTTCGATTATTTTGGTTGGGCTGGGACAAAACTAAATTGTTTGCCATGGACAAAAGTATTGGGAACGAAGCGCGGAAACCGTTCCCCCAAAGCAGAAAGTCTTGCGAGAGAATCGAGCAAAAATATACAAACCAAAAACGCCGACACAAATTGCAGACAGAGATTTTTACGTAGAAAATCCTTGCGGAAAAAAAACTACGGGACGATCGGAGTCTAACCCTGAAGAACCTCCACTAATGGAATAAAGAGAATACACCCTCTACAAGCTCCTCCCGATCCAACACGGATCACCATAACTCATTGGGACAGAAAATAGATTACAACCACAAAGATAGAACACAACGAGAAATATCCGAAATTGATCTCCTTCTCCGAAACGGCCTCCAATCCTTCTTTCTCCTTCCCAAAGTTGCACAAACACTCTTGCCACCTTTTCTTTCTTTTCCCTTTTTTTATGTTATTTTTCAACATACATGCATCAACCTTTTATAAACCCTTGCATGAATAAGGGTTACCATATTGGAAATATATATATGGAAGCCCAATATATATGAAAAATTCTAATATATATCAATCATATATTTAATAGAAATCAAATCATAATTGACATGCCATAATTGGAAGTCCAATTATATGGAAAGCTATTATATGAAAGATCCAATCATAAATATATGATCAAAGTAAATATGGAAATCCAATCATATATTTGCTTACCATATATGTTCCAAAATAGGCGATTGATGCACTTTTCGAGCTTCTCCGACACACGGATGACGCTCGTCGCATTCCGGGGTATTCTCCACATAGGTTGGGAACCCCACCCACTCCAACAAATCTCTCCCTTCACAACTAGGTGGAGGAACTCGTCATCCCGATGATCCGCCTGCAGTACTCAAACTTTCCCCTTGGTAGAACCTTCGTGAGCATGTCCGCTCCATTATCATCAGTATGAACCTTCTCAAGCTTCGCGTCCGTCTGAACCACATCCCGTATCCAATGATACCGAGTCTCAATGTGCTTGGATCGACTATGAAGTGTCTGGTTCTTCACAAGGTAAATGGCACTCTGGCTTTCACACAGCAAAGTATACTGTTCTTGCTTTAGCTCCACTTCCTGCAGCAACTTCTTCATCCACAACAACTCCTTGCAAGCCTCCGTCGCCGCAATGTACTCTGCCTCTGTCGTCGACAAGGCAACACACTTCTGCAATTGCGACTGCCATGATACCGCTCCACCAACAAGCATCATCACATAGTGCGAAGTCGATCGTCTCGTGTCTACATCTCCCGCCATATTAGCGTCGGTATACCCAACCATCTTCGGCTCGTCACCACCAAAAGAAAGTCTTCAATCAGCAGTATCCTAAAGGTATCGTAGGATCCACTTGACCGCACTCCAATATACCCTTACGGGATTGGAAAGATACTTGTTAACTGTGCCAACTGCGTGAGCGATGTCTGGCCTCGTACACACCATAGCATACATGAGACTTCCCACAGCTGAGTCATATGGAACCTGCTCCATATCTTCCTTCTCGTCCTTGGTAGATGGATATTGCTCCTCAGTGAACTTAAAGTGAGCCGCAAGAGGGTTACTCACTTTCTTCGACCCGTCCATCCCGAAATGCTGAAGTACCCAGTGAATGTACTTCTTTTGGGACAAATGTAGCAGCTTGGACTCTCTCTCTCGGCTGATCTCCATTCCAAGAATAGTCTTTGCTGCGTCCAAATCCTTCATAGAGAAGGTCGCGTCCAGTTGGCGCTTCAACTCCTCTATCCTAGTGGCATTCCGACCAACCAGTAGCATATCATCAACATAGAGCAGTAAAATGATAAAATCATCCTCGACAAACTACCTGACGAATACACAGTGATCCGACGTCGTCCGTGCATAACCATGCTCCCCTCTAAACGACTCGAACTTCCTGTAGCACTGCCTCAGAGCCTGCTTCAAACCATACAAGCTCTTCCTCAACCGGTAGACCAAGTGTGACTTGTCCTTCTCACAGAATCCCTTTGGCTGCTCCATGTACTACTCCTCCTCAAGATCACCGTGGAGGAGTGCCGTCTTCACGTCCATATGTTCGACCTCCAAGTCGAAACTGGCTGCCAATGTTAGCACCACCCGATTAGACGACTGTTTGATGACTGACGAAAAGATCTCATCATAATCTACGTCCTACCGCTGACCTAGCCTTTAACTACCAGTCTCACTTTCTATCGAGGGCAAGTAGCATCATCTGTCTGCTTCATTCTGAACATTCCATCTATTTTTCAAAGCCCTCTTGTCCTTTGGCAACCGCACCAGATCATAAGTGGAGTTGGCCTGTAAGGAACTCATCTCCTCCTGCATAGCCTCCATCCACGCCTGCCTATGTTCGTCGTCCGTAGCCTCTGCGAAACTTTTAGGCTCTCTCCCGTCAGTCAGTAGCACATACTCACTCGATGAGTATCTCGTAGATGGTCGACGCTCTCTGTCGCTCCTCCTCAATGGAACCACTTGTGCTGGCTGTATATCAACAGCTTCCTCCCCTTCAGGAACTACCTTCCCGACATGCTTATCCTCCTGAGGGTTACCTTAACAACCATCAGCAGGCTGATGATCAAGGTTGGGAGCAACTCTATGTACTGGCTCCCCCATAACTGGATCCTCTGCGATGTCCTCTGAAAATTGCTCGAAGTAAAATAACTCTAACTTAGGCAATTCCTCAGCCTCAGAAGGCATCTCGGAATCCTGGGTGTGGTCATGGTCTGATCCTTGACGAATACCACGTCCCTGCGTTTGTAGAGCTTTCTTCCTACGGGGTCGTAGAGTCTATAGTCAAACTCATCCCAACAGTAGCCGACAAAGACGTATTGTCTCGTCTTCGGCTCAAGTTTGGATCTCTCGCCCTTCGGTATATGTACGAAGGCCTTACAACCAAAAACTCGCAGGTGATTGTATGACGATTCTTTGCTGTACCATACTTTGTCAGGCACATCACCCTGCAAAGGAGCACTAGGAGATAAATTAATAGTATAAGCAGCAGTGTAAAGAGCCTCACCCCAATAACTGTTCGGTAAGTTTGTCTCTGATAGCAAATACCGTATCCTCTCCATCAGTGTCATGTTCATTCGCTCCGCTATACCATTGAGCTGAGGTGTCTTAGACGGAGTCTTCTGGTGTCGTATCCCTTGCTCTCTGCAATAAGCATCAAATGGACCAATGTACTCGCCGCCATTATCGGACCGAACACATAGTAGCTTTTTGTCCGTCTCCCTTTCAACAGAGGCCTGAAACTCTTTGAAAGTGGGCATCACCTGATCCTTGGTCTTTAAGGCATAGACCCAAACCTTCCTGGACGCTGATTACTGGATTTGGATTGATTCGACCAACGCTTCATTCACATGGCCGATGAACGACGCATGCTACCAGCGGCTAATCTACATGGCCGAGGAGAGTCATGCTCATGCTGGTAGCGGCTGATCCACATGACCGAGATACGTCTTGCGTCCATCTTGAAAAATTAATGCAGGCCTGGTTTTGTAGTAGATTTTCCATGTAATCATGAATATCAATGAAAATCTATTTATTGTAATCATGAATATCAATGAAAAAAATCTTCTTTTATGCGCTTTTGTTTCTGAATACTGTGTGGCGCATGTTTCTGCTGTTTTGAGATGCGCTAGCTTGGTTGAGACGTTCGGCGCATGATGTTTCTACTGCATAGTCTCTTTCATGTAGGGATGTGCCTAGGTGCACTTTTGTTTGGAGCGCCTAGTTCTGTAAGATTTTTTCATGCTTCTACATAAATGTGTTCTGAGCAGAAAGGAAACTAAAGGCATAAAAAGAAGGAAAACTAAATCTATTCTAAGAAGAAAGGAAACTAAAGGCATCAAAAAAAGAAAAACTAAATGTGTTCTGAGAAGAAAGAAACCAAGCAAGCATCAAACAAAAATTCATATAAAAAAATTGAAAAAGAAACCAAGCAAGCATCAAACAAAAAGATGAGATGTTGCTGCTAGTATTCCTCTTTTTTCTGTAGCAAAGATTCATCAAACATAAAGCGAAAACTAAATGTGTTCTGAACAGAGCTTGGCAATTCTGGTTCTCTAGCTTCTGCTGCCACGACCACAGCCGCTAGTGATGCTGCTGTCAAGACTCAAATCATCGGAAGAACCCTGCATGTTCGACGAACACGAAGATGAATATCCCCTTGGATGGCAGTTTGGCCTGTGACTGTCCGGATGGTGCATGATTACTTGTTGTGTTCACATCTGCATCAGGGTCGGAAGCCAAACTATATATATTACAAAAAATCAACTTCGAAAACCCCCAGAAAAAAAAACCTAGCAAATTCTTCCCCAAATCATGACATCACAGTAGATCTACACATAAACATCAAAATTGCAGCATGCACAATCATAAATTGAAGCATAAAAAATCGAAGCATAAAAAATTGAAGCATGAAAACCTAGCAAGTTCTTCCCCAAAGAAGAGTTCCTTAGAGGAACTGCACACATAGAGCGCATAAGTGAGTTTTTTCTTCATTTGGAGAGGAGTTATTGTCCTGACTTTTGATGAGAGGAGAGAAGAGTGCAGACTTCCAATGGAGAGAAGTTCGAAAGAGAGGAGAGGTCAGGGAGAGGGTAAGGTGTTCTTTCTATGGAGAAAGGAGAGCGGCGGTTGAGGAGAGCTGGAGAGAGAAGGTTTAGGGTTATGTGTTTTTTTTGTATATATATAAGGGAGGGATAAACATGTAATTGTATCCATGATTTCGGTTTTCGGTTCGGGTCGAAAACGGAGTCCAAAATCCGAGGCCCGAACCGATAAACCGAATGTAACAGTTTGTAAACCGATTATCGACCTGTTTTGTTTGAAACCGACCAGAAATGTTATTTCGGGTCGGTTTGGGTTGGTTTTCGGCCCAAACCGTTTTCTGCTCACCCCTACTTGCAACCTTACAGACTAGGCCCATCAATGGACAACTATCCTGTCAATGGTCTTGCATGCTAGCCTTGCCTTGCCACACGGTTAACTAGTGTCGCCAGACGCTAACCCCGCTGGACTGCCTTAGTCACGAGAGTGGTCTTAGAGAATTATTCCCTATGAGATAGCCTTGCAAGCTAATATAACAACTTGTCATAGCCTTTCCTAGGATGTCATTACCCTAGGCGGGTAGTATGCTAGCCTCGCATGGGCTTATTATCCTCGTCGGTGGGATTTTTTGGGAGATATATGAACCGAGGGATTCTCATTTTTAGCCTATTGGCTTCCCATTAGCTCCATGAGCTCCTCAGTTCTAGTCTATTAGGCTTCTTCGGAGAGGATCAGTCCCCCGCAAATCCGATCTCTCCAAGGCTTCTTAGCCAAAACAAGCTTCTACGTCGAAGCCGAAGACTCGTGTCTTGTATATGGATGATCAACAAAAAAAGTGGTCGTACGCTGACCAGACTTCCATTGACACACTTTTCCAGAATCAACGATCGTAGGAATCTCTTTGTAAGCTCTTTCGAGAGCATAAACTCATTCTAGAGCGTTCTCTGTAATTTTCTACGTTCAATACAAGTTTTTCTTGGTTCATCCGAAATTGGAAATTGGAAAACAGACGACGACCATGCTAGGAAATGTCTTCTCCATGGACGAGAAGACCATTTCGCAGTCCGAAGACCCTCACGGCTACTGTTGCTCAGGCTATAGTAACTTCTGTAGATAAACATGCTAATTCAGCTTCGAGCGAAGCTATCATCGCCTATGACGAAGCTAACTCCCCTAGTGGAGTTGAAGCCAAAGAATGCTCATGCAGAGCTAATATGCCTGCCTATGTCAAGGCTATCTCATTCAACAGAGCTAAACCAAAACTGGCTCCTACGAAGCTAAGGCAACGGCCTTCTACAAAGCCAGTTCTGTGGCGAAACTTGCAAACTAAATGTCCAACTTACCTTTCGGCGAAGCTGCCTACGACGGGGCTAAAGCTGATGCTAACAACGAACCTAAAGCTAATGCCTACAACGAAGCTACAAGCAAAGCCTGCGACAAGGCTAGCTCCTGCAATGAAGCTAATGCTAACAATTCGTACACAGCTAAAAAGCCAGCCTACGACGAGGTGTGAAGCAACAAACAAAGCCTACGACAAGGCTAGCTCCTGCAACGGACTAATGCTAACAGGTCATACAGAGCTAAAAAGCCAGCCTACGACGAGGTTAAATTGTGCGACAGAGTTGAAGCTATCAAGAGCTCCCGCAAAGCTATGACGCCGCCAATGCGTACGGTAAGGCTATTTCCAAAATCCTTCTGCAAGGCTAAGATCAAGCTAGCTTCTTGTCAAAGCATGTGAAGAAGCTACAACAATAGTATACGCCGGTCTAATGCATCCACTGGAGCCAACATATCCATTGGAGCTACTGCAAGCTTGATGCGATGTCAGAGCTCACAGGGAGGCTAATGCCAAAGCCTATGACGAGACTAATGCAACCTGTTCAGAAGCTAACGCCTCCCCACCGTCGTGTAAACGAGCGTAACACCATCATTATGGTTATTGGGGATTGATCCCCACAAACTACTCTGATAGTCGCTCACGGCATAGACAACTAATGTTTGGGCCACAATTTATTGCCTCTCAGCCATCTCTAGCTATCAATAAACCCTCTATGAGATGCAAAACTCTAAAGAGGAAATTTTTGCAAGACCGATATCTCCTCATGGCCTCTGTCATCATGACGAGCCGAGGAGTGCATGGGTCTCAAACTCGAAGTCGGGGGTTGTGGATCCTCCACTTTTGCCAGATCATGACTCATCAGATCTTGATTTCAGTTATGGCTTGGGACAAATCTTGGTCCGACAAGGTGACTGTCACGTTCCGATCCCGCAGAGTCATTTCGTCCTCGCTTAGGACTCTGTGAGACCGTTCGTCCTCGCTTGGATGTGATGTCGTGCAAGCCTAAGTTGCGCTTGCACAAGGCCAAGACCTGTACAATGACAAAATAGACAATACGCAGCGGAACATATTGCAGATATTTGAAACAGCAGCAGACATATTGTAGAATATAATTGAACACAAGGTAGCAGAAATAAATCTCTTTATTGATTTCATTTGAACATATTACAAGCTCTCAATTCTCTCTGATACAATGCTTACATTCTCTCAGAAACATTACAGATTTCAATGATCCCGTTCCATACATTACATCCTTTTATATACAAAACAAACTCTTTGCATACAGATGTCCATCTTTTGGCATCTCTTCTGATTTTTGGCTCCTGGGGATGAGGTTCGGGCTATCGCTTCAGACTATCCTTTTCTCTTCTTTTCGTATAACAGAGCCAATAGCTCATCTTTTCATTTCATTCATTCAAACAACATAGTCATAGCTCTGCTTTTCTCTTTTCCGTTCATTCATTCGTCGATCGATACAATTGTCGTCATTCATTCATTCATTCGATTCAGCATACAATCAGGCACAAGACAATCTTTAGTTAAGCATAGTAATATTTTTATAACAATGAGCATAACAGTCTACTCTTTGATAGCAAACAATTAGGGACGTAAAAGCATACTCTGTTTTTATCTTATTTAGCATGGTAACAGTTCATTGATTTCGACAACATTCTACTTTAGCATGACATGCATCATATCATTTCGTATTCATCTTATTCTACTTTCTCATTGGGTCAGTATATCAACATACTGGTGATTGTGAACAAAGGCTACATTTGTCTGAAACGATCACTAATTCATTTAGTGAGAAAATATTTCTTGTGATATGATCTTGCTACTTTTACCTATGTTCATTTCATGCAATACAGAGTCAGTTTACATCTTTTGATATATGTAATCTCTCCCTCAATAATAATCATCCTATTATTTCCTCCTACAGAAAACATCTTTGAAAAGCCACAGTTCATTTCATCCATTCTCAAGCATACAAGGACATTTCATTCCTGTGAAGTGCGCAGCGTGTTTCATGAACCATAATCATTTCTCTTATTCAAGCAACTCTTAGGGTCATATTATAAGCACGATATCAGATGTTTTTTTTTGAAAGAGATATAACAATTCTTTGCAATAGATTATTCTTTAAGCAACTCGTGTTCATGAAATTTAGCAACGAATGCATCATTTTTCAGTGATTCTTACCATAGCTGACGGTCAATCCTTACACAAGACAAGGATTCATAAACATAATATAACCAACATTTCTTCTGTTCGTCTTTGCACTTATACCTCTTAGCAAAACGTTTACCGACTCATGCAACCCAATTAGCAGTTGTGACTCAAGGCTCAGCTCTACACTAGTACGTGCACATACCAGCAGTTGTGACTCTCCGAGTCAGCTATGCACTGATATACACACATTCTAGCAGCTGTGGCTCAAGGTTCAGCTCGTCACCAATCCACACCTATCTACATGATGGTTCATGGATACGTTTCCATGATTAGCCGCTGAGACTCATGGTTCAGCTCGTCGCTAATAGACACAACATCCCCCTGATTGCGAGATCTAGCATTTACCTCAGGGATGCTATTACAATCTCTCCCGGGCCGATCGATTTCCAGCGTCCCAGGAATCGTCAAGAGACTATTACCTTGTGCACAAGTTGTCCGAGACCAATGCATGAACTATATATTCTATCAACTAAAACTATTCAAGGCACAGGTTATCAATCAATAATCATTTTGTCTTTTCTCTTCTTTTCGTATAACAGAGCCAATAGCTCCTCATTTCATTTCATTCATTCAAACAACAGAGTCATAGCTCTGCTTTTTTCTTTTCCTTTAATTCATTCGTCGATCGATACAATTGTCGTCATTCATTCATTCGTTTCAGCATACAATCAGGCACAATACAATCTTTAGCTAAGCATAGTAACATTTTTTATAACAGTGAGCATAACAGTCTACTCTTTGATAGCAAACAATTAGGGACGTAAAAGCGTACTATGTTTTCATCTTATTTAGCATGGTAACAGTTCATTGATTTCGGCAACATTCTACTTTAGCATGACATGCATCATATCATTTCTTATTCATCTTATTCTACTCTCATTGGGTCAGTAAGCGAATCATAAAATGAGTTTTTGTCCACTCACCCAGATTAATCGCCTTCTGTTGCAGAGCCAGCAATTCGAGCTCTCTGTTTATCTAGTGCCTTTGCGGAGCGGGGCACTACAGTGACCCCTTCCAAAGTACCGGTCTGGGGTGGTAATACCTTACGATTATAGACAGCCCTCTTTGATAGAGGGATCCGCCTCGTTTGTTGCATATAATCTGCTTACTCAATAGTCATATAAAGAGTATGAAAGTCCAGCTTATGCCTCTCCGACTCTCTCAACTCCATCCAAACATGAGAAGAATCCGTCCATATGACTAAGGGTGTTTCTTTGGACCTTGTTCAATACATGAAAAATTTGGAGTCGACAACGAGGAAGCAACGGGCACCCTCGACGATATCCAACATACGTTGAGACATCTCATGTCTTAACAAAATAATGACAACGAAGATGAAGTCCCTCACACGACGGTAATGCCTGTTGATCATGTTGAAGCCATGAGAAGCATCGCCCTACTTGCATCTCTCGCTCAAAGGTATAAGTTGAAGGAATTGGGGTTATTAGACCATATTCATCGTAATGGATGCAACCCTATATCCGCCCAAGTTTAAGATGCTAACATAGAATTCATATTGACAACAAGAGCTCGCCAAGCTAGCATATCTATTATTTTCGGTCTAAGACACAATAGGCAATGATGTCGTGATGACCATATTGTTCATTGGCACCCTCAAAGGAGTTGCCTTCGACTGGTTAAGAAGCCTCTCGACAGGCTCCATCACTTCATGGCTCGACCTCAGAACTCATTTCCTTTCCAGATTCTATGAGGATGACACAGACGTAGAGGTGACCATGGTCAACCTTCTTTCTACGAAATAGGAAGAGTCCTTCAAGGTCTATATAGAAAATTTCTGCAACCTCTCTCTTCGATGTCCTGCTGGCATGCCTTTGTCTATGTTGTTGCAAATATGCATGCATAATCTCCTCGGTGAGGTGAAAGCTCATATAGGAGCTATCAAGACACTTGGAAATAGCTCACCAACCAAGCCGAGATAGCCGAAAGCTCAGCCAGAAGATTTAAGGATTTGATCGCAACTCAGCTCTTTGAGGCAATGATCCAGATTCAGAATCAAGGGGGCGATGTTGCGGCCTTATGATGCGAAGTCCTTCGTTCAATGACCCATCATCACATTAACAACCCCTCTGAACACCGAGTCACAACTCCTCCAACGGAGTTTCCCCTTATCCCTAGTGGAGTTGGTATATCCCTCTAGCAAGGATCATCATTCATCACATTAATCACTACCTCTTACGGCTATCGCCCCAACGGATTACTTATTCATCACGTTAATTACTCATTCCTTAGGGTTAGGAAAACATCCGTCAAGTTAATACTACCTATAACAATTTATCCCCAACGGTTTATTGTACTATCACATTAATGAATACCTCTGATAGTTTATTCCTCTTCCCCTAGCAGATTCTCTCTACCCCCAATAGGGTTAGGAACATTTGTCTATCACGTTAATGATTATTTATGATAGTTATTCCTGTTCCCTAGTTATGTGAGAAAACCATAGTCCCTCGCAGACTCCCCAGTGTTGTCATGTCAGAGAGTTATACAGTACAACCTCTGATAGTGGATTTTGAGCTTGGTTCTTCTTATTATATCACGTGTAATGTTACACTTCTGGTAGATGGGTTCCTAGATCAAATCCAACTCTAGTCTTTTATGGACTCCCTTTACTATCACGTCTAATACTACAATATCTGATAGCAGATTTTAAGTATGGTGCTTCTTAGTCTATAATGTCCAGTTCGTCACCTCTAAACAGACGGATTCTCGGATCAAATCCAACCAGTCTTTATGGACTCCCCATGCTATCATGTCCAATAGTACAACATGTGATAGCGGATCATGAGCCTGTTCTTCTTAGTCTGTCATGTCATATCTAGTTTTCTGAACAGACGAGTTCCTAGATCATATCCAATTTCGAGTCGCACCTATCATGTTAACACTAAACCTCTAATGGTTGATTTTTATCATGACATATCTGAGTCTATCATGTCCAGTTCGACACCTTTGAACAAACGGATCTCCGGATCAAATCTAATCTCGATCCTCCATTGTTGTCACGTCCAACCGTCCAACCGTCCAACCTCTGTCAGTGAATCTCTAGCTTGGTGCTTCTTAGTCTGTCATGTTCAGTTCGACACCTCTGAACAAACGGCTTCCCAGATTGGATCCAATCTTGAGTCACAGTTTATCATGTCCAGTTTTACACCTCTGATAGCCGATTCTTTTCTATCTCCCTCATGAGCTAACTGAAGCATCATCTCCATACCATTGCAAATAGCAACTGGCTCATCACCAATGTGGAGGATCATTCAATGTAGTACCATCTCCATATCTGTCGACAACATGTCTCACGAGTTTTACAGTTCCTAGCGGCTTCCCACTAAAGATGCTCGTCAAGCCACCACAAGATGGCGAGGCAAAGCTTTCAAAGGAATACAATACTCCTATCATCCCGGAGGTCAACGAGTTGTTATGTGACTTGCGCTACCACCTGCAAGCCAACGGGTCCTCTTAAAAGGTCGATACGCCTGGAAGCATTCAAAGTATTTTGAAATACGAACCAACTTATTATGGATCTTCGAAAACTTTGAAGAGGGTTATGTTTGTTATTCCCAGGGCGATGGAAAACTGATATTGGTGCATCACTTCGAGGAAGATGCACAACAGCGATCCCGGAGGATTCTGATAGATGAAATCAAGTGTGACACTTCGAAGAAGGCATAAAAGAATTCGTAACAGCAGTATCGAAATCCACTAAGAAACTTTCTGATTAGATCAGAAATGGACTCGTTCAGAACGAGTTCTAAGTGGAGAGTAGATGGACAAAAGTAGAAATGAATATAATGATTAAATGACCTGCTGGAGTGAATGATTACCGGCGCTCAAAACTTGATTCGTCCCACACGAACAACTTTCAGTAACCAACAAGTTTGACGAAGAACGTTGGAACACTCTGCTCTTCTGACTCCTCGGACGGCGCGGGCTCCCTATGCTTCTCTCTTCTCTGCTCTTCACTCTGGAAATATTTCGCAAGGAAATTATGAAATCTGTGTTCTGAGATAGAGAGAAGAGAGAACCATATATAGGTGCTTGCAGTAATTGTCCAGTCTACGTAACGTTCGGGATGTGGGAATAACTGTCCCAGAATGTTACGTAACCGTTCAAATCTTGCACAGACGACTGTGCCAATTGGCGCACAGCGCGCGCCATCTGCGCGACCTGCGCCAATTGTGCCAACTGCGATCGCGCGCACTTGCGCACAACGCGCATCGCGCGCACCATGTGCAAACCGCCGCGCCAACTGCTGTGCCGACTGCTGTGCCATCAGGCCGCGCCAACTGGCACGCATCTGGCCACGCGATCATGCCGCGCCATCTGGCCACGCCAACTGGCGCGTCATCTGGTCGCGCGATCGAACAGCGCGAACTGGCGCGCGAACGGCTGCGCAATAGGCTCGCGCAACTAGCGCAACTTAAGCGCACTATGCGCCTAGCGACGATGCTGACGTGCTAAGTGCAAAGTACGCCAACAAAATGCCATATTGAGCCCATGAGCCCGAGTCCGAGTCCGAGTCGCTAAGTCCCTATGGGGCTTAGCTCCAATGGAATAAATTCCAAGAGCAAAAAGCATTAATACTTTAACATGGAGTCTTATCCTTACCTCCTAGTAAAATTATCCACATGGTTCCCTCCTTACGGTCACCAGTCCATGTGTATATCTCAACAATACATACCAAGTATATATTGAGATACACTTCATGATGTTTTTCCAATGTGGGACTAAATAATGCTAGGCATGTATTGAGAGCAAGCTCTCTCTACATGTTAAGGAAAAGCTCTAACAATCTCCCACATATCTCGATATATGGATTTGAGTATTCCCCACAGTAACTGTCCATCATGCATTAGGATAGATGTCGCTGACGACTTGAATCTTCATGCATGGGTCAAACAATAGACTATAATACAAGAATGGACTAAGCCTTGAATTCTGCACCATAGCTGCAATTTTTTCTACTCATATAATGTAGTCACATGTGCTTCTGGCTGCACATTAAAGGTCCTGTGCCAGCCTGCTTTCAGTGTATAATTTTGGGCGTCTACAAATTTATCCTCAAGAGACGGTCTGCTATCTCTGTCCATACACTATATGTGAGTTCTTATTTAAAGAGACATGGCATGAAGCCTTGCATTTTTCTTGCGGTGCTACGCCGCTATGACATGGCTTAAAGCCGAGGCATTACCCCTATCCGAGAACCTCATCGTAGTGTCATATTACTGTAGCATGAGGTCACAAGCCTCTTTCTAGTGCCAAACTCTCTAGCATGAAGCCTTTCGCTTCCTTATGGTGTTACGCCGCAACGACATGGCTTGCGAGACCGAGGTTTTACCCCTATCCGGGTACCTCATCGTGGTGTTGTGCCACTGTAACATGAGGACATCCTTCCCTTTGTAGTGTTGTCTACAACTCTTTAATTTCATCATACATCATTAGGCTACCTGCCTATTTGCGATGCTACGCCGCTGTGACTTGGCTCGCAAAGTCGAGACATTACTCCTACCAGGGAACCTCATAGTGGAGTCACCCCACTGTAGCATGGAGTTACACTCCATGTAGTGCTGTGCTACCGTGCTTCCCGTAAAGCACACCAGGCATTTTCTCTGCCTGAGAACTCATTAAGGCGTTTAAGCCATCCTCATCACAGGATCTGTTTTCTCTAAAAAACATATAATAGACAACAGTGGTTTTAGGTTCGTATCCTTTCCATGCCACAGAGGACATGTACCCACTGTTCCTGATATTTTTCCAGTTAGTGGTCCTCCCTTAAACCAAAGTTAGATGCTTAGTAGATTTCTCTTTGAACTAATAGCATAAAATTTTATGGTAGGATTACAGTAACATAATATCAGAATGCCTTCAAGTCCATTTTACAATCTGTGTCATTGACCAGCTGGCGCTTGAGGCCTTTTGTGAACGGATCCGCTAGGTTCTCCTGACTCCGAACATCAATCACTGCAATGACACCTCTTAATGAGATCGTGCACTGCCCTGTGCTTTAACCGCACAGTTCTCTTCTTCCCGTTGAAGAGATCATTTGATGCCATCGCTGCAGTCGTCTGGTTGTCGCAGTATATCGGAATCGTCGGTATCTGCGTCCCAACCACTGAAAGATCATACATGAGCTTTCGAAGCCATTCTGCTTCTTCCATTGCGGTATCAAGTGTAAATAACTCAGATTCCATGGAGGAATGAGAGAGCATAGTATGCTTCTTCGACTTTCACGATATAGCAGCTCCACCCATTGTGAAAATGAATCCACCTGTGGATCTCTCGCTTTCCAACTCTGAGCACCAGCTGACATCACTGAAGCCTTCTACTACCGGTGGATCTCCGCTGTAGTGCAGTGCATATGTCTGAGTCTTCTTGAGATATCTCATTACCCGTTTCATAGCTTTCCAGTACTCAACGCCTGGGTTGCTCTTGAAATGACTCAACATTCCTACGGCGAAAGCTATGGCAGGCCTTGTGACAGTAGTAGCATACATCAAACTTCCGATGACGCTTGCATACTCCAGCTGCCTGACACGTTCCCTCGAATTAGGCTTCAGCTTCAGATCACAGCTCTAAAGCGTATCGATCATTGGGAGATCCTGATACCCGTAGCGTGTGATCATCTTCTCAATATATTGAGATTGACAACGCCAGTCCAGTTTTCGTCCGGATGATCTTGATCCCCAAGATCACATCAGCTTCCCCCAAGTCCTTCATACTGAACTTAGTCGAGATAAACTTTTTTGTCTCCGTGACACAGCTCATATCCGTACCTAGGATCAGCATGTCGTTCACGTACAGACAAACAATTACACCTCTTCCATCAGCGAACTTTGTGTAAACACACTTGTACGCATCGCTGACCCTGTAGCCATTTGACCTTATAACCTTGTCAAATTTTTCATGCCACATCTTGGGAGCCTGTTTAAGATCGTACAAGGATTTCGCCAACTTGCAGACTGTCTTCAAGACCCTTGACGACAAATTTCTCTGGCTGTTGGATGTAAATCTCTTCGGTCAGCTCGCCATTCAGTAAAGTCGTTTTTACATCCATCTGATGTATCACCAACTTATGTATTGCTGCGAGAGCAATCAACATTCTGATGGTGGTCATCCGGGCTACTGGAACATACGTGTCGAAGTAGTCGATCTCCTGTTTCTGAGAAAACCCCTTGGCTACTAGCCTAGCCTTGAACCTGTCAATAGTTCCATATGCTTTCATCTTCTTCTTGAAGATCCATTTGCATCCGATAGGTTTCGCTCCTTCAGGAAGATCAACCAACACCCAAGTGTTATTAGAGGTGATTGAATCAATTTCATTGTCTATCGCCTCTTTTCAGAAAACAACGTCTCTGGTCTTCATCGCCTCATCATAGGTAAGCGGAACTGCTTCCATATGATCGGTGACAAAGTCATTTCCGAAGTCTTTCGGCCTCCTCACTCACTTAGTTGACGGCTCAGCGAGTTCTGGTTCAACAGTTGTTAGACAACTTCTTCTTGGACTACGTTCTCACTGGAAACTTCAGTTTCCTGCGCACCCTCATTGTTCTCCGGAATATCTGCAAGAACAATGTTCTTGTGTCTTGCAAATTTATCTTCAAAATATTTTGCGCGCGAGATTCAATGATATGATTTGATTCAATATCAAGAAATCTCCGAGCATCACTCTTCTCGGCATAACCCAAGAAGATCGTCTTCGTGTCCTTGTCCCGAGCATCTGAATTTTCAGGTCTGGGAGCTTCATATATGCCAGACATCCCCACACTCGAATGACATTCAAGTTAGGTCTGACTTTGAACTAGAGTTCATGAGGAGTAACGTCCGAAGTTGCATGCGGTACTCTATTCAGAATAAAAGTGACCGTCAATGTAGCTTCTCTCCGGTAGCATTTTGGAAGATCCGCAGTCATCAGCATTGAGTTTATCATTTCTGTCAACGTTCTGTTCTTCCTTTTCGCTACTCCGTTAGATTAAGGAGAATACGAAGCAGTAGTCTCGTTGATAATTTCATGTTCTTTGCAGAACGATGCGAATTCATGAGACCGATACTCTCCGTCTCAATCACTTCTTATTCTCTTGAGTTGTAGTCCAGTTTGTCGTTTAGCCTCGGCCCTGAACTCTTTGAACTTCTCGAACGCTTCGTCTTTAGCCTTGAGCAAGTAGAGAACACGTACTTTGAGAAGTCATCGATGAAGGTTATGAAATACTTCATCCCGACTTTTGTAGAGAATTGTTTAAGTCACAGATATCGGAGTGTACCAACTCCAGAAGATCTGTGCTTCGATTAATCCGAGGAAAAAGGTTTCCTTGTGATATTAGTTTGAGCACACACTTCATACTTCTCTACCTTATTCCCATATTTGGAGATAAAGTCCTAGACTAGACATTCTGTTTATTATTTTACAATGAACATGTCCTAGTCTATTATGCCACAACTCAAGAGTATAATCAGAATGAGTGACTGCATTAACTTGACAAGACTGTTTTACAAGCTGAATTTTAAATATTCTTTCGGTATAAAATACTTTTTCGAAGTATGTTCCTTTTATGGACATCACCATCCGGCCAGCATTGATATCCATCCTTAGGCCCGCGTTACAGAGTAGGCCTCCAGTGATCAGGTTCTTTGCGATAATAGGTACATGTTTCATACCTTGAAGCGTCAGAGACTTCCTTAAAGTCAGCTTTAACACCACCGTCTCGATCCCTTGCACTTCAGCTTGTGCCTGGTTCGCCACCATAACAACTTCAGAAGCTGGTGTGTATGTTGTGAACCATTCCTTGCTTGAGCAGACATAGCAGGTGGCACCAGTGTCTACCCACTAGTCAGAGTCAGCCCCCACCGCAGTGACCTGAGCAATCATTGCAATTACGTCAGTAATCATAGAAACCTTACTAGGTTCACCTTGCTCTGATTGCTTGGGCTTCGATTTGCATTCACTCTTGAAGTGACCCTTTTTACCACACTTGAAACAAGCCAAATGGGACTTTGGCTTCTGTTATTTGAAAGAAGTCCCCTTCACTTTCAGATTGTTGAGGTTCTTCTTCTTGCTGTGGGAAGCAGCCTGCTTTTCCTTGGATTCCTTGGTGTGGACAAAATTGATGTTAGCCATCTGTTTGGACAGAGCGTTCATATTCAGTTGAGCCCTCATCTGGTCCTCAACGTAAATTTTTTGCAGGAGATCTTCCAGACTGATCTCCAGTTTCTTCCTATGCATATTTGCATAGAATTTGCTCCAACCGGCGGGGAGCTTGGAGACGATCCCTCCAACAACAAACTTGTCGGTGAGGGCATCCCCTCATCTTCCAACTTCTGTCGCAGCTTCAGGAATTCCTTCACTTGCGGTAGCATAGACTTCTCGTCTTCAAAGAGCCACTTGTGATATTTTTCAACGATAAATATCTTGCTCCTGTTCTTGTCATCTTCGTACAATTTTTTCAGAGACTCCCATATCTCTCTAGCAATAGTCTTTTTAGAATATGATTCTGTCAGGGAGTCCTTCATAGCATTTAGAATTAGTAGCCTACATAGGCTATTTTTTCTTCTCCATTTGGTCTGATTTTTAGTAGCAGCAGTAATTGCGGCTGCAGATCCAGTTTCTGGATCAGTCGGATCTTCCTCGGTTAGCATGTGGTCAACTTCAGCAAGTTGAAGATTGAGGCTAACCTTCCTCTTCCAGACTTGATAGTGCTCTCCATCAAATTTCTCTTAACTTGTTGAAGTTAGGATTGATGAGTGAAGCACGAAAGTTTTCCATCTTGTGAAATCAAGTTTTGAGATTGTTATTTCCGGGACATAATTTTTCGATGGAAAACTGATATTGGTGCAACACTTCGAGGAAGGTGCACAACAGAGATCCTGGAGGATTCTGATAGACGAAATCAAGTGTAACACTTCGAAGAAGACACAAAAGAATTCGTAACAACAGCAGCGAAATCCACTAAGAAACATTCTGATTAGATCAGAAATGGACTCGTTCAGAACGAGTTCTAAGTGGAGAGTAGATGGACAGAAGTAGCAATGAACATAATGAAGAAATGGTCTGCTGGGATGAATGATCACCGGCGCTCAAAGCTTGATTCGTCCTACACGAACAGCTTCCAGGAACCCAGCAAGTTCGACAGAGAACTTTGGAACATTCTGCTCTTCTGACTCCTCGGATGGCGCGGGCTCCCTATGCTTATCTCTTCTCTGCTCTTAACTCTGGAAATATTTCGTAAGGAAATTATGAACTCTGTGTTCTGAGAGAGAGAGAAGAGAGAACAATATATAGGTGCTTGTAGTAACTGTCCAGTTTACGTAACGTTCGGGACGTGGGAATAACTGTCCCAAAACGTTACGTAACCGTTCAAATCGTGCACAGACACGACTGCGCCAATTGGAGCACAGCGTGCGCCATCTGTGCGACCTGCGCCAATTGCTACCGCGCTCGATGGCGGCGCGAACTGGCGCGCGAACGGCTGCGCAATAGGCTAGCGCAACTTAAGCGCACTATGCGCCTAGTCACGATGCTGACGTGCTAAGTGCAAAGTGCGCCAGCAAAACGCCATATTACGCCTCATGAGTCCGAGTCTGAGTCCGAGTCGCTAAGTCCCTATGGGACTTTAGCTCCAATGGAATAAATTTCAAGAGCAAAGAGCATTAATGCTTTAACATGGAGTCTTATCCTTGCCTCCAAGTAAAATTACCCACATGGTTCCCTCCTTAGGGTCACCACCCCATGTGCATATCTCAACAACACATACCAAGTATATATTGAGATACACTTCATGATGCTTTTTCAATGTGGGACTAAATAATGCTAGCATGTATTGAGAGCAAGCTCTCTCTACATGTTAAGGAAAAGCTCCAACAATGTTGGCACATAAAAATGACAACTCTCAAACCTGTCAGCCGGTTCATAAACTGTCAGGCTCTTGAAAGTCCCCAAGAGATAGAATGGTCATCTGGACATCAATGGACCTACCCAAGCTCAACATAGGTCAGATATGCCTAAGAAAAGTCAACTTTGCTACACATAAGTTTGACAAGCCAAACTGGCTAGTTCCGTAATACTGGCAAGCTTTCATAATTCACAGTCAAACTGACTAGCTTTGCCAGACTGGCAAGCTCCTAGCATCGCCAGGTGCTACCCCGCCGGACCCGTTTAGTCACAGGTGGTGACTTAGGCTTGCAGCCTTGCATGCTAGCCCGTCACTAGCCTGTCACTAGGCTTTCAGTCTTACAGGCTGGGTCCATAAATGGACAACTAGCCTGTCAATAGCCTTACATGCTAGCCTCGTCTTGCCATACGGCTAACTAGCTCCAGATGCTAACCCTCCCGGCCCGCCTTAGTCAAGAGCAGGGTCTTAGGGAATCATTCCCTATGGGATAGCCTTGCAACTTGCAGGTTGATATGACAACTTGTCATTGCCTTTCATAGGCTGTCATTAGCCTGGGCTGGTAGTAGGCTAGCCTCGCCGTAGGCTTCTAGCTCCGCAGGCTGGGCTGATTATCCCCACCGACGGGATTTTTTTTTGGGACATTTCTGCCCTGACTGCTTCTATAAATAGCCCATGGATGAGCTAATTCTAGGGTCTACCTCTTTGAACAGAGAAGATCCCAAGGGGTTCTCATTCTTAGCCTTTCGGCTTCCCATTAGCTTCACGAGCTCCTCAGTTCTTAGTCCCTTGGGCTTCTTTGGAGAGGATCGGTCCGAGCAACTTGATCCCTCCAAGACTTCTTAGTCAAAATAAACTTATATGCCAGACCAGTGTTCTAAATGGCGGCCGCCTAGTCCGTCTAAGCGGCGCCTAGGAGGTAGGCGGTCTATCTCCGCACCGCTTTTCGGTAGGCGGTGGAGTAGGTGGCCAACGGAGGTTGGCGGCATAGGCGGAGGTGAGGCGGCGAGACGGACGCCTAGGCGGAGTAATACCTAACAAGATATTCTGGTCAAAAAGGTTTTGTAAGCATTATGCGCCTATGGTTCACTTTTACAAAACTAAAACTTTATAAAATCGTTGTTCTATAACTTAGTTATGCATGGAACACCTTAAAATATGAATAGTATGTAAAAAACAGTGGTAAAATAGTAAAAAATGTTCAAAATGTATCGACCGCCTAGGCGGTAGGCGGACTCTCTCCGCCGCGCACCCGCCTACCGCCGTTTAGAACCTTGTGCCAGACTATGCAGAGGCAGAAGAACAATTTCTTGTCATTGGATGGTCAACAGAATAAAGTGGTCACTTTCCGAGGATCAACGATCGTAAAAGATCTCATTTTGAAATCCTCCTGGTGCGTTCTATATAATTTTCTATGTTAAATACAACTTTTCCTTCATTCATTCAAAATCAAAACACTGGCAAGAAAAGTTGATTGATCCAATACATTGCATAACAAAAATAGTCTATTTGCCCTTGTGATATGGAAGCTGATGCAGGAGGCTAGGGGTTCTTTTGTCAATTCATTTCATGCAAGTTTTCTTACAAGATCATTGAAATTAAACAGACTTGCCTACATGACTTTGCTTGAGTATGCTGCTCACGTACTTAGGTGAATTAGCAAAAATGCCAGGAAACTGATGACTGCTATTTGGTTTGGTGTCGTTAGACAAGTAGGCTTCAATAACTTTAAATGTGACATGATCAATTCCCTTTCTTGCAACATTTCACCTTCATCTTCACGCATAAACTAATTGTTATTGCCGGGAACGCCGGGGCATGCTTTTCGATGGAAAATACAGAAACTGAAACAGTTGTAAAGACAACGTTTCAAATGCAATTCCTTAAAGAAGGTTTTGCAACAGAGATCCAGAAGGATTCTGCAAATTACGAGATCTAAAAAGATATCGTAATACACGAATAATCTAAAGAGATTTTCGTGATCGTAGCAAACTGACAGTAGTGCCTTCTAAAAAGAAGATACTGACAGAACTACTAAAGGCAACAGAAGGATGACAGGCGAGAGATGGAAATGCTGGGGTGAATTATCACCGTTGCTCAAAGTTTTATTTGCCCTCTGCGAACAGCTTCCAGGAACCAGCAAGTTTGACGGAAAACCTTGGAACACTCCTGCTCTTCTGACTCCTCGGAAGACGGCGAACTCCTCTGGCAATGGCTCTACTCTTCTCTCTCTGTTTGAAGTAACAAAACCCACGCGTACTAAAAAGTACTAGTGTTTTGTGTTAAAAAACACGCTCACTACTCTGTTGTGTTAAAGAACACTTAGAGTTTTTCTCTCTGGAATTCTGATTACTCCCTGCACTCAGAGAGAGGAGAGAACCTGCATATATAGCCCACGGGGCGGTTGCCAAGCAGTTACCTGAACTTCAGGGTAGTGGCAGAACCACTCCTGAACGTGCAGCAACTGCTGCAACCGTTCCCGCTCTAATATGCAGCCAGCCATACGCACTGCGTACGCTGCGCACACTGTGCACTCTACGCACGCTGCGTACGCTGCGCACACTGCGCGTACTGGGCGTACTGGGCTGCGTAACTGGGCCAGCGTAACTGGGCTCGCGTAACGGGCCGCACAACGTGGTCGCGCAAGTGGCTCGCGCAACGAGCGCAACTTAAGCGCACTATGCGCCTAGCGACGATGCTGACGTGCTAAGTGCAAAGTGCGCCAACAAAACGCCACATTACGCCTCATGAGCCCTTGAGCCCGAGTCCGAGCCCGAGTCCGAGTCCGAGTCCGAGTCGCTAAGCCCCAACGGGGCTTAGCTCCTATGGAAATAAATTTCCCAAGAGCAAAAAGCATGAATGCTTTAATTATTGAATTTAGCCTTTTTCCCATTAGAAAAATAATCCCACATGGCAAACCCATGTGCACCTCCACACCACATGTGCATCTCCAATAATAGCAAAGCTAATATATAGAGATACAAACATTTGTTTTTTCCGATGTGGGACTAAACCTTTCTAAAGGAAAAACCAAAAACCCAACAATCCCCCGCATATTTCTATATATGGATATAAGTGTTCTCCACAGTAACTGTCCATCATGCACTAGGAGAGATGTCGCTTACGACTTGAATCTTCCCGCATGGGTCAAAAATCAAACTATAATACAAGAATGGACTAAGCCTTGAATTCTGCATCATAGCTGAAATTCTTTCCACTCACATAATGTAGTTACATGTGCTTCTGGCTACACATTAAAGGCCCTGTGCCAGCCTGGTTTCAGTGTATAATTTTGGGTGTTTACAAGTTTACCCTCAAGAGACGGCCTGATATCTCTGTCATACACTATAGGTGAGTTCATTATAAAGAGACATGGCATGAAGCGCTTTGCGCTTCCCTTGCGGTGCTACGCCGCTATGACATGGCTTAAAGCCGAGGCCTTACCCCGTACTGGGAACCTCATCGTAGTGTCATACTACAATAGCATGAGGCAACCGCCTCTTTGTAGCGCCAAACTACCCAGCATGAAGCCTTAGGCTCCCTTGCGGTGTTACGCCGCAACGACATGGCTTGCAAGGCCGAGGCTTTATCCCTAACCGGGTACCTCATGGTGGTGTCGTGCCACTGTAACATGAGGAACTCCTCTTTGTAGTGCTGACTACACCCCTATTTATATTTAACATACAGCATTAGGCTAACTGCCTATTTGCGGTGCTACGCCGCTGTGACTTGGTCTGCAAAGCCGAGGCTTTATCTTATTCCTGGGCAGCACCCCACATATAGGAACCTCATTGTGGAGTCACCCCACTGTAGCATGGAGTTTCACTCCTTGTAGTGCTGCTCTACCGTGCTTCCTGTAAAGCACTCCAGGCATTCACTCTGCCTGAGAACTCATTAAGGCAATTAAGCCAACCTTCCCACAGGAGCCGTTTTCCGCAGAAAATAATAGTAGACAACAGTGGTTATAGGTCCGTAACATCTCCATGCCCAATAGAACATGTACCCACCGTTCCTGATATTCTTCCGATTAGTGGTCCTCCCTTGAACCAAAAGCTAGATGCCTAGTAGATATATCTTTGAACTATTAGCATAAAACTTTATGGTAGGAATACAATAATCCAATATCAGAATGCCTTCAAGCCCATTTTACAAGCTGTGTCATTGACCAGCTGGCGCTTGAGGCCCTTGGTGAACGGATCCACCAGGTTCTCCTGACTCCGAACATCAATCACTGCAATAACACCTCTCTTGATAAGATCGTGTACTGCCCTGTGCTTCAACCGCACAGTCCTCTTCTTTCCGTTGAAGAGGTCATTTGATGCCACCGCCGCAGTCGTCTGGTTGTCGCAGTATATCGGTATCGCCGGTATTTGCGCCCCAACTAATGGAAGATCATACACGAGCTCCCGAAGCCATTCTGCTTCCTCGGCTGCGGTATCTAGTGCGAAGAACTCAGATTCCATGGATGACCGCGAGAGCATAGTCTGCTTCTTCGACTTCCACGATATAGCAGCTCCACCCATTGTGAAAATGTATCCACCTGTGGACCTCTCGCTCTCCACTTCTGAGCACCAACTGGCATCACTGAAGCCTTCCACTACCGACGGATCTCCGCTGTAGTACAGTGCATATGTCTGAGTCTTCTTGAGATATCTCATAACCCGTTTCACAGCTTTCCAGTGTTCAGCACCTGGGTTGCTCGTGAAACGACTCAGCATTCCCACGGCGAAAGCTATGTCAGGCCTTGTGGCAGTAGTAGCATACATCAAACTTTCCATTACGCTTGCATACTCCAGCTGCCTGATGCTTTCTCCTGAATTAGGCTTCAGCTTCAGATCACACCTGTACGGCGTATCGATCCCTAGAAGATCCCGATACCCATAACGAGTGATCATTTTCTCAATATAATGAGACTGTGACAGCGCTAGTCCAGTGTCTGTCCGGATGATCTTGATCCCTAAGATCACATCAGCTTCCCCCAAGTCCTTCATACTGAACTTGCTTGAGATGAATTTCTTTGTCTCCGTGACACAGCTAATATCCGTACCTAGGATAAGCATGTCGTCCACGTACAGACAAACGATCACACCTCTTCCATCAGCGAACTTCGTGTAAACACACTTGTCCGTATCGCTGACCATGTAGCCATTTGACCTTATAACTTTGTCAAATTTCTCATGCCACATCTTGGGAGCCTGTTTAAGACCGTACAAAGATTTCACCAACTTGCAGACTTTGTCTTCAAGACCCCTGATGACAAATCCCTCTGGCTGTTGCATGTAAATCTCTTCGGTCAGCTCGCCATTTAGGAAAGTCGTATTCACATCCATCTGATGTATCACCATCTTATGTATTGCTGCGAGAGCAATCAACATTCTGATGGTGGTCATCCGGGCTACTGGAGCATACGTGTCAAAATAGTCAATCCCCTGCTTCTGAGAAAACCCCTTGGCTACCAACCTAGCCTTGAACTTGTCAATAGTTCCGTCTGCTTTCATCTTCTTCTTGAAGATCCATTTGCATCCGATGGGTTTCGCTCCTTCAGGAAGATCAACCAACACCCAAGTGTTATTTGAGGTGATGGAATCAATCTCATTGTCAATCGCCTCCTTCCAGAAAACTGCGTCTCTGGTCTTCATCGCCTCATCATAGGTAAGCGGATCTGCTTCCACATGATAGGTGACAAAGTTACTTCCGAAGTCCTTCGGCCTCCTCACACGCTTAGTTGACGGCTCAGCTTGTTCTGGTTCAACCGTTGTATCAACAACAACATCTTCTTGGACCACATCTTCATTGAAGACTTCAGTCTCTTGTGCACCCTCATTATTCTCCGGAACATCCGGAAGAAGAATATTCTTGTGCCTTGCAAACTTGTCTTCAAAATATTCTGCATCGCGAGATTCAATGATATGATTTGACTCAATATCAAGAAATCTCCGAGCATCACTCTTCTCGGCATACCCCAAGAAGATCGTCTTTGTAGTCCTTGTCCCAAGCTTCTGAATCTTTAGATCTGGAAGCTTGACATACGCCAGACACCCCCACACTCGAATGACATTCAAGTTAGGTCTGACCTTGAACCAGAGTTCATGAGGAGTAACGTCTGAAGTTGCATGAGGCACTCTATTTAGAATAAAAGTGGCCGTCAATGCAGCTTCTCCCCAGTAGCACTTAGGAAGGCCAGCAGTCAACAACATTGAATTTATCATTTCTGTCAACGTCCTGTTCTTCCTCTCAGCTACTCCGTTTGATTGAGGAGAGTACGGAGCCGTAGTCTCATTGACAATTCCATGTTCCTTACAGAACGATGCGAATTCATGAGACCTGTACTCCCCACCTCGATCACTTCTTATCCTTTTGAGTTGTTGTCCAGTCTGCCGCTCAGCTTCGGCTCTGAACTCCTTGAACTTCTCGAATGCTTCGTCTTTAGCCTTCAGCAAGTAGACGAACGCATACTTTGAGAAGTCATCGATGAAGGTTATGAAATACTTCATCCCGGCCTTTGTAGAAAACTGTTTGAAGTCACAGATATCGGAGTGAACCAACTCCAGAAGATCTGTACTTCGATTAACCCGAGGAAAGGGTTTCCTTGTGATCTTCGTTTAAGCACAAACTTCACATTTCTCTACCTTACCCCCACATTTGGAGATAAGTCCTAGACTAGACATTCTGTTTATTCGTTTACAATGAACATGTCCTAGCCTATTATGCCACAACTCAAGAGTATAAGCAGAATGAGTGACTTCATTAATTACATTAATTACATTGGACTGATTTACAAGCTGAATCTTGAACATTCCTTCGGTATAAAAAGCTTTCCCGAAATATGTTCCCTTGATAGACATCACTATCTTGCCAGCATTGATGTCCATCCTGAGGCCTGCATTGCAGAGTAGGCCTCCCGAGACCAGGTTCTTGGCGATAGCAGGTACGTGCTTTACGCCTTGAAGCGTCAGAGACTTCCCCGAAGTCAGCTTCAACACCACCGTCCCGATCCCGAGCACTTCAGCTTGTGCTTGGTTCGCCATCATAACCACTTCAGAAGTAGGTGTATAGGTGGTGAACCACTCCTTACTGGAGCAGACATGGCAGGAGGCTCCAGTGTCTACCCACCAGTCAGAGTCAGTCCTTACTGCATCAACCTGTGCAATCATAGCAACTACGTCAGTGATCATAGATACCTTACTAGGCTCTCCTTGCTCTGATTGCTTGGTCTTTGCTTTACACTCATTTTTAAAGTGGCCCTTCTTGCCACACTTGAAGCAAGGCATTTCTGACTTTGGCTTCTTTTTCTTGATAGAAGTTCCCTTGACTTTTAGATTGTCAGGGTTCTTCTTCTTGCTGTGGAAAGCCGCCTGCTTTTCCTTTGGTTCCTTGGTCTGAACCAGATTGGCGTTAGCCAATTGCTTGGACAGTGTGTCCACCTTCAGTTGAGCCCGCATCTGGTCCTCAACATAGATTTCCTGTAGGAGATCTTCAAGGGTGATCTCCAACTTCTTCCTATGCATGTTTGCATAGAACTTGCTCCACCTAGCGGGGAGCTTTGAGACAATCCCTCCAACAACAAACTTGTCGGGGAGGGACATCGCCTCGTCTTCCAGCTTCTGTCGCAGTTTCAGGAACTCCTTTACCTGCGGCAGCATAGACTTTTCGTCCTCAAAGAACCACTTGTGATATTTTTCAACCACAAATATTTTACTGCGGTTCTTGTCTTCTTCGTAGAGTTTTTCTAGAGACTCCCATATGTCTCTAGCGATATTCTTCTTAGAATAGGATTCTGCTAGGAAATCCTCCATAGCATTCAGGATAAGCAACCTGCAAATGCTATTCTCCCTTCTCCACTTGGCCTGAAGTTTAGTAGCCGCAGAGATTGCGGCAGCAGACCCAGTATCTGGAACGGTAGGTTCCTCTTCAAGAAGCACATGATCCACATCTCTGAGTTGAAGAGTGAGATAAACCTTCCTCTTCCAGACTTGATAATGCTCTCCATCAAACTTCTCTAACTTACAGAAGTCAGTGTTTAGGAGTGAAGCATTAATATTTTCCATCGTAGCAATAAAGCTTTGAGATTGTTATTGTCGGGAACGCCGGGGCACGCTTTTCGATGGAAAATACAGAAACTGAAACAGTTGTAAAGACAACGTTTCAAATGCAATTCCTTAAAGAAGGTTTTGCAACAGAGATCCAGAAGGATTCTGCAAATTACGAGATCTAAAAAGATATCGTAATACACGAATAATCTAAAGAGATTTTCGTGATCGTAGCAAACTGGCAGTAGTGCCTTCTAAAAAGAAGATACTGACAGAACTGCTAAAGGCAACAGAAGGATGACAGGCATTGTGATCGTGCTGCAACCGTTCCCGCTCTAATATGCAGCCAGCCATACGCACACTGCGTACGCTGCGCACATGCACTCTACGCACGCTGCGTACGCTGCGCACACTGCGCGTACTGGACGTACTGGGCTGCGTAACTGGGCCAGCGTAACTGGGCTCGCGTAACGGGCCGCGCAACATGGTCGCGCAAGTGGCTCGCGCAACGAGCGCAACTTAAGCGCACTATGCGCCTAGCGACGATGCTGACGTGCTAAGTGCAAAGTGCGCCAACAAAACGCCACATTACGCCTCATGAGCCCTTGAGCCCGAGTCCGAGCCCGAGTCCGAGTCCGAGTCCGAGTCCGAGTCCGAGTCGCTAAGCCCCAACGGGGCTTAGCTCCTATGGAAATAAATTTCCCAAGAGCAAAAAGCATGAATGCTTTAATTATTGAATTTAGCCTTTTTCCCATTAGAAAAATAATCCCACATGGCAAACCCATGTGCACCTCCACACCACATGTGCATCTCCAATAATAGCAAAGCTAATATATAGAGATACAAACCATTTTTTTTTCCGATGTGGGACTAAACCTTTCTAAAGGAAAAACCAAAAACCCAACAATCCCCCACATATTTCTATATATGGATATAAGTGTTCCCCACAGTAACTGTCCATCATGCACTAGGAGAGATGTCGCCTACGACTTGAATCTTCCCGCATGGGTCAAAAATCAAACTATAATACAAGAATGGACTAAGCCTTGAATTCTGCATCATAGCTGAAATTCTTTCCACTCACATAATGTAGTTACATGTGCTTCTGGCTACACATTAAAGGCCCTGTGCCAGCCTGGTTTCAGTGTATAATTTTGGGTGTCTACAAGTTTACCCTCAAGAGACGGCCTGATATCTCTGTCATACACTATAGGTGAGTTCATTATAAAGAGACATGGCATGAAGCGCTTTGCGCTTCCCTTGCGGTGCTACGCCGCTATGACATGGCTTAAAGCCGAGGCCTTACCCCGTACTGGGAACCTCATCGTAGTGTCATACTACAGTAGCATGAGGCAACCGCCTCTTTGTAGTGCCAAACTACCCAGCATGAAGCCTTAGGCTCCCTTGCGGTGTTACGCCGCAACGACATGGCTTGCAAGGCCGAGGCTTTATCCCTAACCGGGTACCTCATGGTGGTGTCGTGCCACTGTAACATGAGGAACTCCTCCTCTTTGTAGTGCTGACTACACCCCTCTTTATATTTAACATACACATTAGGCTAACTGCCTATTTGCGGTGCTACGCCGCTGTGACTTGGCCTGCAAAGCCGAGGCTTTATCCTATTCCTGGGCAGCACCCCACATATAGGAACCTCATTGTGGAGTCACCCCACTGTAGCATGGAGTTTCACTCCTTGTAGTGCTGCTCTACCGTGCTTCCTGTGAAGCACTCCAGGCATTCACTCTGCCTGAGAACTCATTAAGGCAATTAAGCCAACCTTCCCACAGGAGCCGTTTTTCGCAGAAAACAATAGTAGACAACAGTGGTTATAGGTCCGTACATCTCCATGCCCAATAGAACATGTACCCACCGTTCCTGATATTCTTCCGATTAGTGGTCTCCCTTGAACCAAAAGCTAGATGCCTAGTAGATATATCTTTGAACTATTAGCATAAAACTTTATGGTAGGAATACAATAATCCAATATCAGAATGCCTTCAAGCCCATTTTACAAGCTGTGTCATTGACCAGCTGGCGCTTGAGGCCCTTGGTGAACGGATCCGCCAGGTTCTCCTGACTCCGAACATCAATCACTGCAATAACCTCTCTTGATAAGATCGTGTACTGCCCTGTGCTTCAACCGCACAGTCCTCTTCTTCCCGTTGAAGCGGTCATTTGATGCCACCGCCGCAGTCGCCTGGTTGTCGCAGTATATCGGTATCGCCGGTATTTGCGTCCCAACCAATGGAAGATCATACATGAGCTCCCGAAGCCATTCTGCTTCCTCGGCTGCGGTATCTAGTGCAAAAAACTCAGATTCCATGGATGACCGCGAGAGCATAGTCTGCTTCTTCGACTTCCACGATATAGCAGCTCCACCCATTGTGAAAATGTATCCACCTGTGGACCTCTCGCTCTCCACTTCTGAGCACCAACTGGCATCACTGAAGCCTTCCACTACCGACGGATCTCCGCTGTAGTACAGTGCATATGTCTGAGTCTTCTTGAGATATCTCATAACCCGTTTCACAGCTTTCCAGTGTTCAGCACCTGGGTTGCTCGTGAAACGACTCAGCATTCCCACGGCGAAAGCTATGTCAGGCCTTGTGGCAGTAGTAGCATACATCAAACTTCCCATTACGCTTGCATACTCCAGCTGCCTGATGCTTTCTCCTGAATTAGGCTTCAGCTTCAATCACACCTGTACGGCGTATCGATCCCTGGAAGATCCCGATACCCATAACGAGTGATCATTTTCTCAATATAATGAGACTGTGACAGCGCTAGTCCAGTGTCTGTCCGGATGATCTTGATCCCTAAGATCACATCAGTTTCCCCCAAGTCCTTCATACTGAACTTGCTTGAGATAAATTTCTTTGTCTCCGTGACACAGCTAATATCCGTACCTAGGATAAGCATGTCGTCCACGTACAGACAAACGATCACACCTCTTCCATCAGCGAACTTCGTGTAAACACACTTGTCCGTATCGCTGACCATGTAGCCATTTGACCTTATAACTTTGTCAAATTTCTCATGCCACATCTTGGGAGCCTGTTTAAGACCGTACAAAGATTTCACCAACTTGCAGACTTTATCTTCAAGACCCCTGATGACAAATCCCTCTGGCTGTTGCATGTAAATCTCTTCGGTCAGCTCGCCATTTAGGAAAGTCGTATTCACATCCATCTGATGTATCACCATCTTATGTATTGCTGCGAGAGCAATCAACATTCTGATGGTGGTCATCCGGCTACTGGAGCATACGTGTCAAAATAGTCAATCCCCTGCTTCTGAGAAAACCCTTTGGCTACCAACCTAGCCTTGAACTTGTCAATAGTTCCGTCTGCTTTCATCTTCTTCTTGAAGATCCATTTGCATCCGATGGGTTTCGCTCCTTCAGGAAGATCAACCAACACCCAAGTGTTATTTGAGGTGATGGAATCAATCTCATTGTCAATCGCCTCCTTCCAGAAAACTGCGTCTCTGGTCTTCATCGCCTCATCATAGGTAAGCAGATCTGCTTCCACATGATAGGTGACAAAGTTACTTCCGAAGTCCTTCGGCCTCCTCACACGCTTAGCTGACGGCTCAGCTTGTTCTGGTTCAACCGTTGTATCAACAACAACTTCTTGGACCACATCTTCATTGAAGACTTCAGTCTCTTGTGCACCCTCATTATTCTCCGGAACATCCGGAAGAAGAATATTCTTGTGCCTTGCAAACTTGTCTTCAAAATATTCTGCATCGCGAGATTCAATGATATGATTTGACTCAATATCAAGAAATCTCCGAGCATCACTCTTCTCGGCATACCCCAAGAAGATCGTCTTTGTAGTCCTTGTCCTAAGCTTCTGAATCTCTAGATCTGGAAGCTTGACATACGCCAGACACCCCCACACTCGAATGACATTCAAGTTAGGTCTGACCTTGAACCAGAGTTCATGAGGAGTAACGTCTGAAGTTGCATGAGGCACTCTATTTAGAATAAAAGTGGCCGTCAATGCAGCTTCTCCCCAGTAGCACTTAGGAAGGCCAGCAGTCAACAACATTGAATTTATCATTTCTGTCAACGTCCTGTTCTTCCTCTCAGCTACTCCGTTTGATTGAGGAGAGTACGGAGCCGTAGTCTCATGACAATTCCATGTTCCTTACAGAACGATGCGAATTCATGAGACCTGTACTCCCCACCTCGATCATCTTCTTATCCTTTTGAGTTGTTGTCCAGTCTGCCGCTCAGCTTCTGCTCTGAACTCCTTGAACTTTCGAATGCTTCGTCTTTAGCCTTCAGCAAGTAGACGAACGCATACTTTGAGAAGTCATCGATGAAGGTTATGAAATACTTCATCCCGGCCTTTGTAGAAAACTGTTTGAAGTCACAGATATCGGAGTGAACCAACTCCAGAAGATCTGTACTTCGATTAACCCGAGGAAAGGGTTTCCTTGTGATCTTCGTTTGAGCACAAACTTCACATTTCTCTACCTTACCCCCATTTGGAGATAAGTCCTAGACTAGACATTCTGTTTATTCGTTTACAATGAACATGTCCTAGCCTATTATGCCACAACTCAAGAGTATAAGCAGAATGAGTGACTTCATTAATTACATTAATTACATTGGACTGATTTACAAGCTGAATCTTGAACATTCCTTCGGTATAAAAAGCTTTTCCGAAATATGTTCCCTTGATAGACATCACTATCTGGCCAGCATTGATGTCCATCCTGAGGCCTGCATTGCAGAGTAGGCCTCCCGAGACCAGGTTCTTGGCGATAGCAGGTACGTGCTTTACGCCTTGAAGCGTCAGAGACTTCCCCGAAGTCAGCTTCAACACCACCGTCCCGATCCCGAGCACTTCAGCTTGTGCTTGGTTCGCCATCATAACCACTTCAGAAGTAGGTGTATAGGTGGTGAACCACTCCTTACTGGAGCAGACATGGCAGGAGGCTCCAGTGTCTACCCACCAGTCAGAGTCAGTCCTTACTATACTGCATCAACCTGTGCAATCATAGCAACTACGTCAGTGATCATAGATACCTTACTAGGCTCTCCTTGCTCTGATTGCTTGGTCTTTGCTTTACACTCATTCTTAAAGTGGCACACTGGTACGGGCTGCGTAACTGGGCCAGCGTAACTGGGCTCGCGTAACGGACCGCGCAACGTGGTCGCGCAAGTGGCTCGCGCAACTTAAGCGCACTATGCGCTAGCGACGATGCTGACGTGCTAAGTGCAAAGTGCGCTAACAAAACGCCAACAAAACGCCACATACGCCTCATGAGCCCGAGTCCGAGTCCGAGTCGCTAAGCCCCAACGGGGCTTAGCTCCTATGGAAATAAATTTCCCAAGAGCAAAAGCATGAATGCTTTAATTATTGAATTTAGCCTTTTTCCCATTAGAAAAATAATCCCACATGGCAAACCCATGTGCACCTCCACACCACATGTGCATCTCCAATAATAGCAAAGCTAATATAGAGATACAAACCATTTGTTTTTTTCCGGGGGACTAAACCTTTCTAAAGGAAAAACCAAAAACCCAACACTAATTGCTGGAGATTAATAAATAAAGTAGATTATTGGACACTATGACCTACTGGTTATTCTATCTTCTTTTGGACTGCTATTGGAATTTGCCTCTTGCCAAATAATAGAAAACTTTAATAGAAGCAACTCTTTTGGAAAGAAAGCATAGTAAAACAATTTCATAGTATATTTTTTTAATGTTCTAGGTATAAACACTGCCCAGTTTGGCTTGGGAAATGTGGTCAAACTGTAAAGGCTCAAATGCCTCGAATGGGGGCCTAAATGTGTCAGTCCATGGTTGCTCTTGTTAGAAATTTAATGTATGTTAAGTTCACGAGACAATGGATAATGATGCATAATATGGTGAAGTTTTGAAGCATCAGGTGCGTGCTTTGTGATAGTCTCGCTCCTAATGAAGGACTTTTTTCTATCTAATGTCAGTTGCAACTGTTAGACTTGTTTACTCCACAGCAACTTATTGGCATGCCTTATTATAAGGGGTGATTCCGTACTGATGAAATTTGAGGAGGCAATATGTGTCGGTTCATGGTAGCTCTTGTTAGTAATCTTACTATTTCCTGAGTTCACGAGACAATGGATAGTGAAGCATGTTATGATGATTTTTTGAAGCATCATGTGTGATAGTCTCGTTATTAATGAAGGATAGATTAATAACTAGTGTCGTCTAACTATTTTAGGGGAATCATTTCTTCAATTGCGACTGTTAGACTTGCTTAGTCAACAGCAGCTTATTGACATGTCTATTTTGTTTGTAAGGCTATAACGGTGATTCGATCCTGATGAATTTGAAAA